>CM035154.1:22762203-23362203 GCA_020205615.1 Panax quinquefolius
AAATAAAATCCAATCGCATTCGTTGATAGTCATAATCAATCCCATTTATTATCATACACATCACCATACGCATCGATAAATAACATTCATCTCATGAATAATAAACATTTAATATATATATTGATATCATTTAATGAGGCAAATTTAGTTAGTATAAAATCTAATTTTTGAATCAAAATAAACTCCTTTATTTTAATCCAACTTTAAATCAAAATAAAACTATTTTATTTTAATTTATCCTATTTTGAATAAAATAAACTATTTTATTTTAATCAAAATCTTTAATCAAAATAAACTCCTTTATTTTAATTAATTATGGAATCCAATTCCAAGTAATAAAAAAATCTTTAATTAAAATAAACTCTTTTATTTTAATTAATTATGGAATCCAATTCCATGTAAAAAAAATAATCTTTAATTAAAATAAACTCTTTATTTTAATTAATTATGGAATCCAATTCCATAAAAAAAAAAAAAAATCTTTATTAAAGGGAAATATGGATTTTCTTTCTATTCATGAAAATAAACTCGCTTTATTTTGAATAATATGAAATCTTATTTCATATTTAAATAAACTCCTTTATTTAAGGAAGCATGGATTCTCTTTCCTATTCACAAATAAAGCTTCTTTTATTTTGAATAATATGAAATCTTATTTAAATATCTAAACAAACTCCTTTATTTAAGGAAAGCGGATTTTCTTTTCTATTCACAAATAAACTCCTTTATTTTGAATAATATGAAATCTATTTCATATCTAAATAAACTCCTTTATTTAAGGAAAGATCAATTTAATTCCAAATTAGTTATCGTGGAATCCAATTCCAACTCTACAATTAGTTAGTTATTGAAATTTAATTTTAAAATTAAAATAAATCTTTTATTTTAATATTAAAATAAACCTTTTATTTTAAGATTAAAATAAACCTTTTTATTTTAATTATAAAATTATTAAAATTAAAATAAAACTTTATATTTTAATATTAAAATAAACCTTTTATTTTAAAATTAAAATAAACTTTTATTTTAATTATATAATAATTAAGGATAATATATATATAACTATTATATATATATATATATAAGTAATCATTATATAATCATTAGATTATGATTAATCTGTCTTTGATTTCCGTGATAATCATTAGCAATCATTAGATTATGATTAATCTGTCCTTGATTTCCGTGATAATCATTAGCAATCATTAGATTATCATTCATGCAATGATTGCTAATTATTAATCTATCCTTGTTTTCCGTGCGATTTATATGACTGGTCTCGATTTCCGTGTATGACAGAAAACCAATTATCAGCCAATCATCAGCATGATTAGCCATGATTTCCGCGCCCCTTGAATTCCGTGCCCAGCAGATTCTAATGATTAGCCAATCATCAGCCATCATTAACAATCATCATCATGATTTGCTGATCATGCACGGATTTCCGTGCGCAGCAGCCTTTTTTTTTTTTTTTTTTTTTTTTAAAAAATTTTATCTGATAAAATTATAAATTAAATTATTTTACAAACACATATCGATATATAAATTAAAACAATTAATAATTAGCATAAAGGTTTGGCTCTGATCTTTGGCTTTATTAGGTTAATAATAATCATTATGTAATCGAATTGCATAAATTATGCGAGCGTGAAAAATCGAGTTTAAAAATTTACAAACCATATACAGGATCATCCTTTATGCACATGATTATTAATTAAGCGAAAAGATAAAGAATAAATCATACTGGCCTTGAAGATCGAAACTTCCTCAGTGACTGAGTTACCTCCAAATCCTTTCGCGTTCAATCTTGAATCCACCGGGTTTGGTTTCCTTCCTTTTGATCGGCGTTAGCCACCCATGTGTTTGGCTTAAAGAGGGTGATCCAGCGAAGAAGAAAATTCAAGAAAGAAGGGTGGTTGGCTAAACCCTAGTTTTTCTATCTACTATAGAAAAGGTGACTCAACAATTTGGAATTATTCGTTAAAAAAGTCAACCCAATACCACCCATAATAAGACTCCTCTTATTTATAGATGTGAAGAACCCACCTTAACAATTAAGGAATTGGATTTTAATTAATTAATTCTTTTAATTAATTAAGCTCCCTAATCTTATTAGGGATAATTAATTAAACTCCTTTAACTAATTTTCCTTCCTAATCAATTAGGAATAAATGAGAATACTTATATTAAATTAATTCCTAAACTCTTTTAGAAATTAAAATAATAATAATTGTAATAATATTAATAAGACTCCTCTTATTAATTTATATTTAATATTTCTAAAATATTAAATAATAAATATTAAGCTATTTAATTTATTCTATCACCATAGATTAAATTAAATATACTTAACATATTATTACGATTATGCCATTAACTTCTTAAATAATTATTCTTCCTTTTATGGTGTGACCCTTTAGGTTCTCCATATTAAATAGGTTGTGAATAAATCAATTAGAACAATTCTAATCTTATTTAAATAAATAAATTAAACAATTAATTTATTTAAATAATATTTATTCTACAATAGGGGATAAGCCTCCCTAGCGATCAGCGACTTTCCGGATAATATAGATTTCAACATTAATCATTAAAGAACCTTTGAGTAAATAATTCTGTCTGATTGATCCTTCCACCATCTGATGTCCCAATTAAATATAAGACATGGAATTCTTTGTCAAGTCTTATTTTATTTAATTATATGTATTTCGACTCTTAAATGCACAACTCAAATAATGCAAATTAGAAACTCCTTTCTAATTTCATTACATATAACCAAGAGACTCTTTGAGGTTGTCATTTATCGAATCACATAGGACATTCTCTTCTTTTATTAAGTGGTAGATTCTTTATTAATCATACATTATCTCCATATGCAACTTATTATACCCAAGCATACCCTTTGATATACCCTAAGGGTCTTAAGGAATAAGTCAAAGTATAACTCATCATACACGAGATACTATGATGATCTCGAGTCAAGGATCACTTGTCTTACTATCACTCTGAGAATTCTATTGGCGAGTAAAATAAAACTCCATTAGGTATTCCTTAGCGAGCCACGTTCGGTGAACTTATTCTCTAATAAGCACCCTACATACTTGCTTTAGTGTCTCCACACAAATGATCATGAGATCAATCATCCTCATCCAATGAGCAAGCACGTATGTACCAATCTATCCGGATTCACTAATCCCCTGATTTAGTAATCCAATGATTGGGAACTATTTTAGATTTTAAGCTTTCTAAGAATTTAGATCTCATTAGAATGATCATCATCATTATTCTAAAGCATTGCTTAAAACTATGGGTTTATCACATATTATAAAAGCGACATCATGTAGATAATTAAAAGCCTTTAATAAATTAATACTTTTTATTAATAAATGAATAAGATTGTTACAAAGTATATGCTTTATCATCAAACATGATTGGCTTGTGTGCATACTACTTTCAACATGATCCCCAATATTAAATTCCACGTCCTTTCGATGAAGATCCGCATAATTCTTTTTGTCGATCTTGTGCGTTTTGTATCGTTGTGAATTATTTGGATCTTTTACGTAGTTATGCGTACTAAATCACAGTCTAACAACGTAGCTTCACCCACCTCATCCCAATATCTTTGAGAGCGACACTTTCGTCCATACAATGCTTCAAATGGAGCCACACCTATACTTGCACGATAAGCATTTGTTGTTGTAGGAGAATTCCACCGATGGTAGGTACTTATCCCAACTCCTTTGAAATCTAGGGCACGAGTCTTAATAGATCTTCAAGAGTTTAAATAGTCCTCTCTGATTGTCCGTCCATTTGAGGAAGGTAAGCCGAATTGAATTGTAAATCCGTGCCCATAGCTTTCTGCAAGCTAACCCAAAATTGTGAAGTAAATCTTGGACCATGCAATCTCACAATCTCATTCACGTACATACTAGCAAGACGTTCAAGGGAATAAGTCTCCCGTATAGGCAAGAAATGGGCAGACTTGGTTAATTTATTAACAATGACCCAAATCGCATCTATGCCTTGAGAAACCTTGGGAAGACCCGTAACGAAATCCATAGTAATGTTTTCCCACTTCTATTTTGGAATCTCAAGTGGTTGCAATGGACCCTTTGGCACTTGATGCTCCGCCTTTACACGTTGACAATTTAAACACCTCGAGATAAACTCCGCGATCTCTCTCTTCATATTGCTCCTCCAAAATGTATGTCAAAGATCATGATACATTTTGGTACTCCCAGGATGGATTGCAAATGGTGTGTTATGTGCCTCCATCATGATTCTATGCTTCAAGTCAAAATCGTTAGGAATACAAAGTCTGGAGTTGACTCGAAGTATTCCTTCTTCATTGATTCTTGCTTCTGGAATAGCACCTTCTTGCACTTTCTTCTTCATACGCATCGACTCCGTATAAAGTAGCTTGGCGACTTTAACTTTATCGATTAAAGTCGGTTCTACTCGTATGTTTGATATCATCACGTGGGTACTTGGAGCCTTTACCTCTATCTCCATCTCTTGCAAGTCATACAAAATGGACCTTTGTGTTAACAACATTGCACTCATACCCGCATATGATCTTTTACTCAATGCGTCAGCTACTACGTTCGCTTTTCCAGGATGGTATTGAATAGTATGGTCGTAATCTTTCAACAGCTCAAGCCATCGTCGTTGCCGCATATTGAGTTCCTTTTGGGTGAAGAAATATTTGAGGCTTTTATGATCTGTATAGATCTCCACTTTCTCCCATACAAGTAGTGCTCCGGATCTTGATAAAAGCAGCGCTACTGACTCCAAATCATGAGTAGGATAATTCCTCTCATATTCTTTGAGTTGTCGTGAGGCATAGACTATAACTTTCCCATGTTGTATGAGAACACATCCTAATCCTTTGCCTGAAGCATTGCTGTAGATAACAAATCCATCCGAATCAGATGGTATTGTCAGAACAGGTGCCGAAATGAGTCTCCTTTTGAGTTCTTGAAAACTCTTCTCACAATCCTCGCTCCAACCGAATTTTGTATCTTTATGAGCCAGCTGAGTTAACGGAGTAGCGATTCCAGAAAATCCTTCCACAAATCTTCGATAATAACCAGCTAAGCCCAGAAAGCTACGTACTTCGGTCACCGACTTTGGTTGCTCCTAACTTTGTATTGCTTTAATTTTTATTGGGTCGACAGATACTCCATGTTTTGACACCACGTGCCCAAGGAATGCTACTTCCTTAAGCCAGAACTTGCATTTCTTCAGCTTGACATATAGCTTGTTATCACGAAGCCTTTGAAGTACCAACTTCAAATGGTGCTCATGATCTTCACGGCTTTTGGAATATATGAGGATGTCATCAATAAAGACAACAACGAACTGATCCAAATATTCTTTGAACACACGGCTCATTATATCCATAAAAGCAATGAGGAGCATTAGTCGATCAAAAGACATGACTAAGAATTCATAATGCCGTCTTTGAGTTTCGAAGGCGGTCTTGGAATATCCTCGGTTTTAATCTTCAGCTGATGATATCCAGAACGAAGATCGATCTTTGAAAAGAATTGTGCTCCTTGCAATTGGTCAAACAAGTCATCAATACGAGGTAGCGGATACCTATTCTTGATGGTGATATGGTTTAATTCCCGGTAGTCAATACAAAGTTGCATACTCCCGTCTTTCTTCTTTACGAATAACACTGGAGCACCCCAAGGAGATGTACTAGGATGAATGAAACCAATGTCCAACAACTCCTGTAGTTGGACCTTAAACTCCTGAAGTTCAATAGGAGCCATTAGATTTGGGGTTTTAGAAATGGGCTTTGTACCAGGTTCAAGGTCAATAAAGAATTACACTTCACGTTCTGGGGGTAGACCGGAAAGTTCTTTAGGAGATACGTCAGGAAATTCACTAACAATAGAAATATTATTCAAATCTGACGTGTTTTTGTTCTAGTCCGTGACATGGGCTAAGAAAGCTTGACATCCATTTTTCAATAAACGAATTGCTTTATGGCTTGATATGACAATGATTGACTTTAGTGGTTTAGTTGTTTGAATTCGCATAATAGGTTGGTTAGGAATATGAAACCTAACAACTTTACGAAAATAATCAATTTTAGCATGATGCGTGGTTAACCAATCAATCCCTAAAATCACATCAAATGCAAGAATTTTCAACGAAATAAGATCGGCAGGTAATGTGATGGTACCAACTTAAATCAACCAAGATTTATAAACGTAGATGTAATGAAAGTTTCTCCTAACGGAGTCTCAACAGATAAGTCAAGGTCTAATTTCTCCAGAGTCAAGTTCAAACGTTGAGCACAAGCAGTAGAGATAAAAGAATGGGTAGAACCGGTATCTAATAAGGTATAAACTTCGCAAGAGTTTATGATTAGCTTACCCGTGATCACCTCGTTTGGGTTCCTAGCATTTTGGGCAGTTTGGGCTGATGTGTCCCTCTTTCCCGCATTTATAACAAACGACTGGTGCTTGTTCTCCTCCCCTAGAAACAATTGATGTTTGTGCTGATGTCTTCACGTTATCATTGTTATGCCTTCTCTTCTTAAAATCTCCTCTCGACTCGCTTCTTTTATTTTTATGGCCACGATTACCACTAGAGTGGTTACCGCTTTTGTCCGAATGTTTTCCTCCCCGCTGGTTGTCATTGCTCCGATGACTGCTGCCATCGGTATGATCCTGGTTGTGGTCCCTTGGTTGAACATACTCATTATCTCGCTCTAATAATTGAGCCCTGTTTACAACATCTGAATATAAAGAAAATTTATGAGAGATAAGATATTGCCGAATCTCGGGTTTTAGACCTCTCAGAAACATCTGCGTCATTCGTTCCTCATTCTCTACCAAATGAGGTTCAAACCTGGATAAATCTGCGAACTTTGCCTCGTACTGGGACACCGTCATGTTGTTTTGTTCCAGTCTAATAAACTCTACCTCCTTCATATGACGAATACTTTCAGGAAAGTACTTATCATTGAACAGCTTCTGAAACATTTCCCAAGACATATTTAGTGCGGCAGGCTGGGTACGCTTCATAGATTCCAACCAGTAATCTGCCTCAACGCGGAACATAAAGGTGGCGAATGGAACCTTCTGTTCCTTCGTGCATCCCAAGACATCGAATATCTTGGTAATTTGCTTAACCCACGTTTCCGCCTTGATCGGATCCGGTTTTCCTGCAAATTTTGGTGGTCCCAACTCTTTAAACTGCTTGGCTATGACAAGCCGCGCATTGCTATCATTTCCACCCGTATTTTGTACACGAGTCTCCCTCGTCTGATTTTGCATGAACTACAAAAAGCTTCTAAACATCCCATCATTCATCATTTGTTCGGTAGTGTTGTTTAAAGGAGGAATATTGCCTTCTTGTTGCACGTTCCCCTGGGTGTAGATTAAAGGTGTCTCCACGGTCTCATTCAATCCATTATTAATATTTCCAGCTGCCATTTTCAAATACTGCCACAAAATAAGGGTTCATTAACAAATTAACATACAACATATTAACCAAATACTCCGACTGACCAACCAAATAAGCTTAGGTATGACACATTAGCGAAGGATTACTCGTCTCTCCCCTCCAAGTTCTATTCTCCGATCTCCTCCAGAGACCATATCCCTAAGCTCTAATACCAACTGTGACGCCCCTAAAATAGGTATACATCACCCATTCTGAGTCGCCAAATACATGGTACAGAAATAACTACAACTTTATTAATACAATTATAAATGCAAAATCGACAACACAATAAGCTTGTGAGTTTAAATACAAATATTGTCTTCTGACAATATCCACACCAAGATAAAGTCCTCATTACAATTATTGACACACTATTTTACAAAATAGTGAGGACTACTAAACAACTGTCTAGAACCTTCATTCCACACCCCGACTACTTCCGCTTATGTTCTCGCTACGAGAAAAAAATGGAACAAAAAGGAAAAGGGTGAGCTCAACTAGCCCAGTAAAGAATATTATGACTAAGATAATATACAACAAATTATCCATAGTCTTCAACAGGGAAAAATATGATAGAATATAATAGACAACAAGTTTTAGATCAACAACTGCAGCGGAAATAACAATTCATTAGAAGAGTTAAGTAGAGAATGAAATCTACTATCATCTATGAATTTAAAGTCCATCATCAATATTTTATCCTGTAATATCAATCAATATACATCTTGCATCAAATATTCATCTTTGCATTTCTTGGCCAAATATATTCATTTGTATCACCGGTTAAGTGTATTCATCTCAACACTGTTCATCTTTGCACTACTGGGCCAAAGATATTCATCGAGTAATCATTCATCTTTGCACTTCTGAGGCAAAGATATTCATTAAAATATCACCATTAAGAAGGCGAGGATGATGAAAACATTTTAGAGAAAAAGCGAATCCGGTGAGACAAAAGGACAAATATTAGGGATTCGTATTTCGGTTTATCCAAAATCAATAATACTCCATAATAACCATTTGTGAACTAGAATTCAAAAATAAAGATCAAAATATGGATACAATCAAAGATAGTAACCATAAAAGACATCTTGGACAAAAAGGAAAAAATTCATTTTTCGGTGAATAGTGTCGTATACGTGAATAGTAACTCCGACACAAAAAGTTAGAAATTCCATCATTTATACCCACATAAAATAAATATTTCCTTATTATATAAATTAATAATTAATTATTCATAAATAATATTATGAGAATCACAATAATGACAAACGGTAGTTCCGGAAAGAGGGGCTTTTCGATAAGGATTTCTCCTTACTGGCGCGCAATTAGGTGACCAAACCTCTCCTTGATAGAACTTTCTAGACATTGCCAATAATGCTATTTAATAATATTATTCAAATAATATGAATTATTGATCTGATAATGGAAAATACTGTGCAATGACAATTATTGAAACAACAATAATATAAAATATCAACGCAGCAATTATTGAATCAATAAAATAAAATATTGAACATGAACTACTGTAACAATTATTGAGTAGTGCCTTCTTATGAAAGAATCAATAATTCAAAAATCTTTGTGCAATCTGGTAAAGCTCTTGTCCAATCACACGTATTCTTCGTATTTTAACCAACCGGGTATTCAACGATTATTACTTGGTAATAACTCTGTCAGTTATTTATAAAAACTCAAACTTGTCATTTTTTTCATCCAAGCAGTTATTCCATTACGGGGGCCCTAAATGGGTTGCTGGTAGTCATACGAATATTCCCCGACAACAAGAATATTCCACGACCAAACGAATATTCCCCGACAACAATGAATATTTTATAACCACTTGCTTATTTTTTAAAATCGGGCTATATGATCGTCTTTTCCACAATTGAAACACACCTTGGAAGGCTGTGAACAGTTTGGACTTATGTGTCCCTCCTCTCCGCATTTGTAACATCTAACTAGCGGTCGTTCTCCTCCCCTAGAATTTGTTGTTGGTGCTGGTGCTGATGTCTTCCTGTCGTTGTTGAATCTCCTCTTTTTGAAATTTCCACTTGACTTACCTCTCCTATTATCATGGCCACGATGACCACCTGAGTGGTTACCGCTTTTGTCTGTATTTTTCCTTCCTCGCTGATTATCATCGCTCCAATGACTGCTGTCACCGGTATGACCCTGGTTGTGGTCCCTTGGTTGAACATACTCATTATATCGCTCTAATAATTGAGCCCTTTTGACAACATCTGAATACAGAGAAAATTTGTGAGAGATAAGGTATTGACGAATCTCGGGTTTTAGACCTCTCAGAAACATCCGCGTCATACGTTCCCCATTCTCTATCAAATGAGGTGCAAACCAGGATAACTCTGCGAACTTCGCCTCGTACTGGGACACCGTCATGTTGTTCTGTTCCAATCTAATAAACTTTACCTCCTTCATATGACGAATACTTTCTGGAAAGTACTTGTCATTGAATAGTTTTTGAAATCTTTCCCAAGATATGTTGAGTACGGCTGGCTGGGTACGCTTCACAGATTCCCACCAATAATCTGCTTCACCACGGAACATATAGGTGGCGAATGGAACCTTCTGTTCCTCCGTGCATCCCAAGACATCCAATATCTTGGTAATTTGCTTTACCCACGTTTCTGCCCTAATCGGATCCGACTTTCCCCAGAAGTCTGGTAGTCCCAACTCCTTGAACTGCTTGGCCATGACAAACCGCGCGTTGCTATCATTTCCACCCGTATTTTGTACACGAGTCTCCCTCATTTGATTTTGCATCAACTGCAAAAATCTTCTAAACATTCCATCATTCATCATTTTCTCCATCATGTTATTTACAGGAGGAATTTGCCTTCCTGTTGTACGTTCTCTTGGTTAGTGATTAAAGGTTGTTCCACAGTCTCATACACTCCATTGTTAACGTTCTCAGCTACCATTCTTAAAAACTTCCATAAAACAAGGGTTAATTACACAAATTAACATATCACATAATATCCCTATATTATGATGACCAATGAGATAAGCTTAGGTAGGACACACTAGCGAAGGATTTACTCGTCTCTCCCTCCTAGTTCTATTCCCGATCTCGCTTGGAGACCATATCCTAAGCTCGATACCAAGTGACGCCCCCAAAATAGGTATACATCACCCATTACGAAAGTCGCCAAATACATGGTATAGAAATAACTACAACTTTATTAATACAATTGTAAATGCAAAATACGACAACACAATAAGCTAATGAGTTTAAATACAAATATTGTCTTCTAGACAATATCCACACCTAGATAAAGTTCTTATTATAATTATTGACACTCTATTTTACAAAATAGTGAGGGACCGCTAAACAAACTATCTAGAACCATCATTCCACACCCCACTACTTCCCGCTTATGTTCTAGCTTCACGAGAAGAAAAATGGAACAAAAAGGAGCAGGGTGAGCTCAACTAGCCCAAGATAAAGAATATTATGACTAAGATAATATACAACAAATTATCCTTAGTCTTCAACGAGGAAAAATATGATAGAATATAATGAGACAACAAGTTTTAGATCAACAAGCTGCGGTGAGTAAACAACAATTCATTAGAAGAGTTAAGTAGAGAATGAAATCTACTATCATCTATGTATTTAAAAGTCCATCATCAATATTTTATCCTGTAATATCAATCAATATACATCTTGCATCAAATATTCATCTTTTGCACTACTGGGCCAAAGATATTCATTTGTATCACCAGTTAGTCATGTTCATCTCAACACTGTTCATCTTTGCACTACTGGGCCAAAGATATTCATCGAGTAATCATTCATCTTTGCACTTCTGAGCAAAGATATTCATTAAATATCACCATTAAGGCGAGGATGATGAAAAACATTTTAGAAAGCGAATCCAGTGAGACAGAAGGACAAATATTAGGGATTCGTATTTCGGTTTATCCAAATTCAATAATATTCCATAATAACCAATTGTGAAGTAGAATTCAAAAATAAAGATCAAAACATGGATACAATCAAAGATAGTAACCATAAAAGACATCTTGGACAAAAAAAAAAAAAATTCATTTTTCGGTGAATAGTGCCGTATACGTGAATAGTAACTCCGACACAAAAAGTTAGAAATTCCATAATAAAATCTATATCAATATTTTGGTATAATGATATTGAAAGAATAACATCATTACGAAAAAAATAACATCCCTTACCTCAAAGAAACAGTAATTCGGAATGGAATATCGGATATGATGTTGAATGAAACTTGTACTGAATAGCAACTCTCAAAGTATCTAAATACTCACAAAATACGCTCGATAATATAGAGAGAGAAAGCTTATGTTTCTGGTGTGATTTTCAATTATAACCTAAACACCTATTTTTAGGAAAATGCTAGCACGCCGAAGCAGACTTGACCTGCTACCTGATGGCTCTACCTGCTACTATTGCCACCCACCACATTTAAAATAAAATTTGAGCACATTTCTCACCAACCAAAAGTGGGGCCCATCAATTCTATAATTTTCCAAAATGTTTTATCATTTAAACAATAATCAGAAACTTTAATAATTCATAATAAATAGCCCTTTCATCAGAAAAATACGAATTATATGTCCATTCCATAGGAAATCAAATTCTCTACAACTTTGCAGAAGAAAGTTTTTCCAAATTCCAAACAAAAAATGTCCGAAATCCACATACGGATGATTTTTAATACCTCTATTCCTTCAAAATACTAATAAAACACCTCAGCTTTAATTCTTTCATTTACAACCACATAAAATATAACCATCATTTATATCCACATAAAATAAATATTTCCTTATTATATAAATAAATAAATAATTATTCATAAATAATATTACAGAATCACAATAATAACAACCAGGCCGTTCCCAGGAAAGAGGGGTTTTCCGATAAGGATTTCTCCTTATTGGCGCGCAATTAGGTGACCAAACCCCTTTCCTAGACATAACTTTCTTAGACATTACCAATAATGCTATCTAATAATATTATTCAAATAATATGAGTTATTGATCTGATAATGGAAATACTGTGCAATGACAATTATTGAAACAACAATAATATAAAACATCAACGCAACAATTATTGAATCAATAAAATAAAATATTGAATAGTAACTACTGTAACAATTATTGAGTAGTGCCTTCTTACGTAAGAATCAATAATTCAAAAATCTGCTAGCAATACCGTGGTGTCTTTCTTTATGCAACCACGCATGCCAGACATCGTATTTTAACCATCGAATATTCAACAAAGTGTTACAGTAACAACTTCTACGCCAGTTATTTATAAAAACTCAAACTTGTCATTTTATTCATCCGACAGTTATTCCATTATGGGGCCCACAAATGGTTGTACCGTCATACGAATATTCCCCGACAACAAGAATATTCCACGACCAAACGAATATTCCCCGACAACAATGAATATTTTAAATAAGTTGGGGTCTTACAACCTCCCCTCCTTATGAATTTTCATCCTCGAAATTGACGTACGTACTTGGTGTTTCGAAAAGGTGAGGGTACCTCGCTTTCATTTCCGATTCCAACTCCCAGGTCATTTCTTCAATAGCATGGTTCCTCCACAAAACCTTAACTTGTGGTATAACCTTGGTGCGTAGGACATGCTCTTTCCTATCCAAGATCTTAACAGGTACCTCCTCGTACGTTAAATCTTCGGCTATCTCGTCTGGTTCTAACATAATAATGTGGTTTGGATCTTTCACATATTTACGAAGCATAGATATATGAAAAATATTATGAACACGAGACATGCTTGTAGGTAATACGAGTCTATAGGCCACATTTCCTATTCGGTCAAGAATCTCAAATGGACCAATAAATCGTGAATTGAGCTTTCCTCTCTTTCCAAATCTTGAAACTCCCTTCCATGGAGCAATACGTAATAGTACATGATCTCCAATATTAAATTCCACGTCCTTTCGATGAAGATCGGCATAACTTTTTTGTCGATCTTGTGAGGTCTTTATACGTTGCCGGATCATTTGAATCTTTTTTGTAGTCATGCGTACTAATTCTGGTCCCAACAACGTTACTTCTCCCACCTCGTCCCAGCATACTGGAGAATGACACTTTCGTCCATACAACGCCTCAAATGGAGCTGTGACGCCCCCAAAATAGGTATACATCACCCATCTTGAGTCGCCAAATACATGGTACAAATTTCAAATACAACTTATTTATACAATAGTCATGTAAAATATGACAAAACATATGCTGTGAGTTTTAATACAAATTTTGTCATCTAGACAATATCCACACTCAATTAAGTCCTCATTACATTTATTATCACACTATTTAACAGAATAATTAGGACCACTAATGCTATTATCTGAAGTGTCACTCCGTTCCCCGACTAGTCCCTGCTACGTTCTCATTTCCTGAAGAGAACAATGAAAGTACAAGGGTGAGCCCAACTAGCCCAGTAAGAAATATTATGACTAAGATAATACAAAATAAATTATCGTTAGCCTTCAACAGTGTTACACTGATACAATATAACAAACATCAAGTTTAACAGTAGCGGAATAAGCAATCCATTAAAAGAGTAGAGTAGAGAATAAAATCTACTATTTTTTATGATTTAAAAGGTTTTTCATCACTTTTATCGCTGGGATTCAGTTTAATAAATAATCCACATCATCCCTGCACTACGGCCAAGGATATTCATTAGTATCACAACCACAAATTATCGATGCACTACGGGCCAAGGATATTCGTGTATTCAACAATGGTTATGATCATGCTAACAACTGTCCATCAATGCACTACGGGGCAATGAGGACTTTTACCACATCATTTGTAATATTACGGTCATGATTATACCGAATAATCCCTGGTCATAATCATACTAAGTCCATCTATGCACTACATGCCACATATGACTTTCAACATAATATAAACATGAGGATGATGACAATGATATAAGAATTCAATAAAAAAAGTTCAAGAATTAATTTATCCAGGAACTAATAACGTCTAAATTGTCAACATGATACTTCTTTGTAGAGTAAAATTCAAGAATACTCAGAAGAATATTTCCATGAAAAGATACTGGATGAAGCGCAACTATTAAGGATATTCCACTAATTTCATGGAGTATAGAAGTCAAAACTTTAACCAACTTAGTATAATAAAGAATGGAATAACAAAAGAAATCACCAGGCATGCGATCGCAAAGACAGGTTATTCCAACAGAATAATAAATAACGGAACCAGGTCATGCGTAAACGCACAGACAGGATATTCCAACAGAATAATAAATAACGGAACCAGGTCAGGCGAAATTTGCACCGATAGGATGTTCCAATAGAATAATAAATAATGAGAACCGAATGTCATGCGTAAATGCATGCATGTGAGGATGTTACAATGAATAATAAAGAATGGAATGATAGAAGAATTTCACCGTGTATGCAGTGCTTGGCATGATGATGAGTTATTCAACATAATGATAAAGAATGGAATAACAGAAGAATTTCACCAAGTATAGGGTAGACCGCGTATACAAGTTATTCCAATTGAATAAAAAAAATGGAATAACAGAAGTTCTCTTCATGAATACGAAAGAAATAATACCCCTTACCTTAGAACAACTGGATATAGGAGTGGTGAAGTAGCAGAATACTTTTTTTCTTTCTCTCTATAGTTTCTCTCTCTAGAGTTTCAGTGAATTTGTAAGAAATAATGAAGGAATGAGCCTCTATTTATAGGAGAATGGATTTGAATAGTAACTAATTTCTGAGCGGTCCGGTGATTTACTTTTAAGCAGACGATCCAGATTGGTTTACTATAAAATATTCTAATAAAATAAAATCTTTTAAATAAAATATAATATATTCTATTTATAATATAATAAAATGAATAACTTTATAAAAGTATTCATTTTATATAAAAGATTTTACTATGTAAAATACTATGCATAATAGAATATAATATATTCTATTTATTGTCTAATAAAATGAATAACTTTATAAAAATATTACATTTTATATAAAAAGCTTTTCGTTTTATTACATTAATAATACTAATAAAACAAAACTTCATCATCATTATTATAATTACGCACTATTAATCGGCGTGTCGTTCCCATGAAAGAGGGGCTTTCAATAAGGATTTTTCCTATTGGCGCGCAATTAGGTGACCAAACCTCTCCTCGCGAACTTCTAGACATTGTTAATATTGTAAATAATAATATTAATAACCCGATTGTCTCAATTATTGATTTAATAATATATAAAATATCGACAATAATTGAATCAATTAACGTAAGATACTATGCAATAATTATTGAAGCAATAATTGAACAAAACTGAGTGACTTCTCACGTAAGCATCAATAATCAATACCGTGTGCTACTATGAAACCATGCGATTTCGCATTTTTTAACACCGGGTGTTTCAGCGATTAACGATAAAACTTCGCCGTTATTTTCATAAAATATTTTGTCGTTTTCTAAATCCGATAATAATTCCGTTGTGGGGTCCATTAATGATTGTGTGTAAATCGTACTAATATTCCATGTTAAAACGAATATTCCCTAACCAATCGAATATTATATAACAACTTGCGTACTTTTGTAAAATTTATAACTATTACCCACAACTATAACATTATATCAAATTCATTCCATAATATTCAAAAAATGATAATTATAGAAAATTCATCTTTATTAATAAAAAGTCGGGGTCTTACAATCTCCCTTCTTATGAAATTTCACCCTTGAAATTAGGGTACGTACCTGGTATGTCGAAGAGGTAAGGATACCTTGATTTCATTTCAGATTCTAACTCCCAGGTCATTTCCTCAACATCGTGGTTCCTCTATAAAACTTTGACTTGAGGTATAGCCTTGGAGCGTAGAATATGTTCCTTCTTATCTAAGATTTGAACAGGAACCTCTTCATACGTTAAATCTTTCGCTATTTCATCCGGTTCTAACTCAATAATGTGGTTCGGGTCTTTCACATATTTACGTAACATGGATATATGAAAAACGTTATGAACACGAGACATACTTGGCGGTAAAATGAGTCTATAGGCTATAGTCCCTACTCGATCGAGGATTAAAAATGGGCCAATGAATTGAGGATTGAGCTTTTCTCTCTTTCCAAATCTTGTAACTCCTTTCCATGGAGCAACATGTAACAACACATGATGTCCAATATCGAATTCCACGTTCTTTCGATGAAGATCAGCATAACTCTTTTATCGGTCTTGTGAGGTTTTTATACGTTGTCGGATCGTTTGAATCTTTTCTATAGTCATACTTACCAACTCCGGTCCCAACAACGTTGCTTCACCCACCTCATCCCAACATACTGGAGAACGACACTTTCTTCCATACAACGCCTCGAATAGAGCCATGCCAATACTTATTTGATAACTGTTGTTGTAAGAAAACTCCACCAATGGTAAGAACTTGTCCCAACTTCCCTTGAAGTTAAGGACACAGAGTCTTAATAAATCTTCAAGAGTTTGAATAGTCCTCTCTGATTGTCCGTCCGTCTGAGGATGATATGTCGAACTAAATCGTAAATCCGTGCCCATAGCTTTTTGTAAACTAACCCAAAATTGTGAAGTGAATCTTGGGTCTCGATCAGAAACTATGGATACTGGCATACCATGCAGTCTTACAATCTTGTTTATATACATACGAGCAAGACGTTCAAGTGTATAAGTTTCTCGTATTGGTAAGAAATGAGCAGACTTGGTCAATCTATCAACAATGACCCAAATTGCATCTATGCCTTGATAAACCTTGAGAAGACCAGTAACGAAATTCATGGTAATGTGCTCCCACTTCCATTTTGGAATTTCAAGTGGTTGCAATGGACCTTTTGGTACTTGATGCTCTGCCTTAACTCGTTTACAAAGTTAAACACTTTGAGATAAACAGCGCTATCTCTCTCTTCATATTGCCCCACCAAAATGTATGTCGAAGATCATGATACATTTTGGTACTCCCAGGATGGATTGCAAACGGTGTGTTGTGCACCTCCATCATGATTTTATACTTTAACTCAGGATTGTTAGGAACACAAAGTCTGGAGTTGACTCGAAGTATTCCTTCTTCATCATTTTTTGCTTCCAGCATAGCACCTTCTTGTACTTTCTTCCTCATATGCATCAGCTCCAGGTCTGTAGCTTGAGCAGCTTTAAGTTTATTGATTAAAGTCGGTTCTACTCGTATATTTGCCATCATCACGTGGGTCCATGGAGTCTTTATCTCTATCTCCATCCTTTGCAAGTCATACAAAATGGGCCTCTGCGTTGACAATATCGCACTCGTACCTACATATGATCTTCTACTCAATGTGTCGGCTACCACGTTTAGTTTTCCAAGATGGTATGATCATAATCTTCAACAATGAGCAAGTTTAACGTCATTTGTCGCATGTTGAGTTCCTTTTGAGTGAAGAAATATTTGAGGCTTTTATGATCCGTAAAGATCTCCACTTTCTCCCCATACAAGTAATGCCTCCAAATTTTAAGTGCGAAGACAACAATTGCCAACTCTAGATCATGAGTAGGATAATTCCTCTCATATTCTTTGAGTTGTCGAGAGGCATATGCTATGACTTTCCCATGTTGCATGAGAACACATCCTAACCCTTTGCCTGAAGCATCACTGTTGATGACAAATCCCTCCGAGCCAGATGGTATTGTCAGAACAGGTGCTGAAATGAGTCTCCTCTTGAGTTCTTGAAAACTCTTCTCACATTCCTCGTTCCAACCGAATTTTTTATCTTTTTAAGTCAGCTGAGTTACGGGAGTAGCGATTCGAGAAAACCCTTCTACGAATCTCTGATAATAATGAGCTAAGCCGAGAAAGCTAAGTACTTCGGTCACTGATTTAGGTTGCTCCTAGCTTTGAATAGCTTCAATCTTTGCTGGGTCAACAGATATTGCATGACTTGATACCACGTGCCCAAGGAATGCTACTTCCTCAAGCCAGAACTCGCATTTCTTCAACATGGCATAAAGCTTATATTCACAAAGCTTTTGAAGTATCAGCCTCAAGTGTTGCTCATGATCTTCACTGCTTTTAGAATAAATTAGGATGTCATTAATAAAGACGACCACAAAGTGATCCAAATATTCCTTGAATACTCGGTTCATAATATCCATGAAGGCAGCAGGAGCATTAGTCAATCCAAAAGACTTGACTAGGAATTCATAATGCCCATACCGAGTTCTAAGAGCCGTCTTTGGAATGTCATCGGTTCTAATCTTCAATTAGTGATATCCGAAATGAAGATCAATCTTTGAAAAGAATTTTGCGCCTTGCAACTGGTCAAACAGGTCATCAATACGTGGTAATAGGTACCTATTTTTCATGGTGACATGATTCAACTCCCGATAATCAATACAAAGTCGCATACTCCCGTTTTTCTTTTTCACGAATAGAACAGGAGCACCCCAAGGAGATGTACTAGGACGAATGAAACCGATGTCTAACAATTCCTGCAGTTGGGTCTTTAACTCCTGAAGTTCAATAGGAGCCATTCGATATGGGGCTTTGGAAATAGGTTTTGTACCGGGTTTAAGGTCGATACAAAATTTAATTTCACACTCTGGGGGTAGGCCATGAAGTTCTCCAGGGAATACGTCAGGAAATTCATTAACAATAGAAATATCATTCAAAACTGACGTATTTTTGTTTAGATCTGTGACATGAGCTAAGAAAGCTTGACATCCATTTTTCAATAAATGAATAGCTTTATGGCTTGAGATGACAGTGATTGATATTAATGGTTTGGTTGCTTGAATTAGCATAATAGGTTGGTTAGGAATATGAAAGCTAACAACCTTATGAAAACAATCAATTTTTGCATGATAAGTAGTTAACCAATCAATCACTAGAATTACGTCAAATGCAAGTATTTTCAATGAAATAAGATCAACAGGTAATGTGAGGGTACCGATTTGAACCAAACAAGACTTATAAACAGTGGATGTAATGAAGGTTTCTCCCAACAGAGTTTCAACATATAAGTCAAAGTCCAATTTCTCCGGAGTCAAATTTAAACGTTGAGCGCAAGTAGGAGAAATAAAAGAATGGGTAGAACCGGTATCAAGTAAGGTATATACTTCACTAGAGTTTATGATAAGCTTACCCGTGATGACCTCGTTCGGGTTCCTTGCTTTCTGGGAGGTCACAACAAACGCTCTCCCTTGCACTACTGGCTTTGACTTTTCTGGGACGTCCTTTGGTGCCTCCATCCTAGCTAAACTTATCTTTGGTAAACGACAAAATCGGGCTAGGTGACCTTCTCTTCCACAATTATAACATGCTTTGGACGGCATCGCGCAGTTTGAACTGATGTGTCTCTCCCCTCCGCATTTGAAGCATATGATAGGTGGTCGTTTTTCTTCCATAACAATGGGTGCTGGTGCTGACGTCTTTCCATCAATGTTAAATCTCCTCTTCTTGAAATGTCCATTCTTATTGTTTTAGCCATGATTACCACCGAAGTGGTTACCATTTCTGGCATGTTGATTCCCTCCACGCTTATTGTCACCGCTTTGATGACTGCTTTCACTAGTATTATCATTTTGTCGGCTGCTCTCTTTTGGTTAGGTTGACTCATTATCGCGCTCCAATAACTGAGCCCTATTAACAACATCCAAATACAAACACAGTTTGTGACGCCCCCAAAATTAGGTATACGTCACCCATCTTGGGTCGCCACTTACATGGTACATAAATTCAAATACAAACTTAATTATACATCTGTCGTGTAACATACGACAATACATAAACTGAGAGTTCTAATAGGAATATTGTCATTTAGACAATATCCATACTCAAGGAGTCCTCATTACAATTATTATCACACTATTTCACAGAATAGTGAGGACTACTAATGCTATCTTCTGGACCATCACTCTTTTCCCCGACTCGTCCCAGCTATATTCTCATTTCCTGAAGAGAACAGGGAAAGAAAGGGTGAGCTCAACTAGCCCAGTAAGAAATATTATGACTAAGATAATGCTGAATAAATTAACATTAGCCTTCAACAAGATGTTAAACATATAAAATACAATAGACAACGGTTTAATAATGCAGCAATGGAATATGCAATCCATTAAAAGAGTCAAGTAGAAAATAAAGTCTACTATCTTTTAGGTTTTAAAAGGTTTTCATAAATTTTTATCACTAAGACTCGGTTTAATGAATAAACCACAATATCTAATCATCCTCGTACTATAGTCAAGGATTTTCATCAAATTATCAAAGGTCATGACTATATACCGAATCACCCCCGGTCATAATCATACCAAAAACTATCCATCATCGCATTTACAGTCATCGAGGACTTTTATCACATCATTTATAACAAGCCATGATTATACCGAATGATCCTCGGTCATAATCATACTAAGTTCATCTATGCACGTAAGCCAAAGATAACATATTATAACATGAGGATGATGACAATGACATAATAATTCAATAAAACAAGTTCAAGAATTATTTTATCCAGAATTAAGTAACGCCCAAATTGTCAACAAGATACTTTGTTTTGTAGAGTAAAATTCAAGAATGATCAGAAGAATATTTCCATGAAAGATATATGGATGAAACGCAAATATCAAGAATATTCTACTAATTTCATGGAGTATAGAAGTCAACGTTTTTAACCAATTTGGTATAATAAAGAATGGAATAACAAAGGAAATCACCATGCATGCGGTGATTTCAGCAGTAAAAGTTATTCCAATGAGAATAATAATAACGGAACCAGTCGTGAAATTCACACAACAGGATGATCCAATGTAATAATAAATCTTTGAATAATAATAAACAATGGAACCAGTTAGGTGTAAAACACATAATGTGATATTCCAATGAGAAGAATAAATGTGGAATAATAAACAATGGACAAAAGTGGGGTAAAACACACGCATGTGATATTCCAATGTAATAATAAATGCGAATAATAAACAATGGAACCTGTGTCCTGTAAAACACACGTATACATGATATTCCAAATGTAATAATAAAGAATGGAATAATGTAAGAAGATCACCAAGTATAGGGGATTAACACAGATACAAAGTTATTCGCAATGTAATAAATAAGAATGGAATAATATAAGGATTTCACCAAGTATAGGTACGCTGCGTGATACAAAGTTATGTATAGGGTATGCCACTTTTACAAAGTTATTCCAACAGAATAATAATGAATGGAATAATGAAGTTCTCTTCATGAATAAGAAAGAATAACACCCTTACTTGCACACAACAAATAATATCCCTACCGTAGTAAAAGACACCGGATATCAAAGTAGTGAAGTACCGTAATACTCTTCTTTCTTTCTCTATAGATTTTTCTCTATAGCTTCTCTCTATAATTTCTCTCTAGAGTTTTAGTGAATTCGTAAGAAAATAATGAAGGAATGAGCTTCTATTTATAGGAAAATAGAATGCATAGTAATTAATCCATGAACGGTCAGATTGATTTACTTTAATCTGACTATCCATATTTAAAGCAAAATCTTTTAAATAAAATATAATATATTCTATTTATATAAAAACATTTTACTATGCAAACACTATGCAACACTATGTAAAACACTATGCAAAACACTATGCAACACTATGCATAATAAAATATAATATATTCTATTTATAGAATAACTTTAATAAAGTATTCTATTTTATATAAAAGATGTTTCGCTTTTATTACGTTAATAATACTTAATAAAATAAAACGTCATTATCGCTTATAATAATTCATATTATTAATTGACAATAATGGAATCAAACCGAGTGACTTCTCACATAAACATCAATAATCAATACCGCGGTGCTACTATGCAACCACACGACATCGTATTTTTACTACCGAGTAGTTTAACAATATCAACGGTAAAACTTCCGCTGTTATTTCAATAAAATATTTTTGTCGTTTTCTCAATCCGACAATAATTTCATTATAGGGGTCCACCAATGATTGAGTAGTTATTTAATATTCCCCGTTAAACCTAATATTCCCAGAACCAATCGAATATAATATAACCACTTGCATACTTTGCAAAATTTATAAATACTACCCACAACTATAATATTATCTTAAATTCACACCATAATATTAAAAATTATTTCGACAAAATTTAAATCTTTATTGATAAAATCTGGGTTTCACAATCTCCCTCCTTATGGAATTTTCCCTCAAATTAGGGTACGATGACTGGTATGATAAAGAGGTGAGGACACCTTGAATACCTTTATCGTTGAAAACATTAAATTCATCTTTGTAATCCGGCCAAAAATATCATTAACAATTCATCTTTGCACTACCAGGCCAAAGATATTTATTAACAATTCATCTTTGCACTATGTGCTAAAGATATACAAATCAGAAACCAATAATATCGAGACTCAGCTTAATAGTGTCATGACCACGAATTATCCATGCACTACTGGCCAAGGATATTCGTGTTTTCAATTACGATCATGATTATACCGAATAATCCGTGGTCATAATCATACCAAGTCTATCAATGCACTACTACTAAAGATGACTTTTACCACATCCATGAATTAATATTTCATTCTTTGAGACTCAAATTTCAATAATTAATCCATATCATCGAATCATCCCCGCACTACGGATCAAGGATATTCATTAAGTATCACGACCACGAATTATCCATGCACTACTACCAAAGATAATCGTGTATTCACTAAGTATCACGACCACAAATTATCCATGCACTACTACCAAAGAGAATTGTGTATTCATTAGTATCACGACCACAAATTATCCATGCACTACTACCAAAGATAATCGTGTATTCATTAGTATCACGTACCACAAATTATCCATGCACCACTGCCAAAGATAATCGTGTTTTCAATTACGGTTATGATTATACCGAACAATCCTCGGTCATAATCATACCAAGTCCATCTATGCACTACCATGCCACATGTGAGATGACTTTCAACATAATATAAGCGTATGAGGATAATGATATAAAGAATCAATCAAATGAGATAAAGGATAAATATTAAACATTTATAATATAATTTATCCAGGATTCAAGAATATCCCCATGTTATCAATCACTTAATAATCTCATAATCTAATATCATTAATATTATAACAATATTTTAATCACTTCTTAAATTTATAAACAATTTATCTCAATTGTTTACGCTTTACCATATAATGCATTTAATCATTCAAAAATGCCATACTCATAAGATATCATCACCAATTATCAAATCCCTCAAAAATATGCATATACTCTATATAGGATTCTCTAGCCATAAAATCCTATTTTCAACTTTGTTACTTCACATAACATATTTAACTCATATATTCAGAATTAAACTATTTTCATGAAAATACCAAATCAGTCCCAAAATATTTCTTTTCTGGGATTTAGCATAATATAGTCCCATAATGAAAATATATTTTCTCTAATTTTAAAATTCATTTACTATTTTTCAAAATCAATTTCTAATTAATTCCTTAAGAAATTAGCTACCTTAAGTTTAACTCCAAAATTTCCAAATCTTGACAGGACCTTACACATGTTAATGTGAGCCTCCAGCTTTAAATTTCATGGTCATCGGAGTTATAGAACTCCAGTTATAGCATTTTTTCGTCAAAAACCTAAATATTGAAATGGTCATAACTTGCTCATTTTAAGTTAGAATGAGCTCATTTTTGGACAGGAGGTACTTTATACCATATACCTTCATGTACCAAAAGGCCAGAATTTTTCTCATAATTTAAGTGGCTGAAACAGCCCCTCTAAAATCATGGCAATAGACTTTTTTTTTTTTTTTTGCAGCTTTGTACTTCTTTGCTAAAATCAGTCCACACAAAAATCTACAACACCTTTTCCAGTAATTCCACTTGGATTAGTTAGGTAACTCATAGATCTAACTCTAGGACTTGACCACACTCAAAAAATTCAAAATATAATAGGAGATATGGTCAATTGAATTTCATGTTACGCTTTTTCACCAAAATCGATTTTCAACTCTTTGTGATTTCTAAGAAACTTTCATGTTTTTACATACTAACCAACATAACTCATCATAAAACTTACTAATACTTCATATACCCATGATTTTCATCAGTTCTATACTTTTATTATGACTTTCATCATAATCCACGTAAGCAGATCCTTTTAGTTCAAGAAATATTTGAGGGTTTAAGAAATGGGTTTTTCAGATGGGGTCAATACAAAATTGATTTCACGTTCTAGGGTAGGCTAGGAAGTCTTCAAGAATACGCCAAGAAATTTATTAATGATAGAAATATCATTCAAAATGTTATTCTCTCCAAGACTTGGATCGACGTCACATTAATACCAATTGGACTTCTATCCTTAACCTGGATAGCACCTCACAATGATACCTATCAACTTGCCATCTTCATCACGACGCGTCGCTACTGTAAAGTCCGCTTCGGTTGCATTCCACACAAGGAAGTCAACAACGAAAGGATCAAGGCTCTTTACTTATGGCTTGATATAACGTTGATTAACTTTAGGGTTTGGTTACTTTGAATTCAGTATAACAAGGTTGGTTAGGAATATGAAAGCTAACAACCTTACAAAAGAATAATGAGTAGTTAATCAATCGTTTTCAAAAATTACCTCAAAGGCAAGTATTTTCAAAGAGATAAGATCGACAGTAACGTGAAAGTGTTTATTTGAATCAAACAAGATTTAAAAATAGTAAGCGTAACGAAGGCTCC
Source organism: Panax quinquefolius (assembly GCA_020205615.1). Lineage (NCBI taxonomy): Eukaryota > Viridiplantae > Streptophyta > Magnoliopsida > Apiales > Araliaceae > Panax > Panax quinquefolius. The sequence continues at coordinate 22,787,446 of CM035154.1, forward strand.
TACTAACAAAGTTTCAACCAATAAGTCAAAGTCTAACTTCTCCTGAGTCAAATTTAAACGTTGAACATAAGCAAGAGAGATAAAATAATGGGTAGAACAGGTATCTTATAAGGTATAGACTCGTGCAATTTATAATTAACTAACCCGCTAACTTCGTTCGGTTTACTCGCTTTTTGAGAAGTCATGAAAAATGCACTTCCTAAAACCAACGACTTTGTTTTGTCCATATCCACCTTTGGTGCCACCGTCGCCTAGACTTGACTTTGGTGCACAAATGTAATTGGGCTAAATGACCTTCTCTTCTTGCAATTTCCACTTCTATTATCTTTGCCATGATTACCATCAAGTGGTTACCATTCTTAGCATGATAATTTCCCCACGATGGTTATCATTGTTTCGATAATTGCTGCCACCAAAGATGATTATTATCGTGTTGTTGGTCGTTACCTTTTGTTTGAAATTTGAATCAACACTTTCATGTGCTTCATTGCTTATCTCAAAGCATTTCGGATGTCATTCTCAAACACCGCCACAAAATAAGGGTTAATTGACATGCAACATATTATCACTATACTCCTAATCGACCAATCAAATACCAAATAAACTTAGGTAGGTCATACTAGCGAAGGAATTTCTATCTCTCCCTCCTAGTTCTAGTCTCACATCTTAGCCAGGATCATATCCCTAAGCTCTGATACCAACTGTGACGCCCCCAAAATTAGGTATACGTCACCCATCTTGGGTCGCCACTTACATGGTACATAAATTCAAATACAAACTTAATTATACATCTGTCGTGTAACATACGACAATACATAAACTGAGAGTTCTAATAGGAATATTGTCATTTAGACAATATCCATACTCAAGGAGTCGTCATTACAATTATTATCACATTATTTCACAGAATAGTGAGGACTACTAATTCTATCTTCTGGACCATCACTCTTTTCCCCGACTCGTCCCAGCTATATTCTCATTTCCTGAAGAGAACAGGGAAAGAAAGGGTGAGCTCAACTAGCCCAGTAAGAAATATTATGACTAAGATAATGCGTAATAAATTATCATTAGCCTTCAACAAATGTTAAACCGATAAAATACAATAGACAACCGGTTTAATCATAAATGAATACGTAATCCATTAAAAGAGTCAAGTAGAAAATAAAGTCTACTATCTTTTAGGTTTTAAAAGGTTTTCATAAATTTTTATCACTAAGACTCAGTTTAATGAATAAACCACAATATCTAATCATCCCTGTACCATAGTCAAGGATTTTCATCAAATTATCAATGGTCATGACTATACTGAATCACCCCTGGTCATAATCATACCAAAAACTATCCATCACTGCATTACAGGTCACTGAGGACTTTTATCACATCATTTATAACAAGCTATGATTATACCGAATGATCCCTGGTCATAATCATACTAAGTTCATCTATGCACGTAAGCCAAAGATAACATATTATAACATGAGGATGATGACAATGAAATAATAATTCAATAAAACAAGTTCAAGAATTATTTTATCCAGAATTAAGTAACGCCCAAATTGTCAACAAGATCTTTGTTTTGTAGAGTAAAATTCAAGAATGATCGGAAGAATATTTCCATGAAAAGATCTTTGGATGAAACGCAAATATCAAGAATATTCTACTAATTTCATGGAGTATAGAAGTCAACGTTTTAACCAATTTGGTATAATAAAGAATGGAATAACAAAGGAAATCACCATGCATGCAGATTTCAGCATAGACAAAGTTATTCCAATGTAATTATAATAACGGAACCAGTCGGTGAAATTCACACCAACAGGATGATCCAAATGTAATAATAAATCTTTGAATAATAATAAACAATGGAACCAGTCCTGTGTAAACACACGCATGCGGATATTCCAACATAATAATAAATGCGGAATAATAAACAATGGAACCAGTCGGTGTAAAACACACGCATGTGATATTCCAAATGTAATAATAAATGCGGAATAATAAACAATGGAACCAGTCAAAGGTGTAAAACACATGCATGTGATATTCCAATGTAATAATAAAGAATGGAATAATGTAAGAAGATCACCAAGTATAGGGATTCACAGATACAAAGTTATTCCAAATGAATAAATAAGAATAGAATAATATAAGGATTTCACCAAGTATAGGGTATGTCAGCGTGATACAAAGTTATGTATAGGGTATTCCACTTTTACAAAAGTTATTCCAATGTAATAATAATGAATGGAATAATAGAAGTTCTTTTCATGAATAAGAAAGAATAACACCCCTTACGGGTACAACAAATAATATCCCTTACCGTAAAAGACATTTGGATATCAAAAGTAGTGAAGTACCGAGAATACTTCTTCTTTTCTCTCTATAGATTTTTCTCTATAGCTTTTTTCTATAATTTTCTCTAGTAGTTTTAGTGAATTCTTAAGAAAATAATGAAGGAATGAGCTTCTATTTATAGGAAAATAGAATGCATAGTAATTAATCCATGAGCGGTCCAGATTGATTTACTTTAATCGACGGTCCATATTTAAAGCAAAATCTTTTAAATAAAATATAATATATTCTATTTATATAAAACATTTTACTATGCAAACACTATGCAACACTATGTAAAACACTATGCAAAACACTATGCAACACTATGCATAATAAAATATAATATATTCTATTTATAGAATAACTTTAATAAAGTATTCATTTTATATAAAAGATGTTTCGCTTTTATTACGTTAATAATATGAATAAAACAAAACGTCATTATCGCTATAATAATTCATATTATTAATCGACAATAATGGAATCAAACCGAGTGACTTCTCACATAAGCATCAATAATCAATACGGTGTGCTACTATGCAACCACACGACATCATCGACTTTTTTTACTACCGAGTAGTTCAACAAGATCAACCAGTAAAACTTCCGCCGTTATTTCAATAAAATATTTTTGTCGTTTTTCTCAATCCGACAATAATTAATTTTGCTAGGGTCCACCAATGATTGAGTAGTTGTACGAATATTTCTCGCTAAACCGAATATTCCCCACCAATCGAATATAATATAACCACTTGCATACTTTGCAAAATTTATAAATAATACCCACAACTATAATATTATCTTAAATTCACACCATAATATTAAAAATTATTTCGACAAAATTTAAATCTTTATTGATAAAACTGGGTCTCACACGGTTTATGAGAGATAAGATATTGACGTATCTCGGGTTTCAAACCTCTTAGAAACATTCGTCATTCTCTCCTCATTATCAACCAAATGGGACGTAAAACCGGATAACTCGACAAAACTTGGCTTCAGTCTTTGCGACATGGTCATGTTGTTTTTGCTCGACTTGATGAACTCTACCTCTTTCACGTGGCCGAATACTTTTGGGAAAGTACTTGTCGTTGAACAATTCTTTGAACTTCTCCCAAGTCATCTTCGATGCGGCGGCATGTTAAGTAACGCTTTTCTGATTCCCACCAAGAATCGCCTGCATGCAATACATAAGGTGGCAAAGGAACCTTTTCTCCTCGGAGCATCCCAAGACATCAAATATCTTGCAGATCTGCTTTATCCACGTCTCCACCTTAAGTGGTTTTGGCTCTCCAAAAAACTCCGGTGGTCCTAGTTCCTTAAACTGCTTAGCGGTGACCATCTGAGAGTTGCCAGTGTTTCCACCTGCATTTTGTACAGGAGCCGCTCTTGCCTGATGTTGCATGAATTGCATAAAGCCTTTGAACATTCCATCGTTCATCATCTGGTCAGTGTTGTTGTTTGCCTAAGGCTTATCGCCTTCTTGATGCACATTATCCTGATTATTGATCTGTGGAGACTCAACGGTCTCCTGTGCTCCATTGATGTTCTCAACATTCTCGGATGTCATTTTCAACATCGCCACAAAACAAGGGTTAATTAACATATCACATATTATCCCTATACTCTAACCGACCAATTAAATACCAAATAAACTTAGGTAGGTCATACTAGTGAAGGAATTCCCCGTCTCTCCCCTCCTAGTTCTTGTCTCACATCTTAGCCAGGGATCATATCCCTAAGCTTTGATACCAACTGTGACGCCCCCAAAATAGGTATACATCACCCATCTTGTGTCGCCAAATACATGGTACAAAATTCAAATACAACTTAATTATACAACAGTTGTGTAAAATATGACAAAACATATGATGTGAGTTTTAATACAAATATTGACATCTAGATAATATCCACACTCAATTGAGTTCTCATTACATTTATTATCACACTATTTAACAGAATAGTGAGGACTACTAATGCTATTATTTGGACCGTAACTCCGTTCCCCGACTAGTCCCTGCTACGTTCTCATTTCCTGAAGAGAACAATGAAAGTAAAAGGTTGAGCTCAACTAGCCCAGTAAGAAATATTATGACTAAGATAATATGTAATAAATTATCGTTAGCCTTCAACAGATTGTTAAAGCGATACAATATAACAAACATCAAGTTTAATGCATAGTTTGAACAAGCAATCCATTAAAAGAGTCAAGTAGAGAATAAAATCTACTATCTTTTATGATTTAAAAGGTTTTCATCACTTTTATCATTTGGGACTCGCTTAATAAATAATCCACATCATCCCTCGCACTACTTACCAAGGATATTCATTAGTATCACAACCACAAATTATCCATGCACTCACGGGCCAAGGATATTCGTGTATTCATCAATGGTCATGATCATGCCAACAATCGGTCCCATCAATGCACTACGGGCAATGAGGACTTTTACCACATCATTTGTAATATTACTACCATGATTATATCGAATAATCCCTGGTTATAATCATACCAAGTCCATCTATGCACTACAGGTCACAGATGACTTTCAACATAATATAAACATGAGGATGATGACAATGATATAAGAATTCAATAAAGCAAGTTCAAGAATTAATTTATCCAAGAACTAATAACGTCCAAATTGTCAACATGATACTTCTTTGTAGAGTAAAATTCAAGAATGCCAAGAAGAATATTTCCATGAAAAGATACTGGATGAAGCGCAAATATCAAGGATATTCCACTAATTTCATGGAGTATAGAAGTCAAAACTTTAACCAACCGAGTATAATAAAGAATGGAATAACAAAAGAAATCACCGTGCATACGATGTAACCGCATGCATGAGTTATTCCAGCGTAATAATAAATAACGGAACCAGTCATGTGTAAACGCACGCGAACATGTGATATTCCAATGTAATAATAAATAACGAAACTGTGTCAAAGTAAATTTGCAAGTTGTGATGTTCCAATAGAATAATAAATAAAGAACTGTGTCATGCGAAACGCACGCATGTGATGTTCCAATGTAATAATAAAGAATGGAATACGATGAAGAATTTCACCATGTATGCGGATTTAAGACAGACAAGTTATTCCAACATAATGATAAAGAATGGAATAATGTAAGAATTTCACCAAGTATAGGGTAGACCACACGATACAAAGTTATTCCGACAGTAATAAAAAATGGAATAATGTAAGTTCTCTTCATGAATACGAAAGAAATAATACCCTTACCTTAGAACAATGGATATAGGAGTGGTGAAGTAAGCGAGAATACATTTCTTCTTTCTCTCTATAGTTTTCTCTCTCTAGAGTTTTAGTGAATTAAGTAAAAAATAATGAAGGAATGAGCTTTATTTATAGGAGAATGAATGAATAGTAACTAATTCTTGAACGGTCAGATTGGTTTACTATAAAATATTCTAATAAAACAAAATCTTTTAAATAAAATATAATATATTCTATTTATAATCTAATAAAATGAATAACTTTATAAATGTATTACATTTTTATATAAAAAGATTTTACTATGCAAAACACTATGCATAATAGAATATAATATATTCTATTAATAGTCTAATAAAATAAATAACTTTATAAAAGTATTCTGTTTTATATAAAAATCTTTTCTGTTTTATTACATTAATAATACTAATAAAACAAAACTTCATCATCATTATTATAATTCGAACTATTAATCGACCATGTCGTTCCCAGGAAAGAGGGGGATTTCTAATAAGGATTTTTCTGTATTGGCGCGCAATTAGGTGACCAAACCTCTCCTTGGCAGAACTTCTAGACATCGTTAATATTGCAAATAATAATATTAATAACTTCGTCCTCTCAATTATTGATTTAATAATATATAAAATATTGACAATAATTGAATCAATTAACGTGAGATACTATGCAATAATTATTGAAGCAATAATTGAGCAAAACTGAGTGACTTCTCACGTAAGCATCAATAATCAATACCGTGTGCTACTATGAAACCATGCGTATTCCTGTACTTTTAACACCGGGTGTTTCAACAGTTAACGATAAAACTTCCGCCGTTATTTTCATAAAATATTTTTGTCGTTTTCTAAATCCGACAATAATTCCGTTGTAGGTCCACTAATGATTGTCTTGTCGTTGCATTTAATATTCTCTCGTTAAAACGAATATTCTCCCACCAATCAATATTATATAACAACTCATGTATTTTGTAAAATTTATAACTATTACCCCAACTATAACATTATATCAAATTCATTCTATAATATTCAAAAAATGATAATTATAGAAAATTCATCTTTATTCATAAATGTTGGGGTCTTACAAGAGCCATGCCCATACTTGCTTTGAAATATAGGACACAGAGTCTTAATAGATCTTCAAGGGTTTGAATAGTCCTTTCTGATTGCCCATCCATTTGAGGATGGTACCGAAGCCGAATAAATCAGAATCCGCGCCCATTGCTTTTCGCAAGCTAACCCAAAATCGTGAAGTGAATCTTGGGTCACGATCCGAAACTATGGATACTAGCATGCCATGCAATCTCACAATCTCATTCACGTACATACGAGCAAGACGTTCTAGGGAATAAGCCTCACGTATAGGCAAGAAATGAGCAAACTTGGTTAATCTATCAACAATCACCCAAATTGTATCTATGCCTTGAGAAACCTTAGGAAGACCCGTAACGAAATCCATAGTAATGTGTTCCCACTTCCATCTTGGAATCTGAAGTGGTTGCAATGGACCCTTTGGCACTTGATGCTCCGCCTTTACACGTTGACAAGTTAAACACCTCGAGATAAACTCCGCGATCAATCTCTTCATATTGTTCCACCAAAATGTTTGTCGAAGATCATGATACATTTTGGTACTCCCAGGATGGATTGTAAATGGTGTGTTATGTGCCTCCATCACGATTCTATGCTTCAAGTCAGAATCGTTAGGAACACAAAGACTGGAGTTGATTCGAAGTATTCCTTCTTCATCGATTCTTGCTTCCGGAATAACACCTTCTTGCACTTTCTTCTTCATCCTCATCAGCTTCATGTTTGTAGTTTGAGAAGCTTTAACTTTATTAATTAAAGTCGGTTCTACTCGTATATTTTCCATCATCATGTGGGTCCCTGGAGTCTTTAACTCTATCTCCATCCTTTGTAAGTTGTACAAAATAGGCCTTTGTGTTAACAATATTGCACTCGTACTCGCATAAGATCTTCTACTCAATGCGTCAGCAACAACGTTTGCTTTTCCAAGATGATATTGAATGCTGTGGTCGTAATATTTTAACAGCTCGAGCCAACATCGTTGCCGCATGTTGAGTTCCTTTTGGGTGAAGAAATATTTGAGGCTTTTATGATCCGTATAAATCTCCACTTTCTCCCCATACAGGTAGTGTCTCCAGATTTTCATCACAAAAATGACTGTTGTCAACTCCAAATCATGAGTAGGATAATTCCTCTCATATTCTTTGAGATGTCGTGAGGCATAGGCTATGACTTTCCCATGTTGCATGAGAACACATCCTAACCCTTTGCTCAAGCATCATCGCCAGAGATAACAAATCCATCTGAACCAGATGGTATTGTCAGAACAAGTGCCGAAATGAGTCTTCTCTTGAGCTCTTGGAAACTCTTCTCGCATTCCTCGCTCCATCTAATTTTGTATCTTTCGAGTCACCGAAGTTAATCTGAGTAGCGATTCGAGAAAAATCCTTCCACTTAATCTCCGATAATAACAAGATAAGCCCAAAAAGCAACGCACTTCGGTCACCGACTTCGGTTGCTCCTAACTTTGTATTGCTTCAATCTTCGTCGGGTCAATAGATACTTCATGTTTTGACACCACGTGCCCAAGGAATGCTACTTACTAAAGCCAGAACTCGCATTTCTTTAGCTTGGCATATAGCTTGTTGTCACGAAGTCTTTGAAGTACCAACTTCAAATGGTGCTCATGATCTTCACGGCATTTGGAATAGATGAGGATGTCATCAATAAAGACAACAACAAACTGATCCAAATATTCCTTGAATACACGATTCATCATATCCATGAAAGCAGCAGGAGCATTAGTCAATCCAAAAGACATGACTAAGAATTCATAATGCCCGTACCGAGTTCTAAAGGCAGTCTTTGGAATATCCTCATTTTTAATCTTCAGCTGATGATATCCAAAACGAAGATCGATCTTTGAAAAGAATTGTGCTCCTTGCAACTGGTCAAACAGATCATCAATATGAGGTAGGGGATACCTATTCTTGATGGTGACATGGTTTAATTCTTGGTAGTCAATACAAAGTCGCATACTCCCGTCTTTATTCTTTATAAATAAAACAGGAGAACCGCAAGAAGATGTACTAGGACAAATGAAACCGATGTCTAACAATTCCTGTAGTTGGACTTTTAACTCCTGAAGTTCAATAGGAGCCATTCAATATGGGGTTTTAGAAATGGGCTTTGTACCCGATTCAAGATCAATAAAGAATTCAACTTCACGTTCTGGGGGTAGACCAGGAAGTTCTTCAGGAAATTCACTAACAAGAGAAATATTATTCAAATCTGACGTATTTTTGTTCAAGTCCATAATATGGGCTAAGAAAGCTTGACATCCGTTTTTCAATAAACGAATAGCTTTATGGCTTGATATGACAATGACTGATTTTCTGACGCCCCCAAAATAGGTATACATCACCCATCTTGAGTCGCCAAATACATGGTACAAAATTCAAATATAACTTAATTATACAACAGTCGTGTAAAATACAACAAAATATAATCTAAGAGTTTTAATAAGAATATTGTCATCTAGACAATATCCACACTCAATGGAGTCCTCATTACATTTATTGTCACACTATTTAACAGAATAGTGAGGACTACTAATGCTATCATCTGGACCATCACTCTGTTCTCCGACTAGTCCCGGCAACGTTCTCATTTCCTGAAGAGAACAGTGAAAGAAAGGGTGAGCTTGATAAGTGGATTTTATATACGCGATTCATTATCCATTTCATGCTTATTTGTTGATAATTTCTTGTGATCATGTTCATTTTTACTTGTTTTATGTTATTTTATGTGTAGAATGGTGGTTGTAGCATTCAACGTACATTTGGAGCTATTCGGTGTGATTTGAAGTCAATTAGAGCATAATTGGAAGAAAGTCAAAAGTTCAAAGAAAGTCATCGGTAGAAGACATTGTCAAGGAAATGGCATCATTAGCTTATACACCTCGCCGGGCGAGGGTCTTAATCTCTAGTTAGCGAGAAGGTAGCCCGTTGGGGAAGCGTTTTAGTTTTTACACCCTTTTCACGAGGCTGGGTCTTCATTCGAGCATGACAGAAAAGGATCGTCAAGGTGGCGTATATAATACATGAACCTCCATCTGCCTGAGGGGGTGAAAATTGATGCTATGTCCTGTTATGATTGAACTTCTTCTTGGGCATGGTTTCTAGTAATTGCATGACAATGGAACTCTAATTGAAGGGAATTTCGGCTGGAGCTTGTATGCTAGACATCTACTACTCTATCAAACACAACTTGAACAATACAACAAGGCACAGAACGAAGATTAACTTGAGTTTTTGATAGCAAGCTTTGGAGGAGTATTTCGAGAAGATTTTCGAGACGATTGCGATTTTTGGCTACGAGAAGGGTGTTTTTCAATATTCTTCGTCTTAGGCTATTATTTGTAATCTAAAGAATGTTTTCTATGATTTATTCAGTGTTATATCGTTTATTATGAACTAATTCATTTTTTAGGCTTATGATGGATCTCTAAGTGAAACGATGATTTTGTAACCTTTGATTTCCATTTTGATAATCTATTTCCAGTTTATCTATATTGATTTGAGCTTGAAATTTATGAATTGCCTTATCAACAATTCTTTGTGGATTTGTTTGGAATTGAGAGAGGATATTCAAATCTAGACCTAATTAATATAGTATGTGTTCATGAATTTTGTGAATAACAGAATCTTGATGAATGTTAAGGTAGAGATATGCTTGACATCGCATGTAATCGAATAGAGAACTTATTCTTAAACCTTCTTTAATTGTAATTCACATAAGATATAGTGAGTTAGTTAATTTAGGTGTTTAACTTGTTTCTATCTTAATTGTGGATTTAAGTTAATACGGTATTAGTGCATCGAGAGGTGGTTAATACTACGTTCGTGTTCTTGATTAATAAACTGGGATAGTGCATTGAATTGGAATAAAGGTGTTAAAATTAGAGTGAAGTTTAGGGTGAAATCATAAGTCTAATTCTCCATTAATTGTTTGAAATTCCAGATTTTGATATTTGTGATTTTTCTATGATAGTTTAATTATTCTTTAATTTAATTATTGAGTTGATTTGTTTAATAAAATTAGGGTTAATAGGAAATTGGTAATTGTAAGTTAAGGTTATTGCTAGTTAGTCTCTGTGGGAACGATACTCTACTTATCACTCTATTACTTGTTGATCATGTATACTTGCGTGTTGTGCGTATATAAATTTTACCCAACAAGTTTTTTTATTTTCGGGGACAATTTAGTATAAATCTTAATAGTTTTACAATATCGGTTTAATTAATCCAGTTTTACTTAGACATTTTTTTTTTTTTGTTTTGTTCTTCTTATTTGGTGTTAGAAAAATATGCAAACTCGGTCTAAAAATCCGGACTTTCTTGCTTTTTGAGGCGACATAGAGAAAAGGTTTCAGTGGTTGAGTAAGTGGATCAAGGAAACGAGGCAAGAATTCGAAACATCTGAGAAGGAAGAGGAAATGGCAGCCGAAGATCAGAAAGCATTAAAGGACTTCGCCACACCCAAAGTGACTGAACTGTAGTCAAGCAACACCAGACCTGCAATAGTTGCTAACACATTTGAAATCAAGCCTGGGATGATTCAAATGATTCAGAATTCAGTTCAGTTTGGGGGATTGGCAAATGACGATCCGAACGAACATCTAGTCAGCTTTCTGGAGATTTGCGACACCTTTAGGTACAATGGGGTGTCAGATGATGTGGTTAGACTTCACTTGTTCCCATTCACTCTACGGGATAAGGCGAAGAATTGGTTGCATTCTCTACCGCCCGGATCGATAACTACATGGGAGGACTTAGCTCAGAAATTCCTCGCCAAATTCTTTCCACCGGTGAAAACTGCAAAGACGAGGAACGAGATAATGATGTTTGAGCAGCAACATAGGGAGTCGTTATATGAGGCATGGGAGAGATATAAAGAATTGCTCAGAAAATGCCCACATCATGGATTACCCAAGTTGCTGCAAATGAACACCTTTTACAATGGACTACATGGGAATCTCAGAACTAGTATTGATGCAGCGTCGGGCAGAGCATCCATGGCCAAGAGTTACGAGGAAGCCTATGATTTGATTGAAACCATGGCGGCTAACAACTATCAGTGGCCAATAGCGAGAATGACACAGGCAAAGGCAACATGGATTTTAGAAGTGGATGGTGTGATGCTATATCTGACATGATTTCAAAGACTTTTGAAGAAGTTGGATTCTATGACGGGGGTACAAGCTCAACAAGCACAACAAGTGGCAGTTATATGTGAGTTATGCGCGGGAGAGCACCCAATGGATCAATGCGCGATAAATCCAAAGATCGTGCGGTTTGCCAGGGCAATTATAATAGAATTTTGCAGAACACATACCAGAACACATACAATCAAAGAAATAGGAATCATCCAAATTTCTCGTGGAGCAATAATCAGCAACATCAAGCTCCACGACAGTCATATCGCCCAGGTTTTCAGAATCACCAACAACCAACCCAATATCAAGAAAGGAAATCAGACTTCGAGGAATTGGTGTCGAAGTATATAACTAGTAATGAGGCAGCCATGAAAACTCAAGCAATAGCCATCAAGAACCTGGAAAATCATATGGGTCAAATTGTCTTAGCACTCAATAACAGGCCACAAGGGACCCTACCAAGTGATACAGAGAAGAAATCGAAGGGTAACCATGAACAGTGTCAGGCAATCACATTATGGAGTGGGAAACATCTTGAGGGTACTAATGCAGAAAATTCAGTGACACCAGATGAAAAAGTTGATGATAGAAGAAAAATTGAAGGACGTAAGGGTGAGGATAAATAGAATGAGGGAACAAATTTGAATAATAAGCCAATTGTTTATCCACCACCACCATTTCTGCAGAGGGTCCAAAAACAGAAATTAGACAAGCAATTCGCAAAGTTTTTGGAAGTATTCAAGAAACTTCATATCAACATACCATTTGCAGAAGCCCTAGAATAAATGCCGAGCTACGCAAAATTTATGTAAGGGATTCTGTCAAGGAAGAAGAAATGGGAAGAGTTTGAGATAGTTGCACTAACAGAGGAGTGTAGTGCGGTATTACAGTAGAAATTACCACCAAAACTCAAGGACCTAGGGAGTTTCACTATTCCATGCACGATCGGGAATATGCATTTCAACAAGTGTTTATGTGATTTGGGGACGAGTGTAAACCTTATGCCATTGTCAGTATACACAGAATTGGGTTTGCCCTCACCAAGACCTACAAATATTTTGTTACAGTTGGCGGATAGGTCAGTCACATATCCGAGAGGCATAGTAGAGGACATTTTAGTGAAAGTGGATAAGTTTATATTCCCCGCGGACTTTATCATTCTGGATTTTGAGGAGGACAAGAACATCCCAATTATCCTAGGGAGACCCTTTTTGGCCACGGGTAGGACACTCATAGATGTATAAAAAGGAGAACTGACTATGAGGGTCCAAGATCAAGATATAAAATTCAATGTATTCAAGGCCATGAAATTCCCTACGAATGAGGAAGAATGTTTTCGAATGGATATAATTGAGCAAATCATTAGTGAAGATATGAGCAAGAGTTTGGTCAACGATCCATTAGAAACAACTTTTTTGGGGGATGAAGAGGTCGACGATTCGGAATTAGTGGATTACTTACAAATGCTAGACTCATTGCCATGAGTTTCCAGATTCAGAACACCGTTTGAACCATTGCACACGGAGGAAGTAGCCGCAAAAAAACTAAAACCATCATTAGAAGAGCCACCAAACCTGGAACTTAAGCCACTCCCTAAACACCTCAGGTATGCGTATTTAGGCAATTTAAATTCTTTACTTGTTATTATTTCAGCTACACTTAACGAAATGTAGGAAGAAAAGTTGCTGAGGGTGCTTCGGGAACACAAATCAGCTATTGGGTGGACAATTGCGGACATAAAGGGAATCAACCCTTTATTTTGCATGCACAAGATTCTAATGAAAGATGAGGCAAAACCAACGGTGGAGAAACAGCGACGACTTAACCCAATTATGAAGGAAGTTGTGAAGAAGGAAATATTGAAGTGGTTTGATGTCGGTATCATCTACCCAACTTTCGACAGTAAATGGGTTTGTCCGATCCAGTGTGTGCCGAAAAAGGGAGGAATGACGATGGTGCAGAATGAGGACAATGAATTAATACCGACTAGAACAGTGACAGGTTGGAGGGTTTGCATGAATTATAGAAAATTGAACAAGGCAACCCGAAAAGACCATTTCCCGCTGTTGTTTATTGATCAAATATTGGATAGATTGGCGGGACATGAGTATTACTGTTTGTTGGATGGATAGTCGGGCTATAACCAGATAGTCATTGCTCCGGAGGATCAAGAAAAGACAACATTCACGTGCCCTTATGGCACATTTGCATTCAGGAGGATGTCATTCGGGTTATGCAATGCACCTGCAACGTTCCAACGGTGTATGATGGCCATTTTTTCAGATATGGTGGAGAAAAATGTTGAAGTCTTCATGGATGACTTTTTGGTCTATGGGGACAGCTTCGATATTTGTTTAAAGAATCTGGTCATGGTGTTGCAAAGATGTAAGGATACGAACCTCGTACTAAATTGGGAAAAATGCCACTTCATGGTTGAAGAGGGCATAATTTTGGGCCATAAGGTGTCGGCTCAAGGATTGGAGGTTGACAAAGCAAAGCTGGAAACTATTGAAAAACTGCCTCCACCGAGCTCAGTTAAGGGTATTAGGAGTTTCTTGGGACATGCTGGGTTCTACAGGAGGTTTATAAAAGACTTCTCTAAAATTGTGAAACCTCTATGCAGTCTTCTAGAGAAGGATGCGACTTTCAGCTTTGATGAAGAATGCAAGACAGCTTTTTTTGACTTATTAAAGAGAAAATTGACTACAGCCCCCGTTATAGTCGCACCGGATTGGAGCATGCCATTCGAGCTTATGTGTGATGCAAGTGACTACGCGGTTGGGGCTGTTTTGGGCCAACGTCGAGACAAGGTGTTTCACGCCATATACTATGCAAGCAAAACACTTACAGAAACTCAAATGAATTACACAACCACAGAAAAAGAATTGCTTGCAGTGGTGTATGCGTTTGACAAATTTTGTGCTTACTTGATTGGGACTAAGGTGATAGTCTACGCAGACCATGCACCGATTCGGTACTTAATAGCGAAAAAGGATGCTAAGCCACACCTTATCCGGTGGATTCTCCTACTTCAAGAGTTTGACTTAGAAATAAAGGATAGAAAAGGGACGGAGAACCAAGTAGCCGATCACTTATCTAGGTTGGAAAACCAAGGGAAAGCGGAAGACGATAGATGTGAGATTAATGAGTCATTCCTAGATGAGCAATTATTTGGGATTTCAGCAAAGATTCCTTGGTATGGGGATTATGCAAATTTCCCTGTGAGCAACATTCTACCACCTGACCTCACAAGACAACAGAAAAGAAAATTTCTTTATGACGTGAAATGGTACATGTGGGATGAACCATATTTGTTCAAGCAGTGCACCGAAAAAATAATTCGACGGTGAGTCCCCTACAGTGAAGTGAAGAATATTCTGCATGAGTGTCACTCATCTACTTATGGCGGGCATTATGGGAGTGAGAGGACAGCAGTGAAGGTGTTGCAATCTGGTTTTTATTGGCCTACATTATTCAAAGATGCCCACCATTTTGTCAAACAATGCGATAGGTGCCAGAGGGTGGGAAATATTTCGAAACGGAATGAGATGCCTTTACAAATGATTCTTGAAGTGGAAATCTTTGACGTATGGGGTATCGATTTCATGGGGCCATTCCCTTCGTCTTTGAATAATCAATAAATTCTACTCGCAGTGGATTACGTATCGAAGTGGGTTGAAGCTGCAGCACTACCATCCAATGATGCCAAGGTGGTCCTCAAATTCCTGCAAAAGAACATCTTCACGAGGTTTGGCATGCCAAGAGCAATTATCAGTGACGAAGGTAGTCACTTTTGCAATAAGTCCTTTACTGCTCTTTTGGCCAAGTATGGGGTCAACCACAAGGTAGCTACAACGTATCACCCACAAACCATTGGACAGGCTGAGGTATCAAACAGAGAAGTCAAGAAGATATTAGAGAAAGTGGTGAATCCGAGTTGAAAAGATTGGTCGCTTAGATTGGACGATGCATTATGGGCATACCGGACTGCATACAAGACGCCAATCGGGATGTCACCATATCAACTACTGTACGGGAAGGCATGCCACTTACCGGTCGAGCTACAACATAAGGCATATTGGGCGGTACAAAAACTCAATTTTGATCAAGCAGTTGTAGGGGAGAAAAGATTACTTCAATTGAATGAACTCGATGAATTTTGCCTTCACGCCTATGAGAATTCCAAAATTTACAAAGAAAAGGTAAAAAGATGGCACGACCAGAAAATTATGCACCAAACATTCGAGCCGGGTCAATCAGTACTATTGTTCAACTCACGGTTGCGATTGTTCCCCGAAAAGCTTAAATTGAGATGGTCGAGACCATTCACTATCAAACAGGTTTTCTTTCATGGCGCAGTGGAACTCTACAGTCAAAATCCACTAGATACGTTCAAAGTAAATGGACACCGATTGAAGCATTATTGGGGTGGAGAAGCCAACTCCGACGTGATCGCCATCACATTGACCGACACAATATGAGCAGGAAGTAGTCAGGCTGAACGACTTAAAATCAAGCGCTAATTGGGAGGCAACCCAATCTTTAGTTTATTTCTCGTATTTTTCATTTATAGTCGTTACAATATAGTTTTTATTCAATTAATAGTTAGTAGCATACATTGAAAGTCTAGTTAATCTCTCATCAATACTTCACATTATAAACAATCCACTAAACTTCATGTTTTATGTCACGCAGATGGATGAAGGATGATCAAGCACTACATTGAAGCAAAAGTGAACTACACTGAAGCAAAACAAAGAGCCTGACAGTAGGCATGCCCACCGGGGCGGGCCCTTTTAATCTTGTAATTAGGCTGGGGGTCTCAAGAAGATAACAGTAGGGGCCTGCAGGGGGGGGACTTTTTTACACTACAACCACCAAGGGGTCCCCAATCCAGTTGACAGAATACTAGCTGGCCCGGGTGGCCTTCCTAATCTAATACCCCGTACGGGGGGTTCCTGGAAAGCAATAGACTTTGGCAATTACATAGACTTCTCCCCTTCCTAATAACAAACCACTTTCCCACTTCCCCACTACCTCATAACTCCATCTACCACCCACTACCCCACTATTCCCAATACTCCATTCCTCCTTTCCACCTCTTCACTCCACCAATGATAGCCATCCTTTAACCTCTATATATTTCACTACACCTTAATACCACATCTCTCACAACAATTGATATAGAGAATTTATAGAGTATATTAGAGAGGTAGAGAGAAATCATGGCCTCGCCGTCATCTTCTAAACGACAAAGGGGAGAAAGCTCACGGTCATCTCAACCAACAACGCAGACCTTCGATCGTAAAAATTTGCAAGTGCTTGCCACCGTGAATTGCATTCGGTATGACTACATGCTCACACCAAAGCCCCCTTACCGAGAGAGGGGTTGGCACCGGATCCTAACGATGGGGAGCTTATGCCTCAAATTTACCAAAAGGATGGACCAAATTCACCGAGGAGCTAGAACCAAATTGTTGTTAACATTGTCAAAGAATTCTACGCAAATATCGAGGACAAAGAACCATTCCACGCATTTGTGCGCGAGGTCGATTGGTTCCATTCAAAGGTCGACGCCATCAACACCTACTACCAACTACGGGTACCTCGCCACTGCCATTATGCTCATCTCCATAATTCTGACCCGGACTATGATGCTATAATCACGGAGATGACAAAGCCGGGAACATCTTGGATCAAGGGTTTGTACAAGATGTTCCCGACTTTGCCATCTCCGTGATTATAGCAAAGACCTCAGTCGGTATGGAAAAATTTGGTACGCCTTCCTATGTGCTAAATTGCTTCCGTCTCAACACACCTCGGATGTCATAAAAGAGAAGGCATTACTATTGTATGCCATTGTGCAAGATTTCATCATTGATGTCGGGGCTATTATTTGTTCCTCCATCCGTCGGTACTTACGTGGAAACTTTTCAGGAGGCTTGCCACACCCATCACTCATTTGTGGGTTGTATCGAAATGTAGGGGTTAAATGGTCCGACGACGATCCCACACAATTACCGCTTGCATTACTTGATTCTAGAATGATAACGCGGTATTCCGTATGGGCAGGGGGCAAGTCACATCCGCGTGGTCTGGGTTTTATTTTTTCGTCGGATTCAGAAGACGACGTGGATGCTACGGAGACATCGGGGGAGGATGATGAACCAATGGGCGATCAAGGGACTGAGAAGGTACCGCAGGCCGAGGCCATATCCAGTTCACAATTCCTTGATTTTCAAAATCAATTGAATGCACACAACAACGCAACACGTATGGAAATGAGGCGATTGGCAATGAGGCAAAATCATATGTTTGATGCTATGAAAGCATCTTTCGCCTCGCTCAACACAACTCTACAAAGCTTCAACCCGGCGGCCCAATTTCCATATCAACAGCCCATGCCAATGCCAAGGTTTCCACCAAGTGATTCGGACGAAGAACAACAACAACCACCTCCTCAGACTTAAGCGATAGCAGGGAAGTCCTCACGTACTTATTTTGACTATTCATCCAATGAGGACATTGTATTACTTAAGTTTGGTGGATTTAAATATATGTTTGCATGCATTTAGCTCATATAGGTTGCATTTTATATTTTGTCATTTAAATTTTAGTATTGCATCTTAATTTTAGTATTGCAGGATAGTTTAGGTGAATTCATAGTAGCTTAGGTTAATGTTTGTCATTGCATAGTAGATAATCTTGTAATGCATTTTGTTATCCATTATATATATATATATATATATATATATATATATATAAAATTAGTTAGTAAATATTGTGTTGCGTAAGTCCATCAATGTTGTATTTCATATTGTTTGTGGGCCAATGATATGATTGACAATAAGTTAACAAATACAGTATTGAGTATTAGAACTATGATACAATTTCTGCTATGAATCGAATCTTGAGCTTGTTTGAACTGGTATAATAAGGATAGTACGAACAATAACATCGTTGTTGACTGGTCAGTTCAAATTGATACCTAAATGGTCTCTAAAGGATAATGCTAGAGTAAATGAGAAAATGATAAGGATAGACAGTAAAGGCAAAAATTAGGCAAGAACCTAAGTTTGGGGGATGATATGTGGGGTATATAAGATTTATGTATAAAAAGTATACATATATCGTGACTAGTCTTGTTTCGGGGCCTTTGTTACTTGAGCAAGTACGCCCGAGGGGATAGTCTTTACACCTAGCGCCCTAAGGTCTTTTATGGTCTGGGAGTCGTTGGTTGAAAGCTCGCTAAGGGGTAGCACTGTCAGCCTAATGGGATGAGACATTGCACAGTCATATATGTATATAAAAAAATGTGAATAAAATGGGAAAGAGCAAAAAGGCCCCGTATCCAATCTAATATATATATATATATATATATATATGAATAAAGTAAAAGTACCTTGCTTGAACCCCCGAGATTAGTGATTGTTTAATTTTAGTTGGAACTGTCTGTTGTTGAAGTTTTTAAGTTTGCACTGCATGATTCCTTCTAAGAGATTGGTTATGTATTGAAATTTGAGTCAGTATCGGTTATCATGGATGTTGCAAACACACTATACCAGTGATGATGGCTTGAGATTTGAGGATTGAAATGGAGTTGTAGATTAGTTTTTGGTAATTGATATTGTATAGTTGCTTGTTTTCGCTGAGACCGTTAAGATAATCTTTATTCTGCGATATTGTTGGATTCAAACACATATAAGTGAGGTCATATTCATTTTTATTTCATTGCATTGCGTTGCATGTAGTTGTTTTGTGCTCGAGGACTAGCACGGTTTAAGTTTGGGGGATTTTGATAAGTGGATTTTATATACGCGATTCAATGTCCATTTCATGCTTATTTGTTGATAAATTCTTGTGATCATGTTCATTTTAACTTGTTTTATGTTATTTTATGTGTAGAATTGTGGTTGTAGCATTCAACGTACATTTGGAACTATTCGGGGTGATTTGAAGTCAATTGGAGCATAATTAGAAGAAAGTCAGAAGTTCAGCAAAGTCATCTAGCAGAAGACATAAGCCTCCCGTGGCGCAGCATCATTAGTTTTATACACACCTCGCCAGGTGGGGTCTTAATCTCCAGTTAGTAGAAAGGTAGCCCATTGGAAATGGCGTATTTTTTTTTACACCCGTGCGAGGGGGGGTCTTCATTCAAGCTTGATGAGAAGGGAGCATCAGGGGGTGGGCGTATATAGTATATGAACCCCACTGCCTGGGGTGGCAATTGATGCTATGTCCTGTTATGATTGAACTTCTTCTTGGGCATGGTTTCTAGTAATTGCATGACAATGGAACTCTAATTGAAGGGAATTTCGGCTGGAGCTTGTATGCTAGACATCTATTACTCTATCAAACACAACTTGAACAATACAACAAGGCACATAACAAAGATTAACCTGAGTTTTTGATAGCAACCTTTGGAGGGGTATTTTGAGAAGATTTTTGAGATGATTGCGATTTTAGGCTACGAGAAGGGTGTTTTTCAATATTCTTCGTCTTAGGCTATTATTTGTAATCTAAAGAATGTTTTCTATGATATATTCAGTGTTTATTTCGTTTATTATGAACTAATTCATTTTTTAGGCTTATGATGGATCTCTAAGTGAAACGATGATTTTGTAACCTTTGATTTCCATTTCGATAATCTATTTCCAGTTTATCTATATTGATTTGAGCTTGAAATTTATGAATTGCCTGATCAACAAATCTTTGTGGATTTGTTTGGAATCGAGAGAGGATATTCAAATCTAGACCTAATTAATATAGCATGTGTTCATGAATTTTGTGAATAGCAGAATCTTGATGAATGTTAAGGTAGAGATATGCTTGACATCGCATGTAATCGGATAGAGAACTTATTCTTAAACCTTCTTTAATTGTAATTCACATAAGATATAGTGAGTTAGTTAATTTAGGTGTTTAACTTGTTTCTATCTTAATTGTGGATTTAAGTTAATACGGTATTAGTGCATCGAGAGGTGGTTAATACTACGTTCATGTTCTTGATTAATAAACTGGGATAGTGCATTGAATTGTAATAAAGGTGTTAAAATCAGAGTGAAGTTTAGGGTGAAATCATAAGTCTAATTCTCCATTAATTGTTTAAAATTTCAGATTTTGATATTTGTGATTGTTCTATGATAGTTTAATTATTCTTTAATTTAATTATTGAGTTGATTTGTTTAATAAAATTAGGGTTAATAGGAAATTGGTAATTGTAAGTTAAGGTTATTGCTAGTTAGTCTCTGTGGGAACGATACTCTACTTATCACTCTATTACTTGTTGACCACGTATACTTGCGTGTTGTGCGTATATAGATTTTACCCAACAGAGCTCAACTAGCCCAATAAGAAATATTATGACTAAGATAATGCAGAATAAATTATCATTAGTCTTCAACAATGTTAAACTGATAAAATATAATAGACATCAAGTTTAACTGCAGCGAATAAGCAATCCATTAGAAGAGTCAAGTAGAGCATGATATCTACTATCTTATATGTTTTAAAATGTTTTCATCTATTTTTTATCGCTGAGACTCAGCTTAATAAATAAACCACATCATCGAATCTTCCCTACACTATGGGCCAAGGATATTCATTAAATCATCAATGGTCATGACTATACCGAATAATCCCTGGTCATAATCATACCAAAAACTGTCCATCAATGCACTTCAGGCCACTAAGGACTTTCACCACATCATTCGTCACATTACGATCATAATTATACCGAATAATCCCTGGCCATAATCATACCAAGTCCGTCTATGCACGTAAGCCAAAGATGACTTTCATCACAATATAAGCATGAGGATGATGACAATGATACAAGCATTAATCAAACGAAAACAAGGATAACTATTAAAGACTTTAAATTTATCCAAATATTATCAATCACTTAATAAATTCATAATCTAATATTATTAATATTATAATAATATTTTAATCATTCTTAAACTTATAAACAATTTATTTCAATTATTTACACTTTACCAAATAATGCATTTAATCATTCAAAAATGCCATACTCATACGATTTCATCACCAATGATCAAATCCCTCATCAAAAATCTTCATATACCCTATATAAGATTCCCAAGCCATAAAATCCTATTTTTCAATTTTGTTACTTCACATAACATATTTAATTAATTTACTCATAACTAGTTCATTTTCATGAAAAATACCAAATCAGTCCCAAAAATATTTCTTTTATAGTCTCATATTGAACATATAGTTTTCTCAGAATTTTTAAAATTCATTTACTATTTTTCATATGGCCAAAACTACCGAATATTTAGACATTTATCATAAATTGTACTTTTGTCCAAAAATTCTGAAATTTACAGGGTATACTCCCAATAAAAATTTCACCAATTTTGGAGTTAACCACAAAGAGTTATAAGGGTTTACTTTTAAAATAGACTTTTCCCATAAAATTCATAACTCTTAATCTATACATCCAAAAATCACCATTTTTTGACACAATCTAGAAAACTCATCAAAATATCATTTAAAATTTTTCCAGAATTTTTGAGGGTCAGAAAAATTATGAAACTGCACCTGGCAGAAACCCCTTTTGAATGAAAATATTATTCATATGAATACAAATGATCATTCACCATGCATGCGGTAATCCACATTGACAGGTTATTCCAACAAAATAATAAAGAATGGAATAACAGAAGAATTCACCATGCATGCGATAGACCGCACAGACAGGTTATTCTCAATAGAATAATAAAGAATGGAACCAGGTCATACGTAAACCGCACAGACAGGATATTCCAACAAAATAATAAAGAATGGAATAACAGAAGAATTCACCATTCATGCGATAGACCGCACATGAAAGTTATTCCAACAAAATAATAAAGAATGGAACCAGGTCTTGCGTAATCCGCACAGACAGGATATTCTAACAGAATAATAAAGAATAAAATAACAAAGAATTCATCATGCATGCGGTAGACCACACAGACAGGTTATTCTAACAGAATAATAAAGAATGGAATAACAGAAGAATTTCACCATGTATGCAGTACTTCGCATAGACAGGTTATTCCAACATAATAATAAAGAATGGAATAACAATAGCTCTCTTCATGAATACGAAAGAAATAATACCCCTTACCTTAGAAGAAACTGGATATTGGAATAATGAGGTAGCAAACTTCTCTTCTTCTTTCTCTCTATAATTTCTCTCTATAATAATTGCTCTAAAGCTTTAGTGAATTGGTGAGAAATGAAGGAAGAATGAGCTTCTATTTATAGGAAAATATAGTTTTGATAATTGCACGTTTTGGGGCTCAAAATATTACAGTATAATACCTTCAACTTTTCTTTCATTTTTAATTTAGTCATGCAAGTATTACCAAACTTGCACCACCTCCCCTAATAGTAAATAATGTGAATCAATAGTTCAATCATGTGAATCAATAGTTATAATCATGTAAAAATACGAATTACAGTATAGTACCTCCATCTATACCTCCATTTTTAACTTAGTCATACAAGTATTATCAATCTTGCACCAACTCCCCTAATAGAACAAGAATGTGATTCAATAGTACATACATGTGAACAAATAGTTATATAAGCATGTGAATTAGTAGCAATTAATTGCTCATTTATCCGATTAATTATCCGATTTATCAATATAACCCCCAGACATCAATTATCATTGGAATAAATGTCGATTCTCACTAACACTAATAATTCCAACACAATGGAACTATCAATTTCATCTTTAATCAACACAATCTTATTCATCATTAATATTATAATTCACAATATTTAACAATCACGTCGTTCCCAGGAAAGATGGGGCTTTCCGATAAGGATTTCTCTTTATTGGCGCGCAATTAGATGACCAAACCTCTCATTGACAGAACTTCTAGACATTGTAAATATTGCAATTTAATAATATGAATAACTTTATCGTCTCAATTATTGATTTAATAATATATCATATTATACAGATGATACTATGACAATAATCGAATCAATAATATAAGAGATATGATGCAGCAATTATTGTAGCAATAATTAAGTATAACTGAGTGACTTCTTATGTAAGCATCAATAATCAATACCGTGTGCTACTATGTAACCACGCGTATTATTGTACTTTTACTACCGAGTATTTCAACAGTTTTAACGGTAACACATTCGCCGTTATTTTTATAAAATGATAATTCTGTCGTTTTCTAACTACGACAATACTTCTGTTGTGGGGTCCACCAATGATTGTGTCGTCGTATGAATATTCCCTGTTAAAACGAGTATTCCCCGACCAATCGAATATTATATAACCACTTGCTTACTTTGCAAAATTTATAAATATTACCCACAACTATAACATTATATCAAATCCATACCATAATATTCAAAAAAAAAATATTTTGAGAAATTTAAATCTTTATTCATAAAATCTGGGGTCTCACAATCTCCCCTCCTTATGAAATTTCGCCCTTGAAATTTACGTACGTACCTGGTATGCCGAAGAAGTGAGGATATCTTGACTTCATCTCAGATTTTAACTCCCAGGTCATTTCTTCCACGTCGTGGTTTCTCCACAAAACTTTGACTTGAGGTATAACCTTGGAGCATAGAATATGATCCTTCTTATCCATGATTTTAACACGTATCTCATCATACGTTAAATCTTCTGCTATCTCGTCTTGTTCTAATTCAATAATGTGGTTCCGGTCGTCCACATATTTACGTAACATCGATATGTGAAAAATGTTATGAACACGCGATATACTTGGCGATAAAACGAGTCTATAGGCCACAGTTCCTACTCGATCGAGGATTTCAAATGGGCGAATAAAATCGAGAGTTAAGATAACGCCTTCTTGAACCTTCTTCTTTACATTCATTAGATTCGGGCGTGTAGCTTGAGCGGCTTTAACTTTATCGATTAAAGTCGATTTTACTCGTATATTCGTTATCTTCGCGTGGGTCTCTAGAGCCTTTAACTCTTTCTTCATCATTTGTAAGTTATACGAAATGGGTTTTTGTGTTAATAACGTCGCACTTGTAAATGTATACGATCTTCTACTCAACGCGTCAGCTACCACGTTCGCTCTTCCACAATGATATTGAATGGTATAGTCGTAATCTTCAATAGCTCGAGCCAACGTCTTTGACGCATGATATGTTTGTTTTGGTTGAAGAAATATTTAAGGGTTTTAGAAATGGGTTTTGTATTGGGGTTAATACAAAATTCGATTTCACGCTCTAGGGGTAGGCTAGGAAGTCTTCAAGAATACGTCAGGAAATTTATTAACGATAGAAATATCATTTAAAAATTGTGACTCTCATCCAAGACTTGGATAGCACATGAAATGAAGGTTTCTCCTAATGAAGTTTCAATCGATAAGTCAAAGTCTAACTTCTCTAGAGTTAAATTTAAACGTTGAGCGCAAGCAAGAGAGATAAAATAATGGGTAGAACCGGTATCTAATAATGTATAGACTTTGCAAGAATTTATAATTAACTAACCCGTGCTAACTTCGTTCGGGTTACTCACTTATTGAGAAGTCACAAAAAACGCTCTTCCTGAAACCATCGACTTTGTTTTGTCTGTATCCGCCTTTGGTGCCACCGTCCCAGCTGGACTTGATTTTGCTACAGGACAAAATTAAGCTACGTGACCGTCTTTTCCACAACTAAATCATACCTTGGAAGGATGTGAATAGTTTGGACTTATGTGTCCCTCATCTCCGCATCTGTAGTATCTAACTGGCGGTCGTTCTCCTCCCCTAGAATTTGTTGCTGCTACCGACATCTTCCCATCATCGTTAAATCTTCTCTTCTTGAAACCTCTATTATCTTGGCCATGATTACCACCGAAGTGGTTACCATTCTTGGCATGATAATTTCCCCCATGATGGTTATCATTATTCCGATGGTCGTTGCCACTGGTACGATTATTATCGTGTTGTTGGTCATTGCCTTTTGGTTGTGCTGACTCATTATCGCGCTCCAATAACTGAGCCCTATTCACTACATCTGAATATAAACAAAGTTTGTGAGAAATGAGGTATTAACGTATATCGGGTTTTAAACCTCTTAGAAATATTCGCGTCATTCGCTCCTCATTATTGACCAAATGGGATGCAAACCGGGATAACTCCGCAAATTTAGCCTCGTATTGTGACACAGTCATATTATTTTGCTCCAACTTGATGAACTCAACCTCCTTCATGTGACAAATACTTTTGGGAAAGTATTTGTCGTTGAACAACTCTTAGAACTTCTCCCAAGACATCTTGAGTGCATCAGGCTGGGTACGCTTTACAAATTTCCACCAATAATCTGCCTCTTTACGCAACATAAAGGTGGCAAAGGGAACCTTTTGCTCCTCGGAGCATCCCAAGACATCAAATATCTTGGTGATCTGCTTTAACCACGTCTCCGCTTTAAGTGGTTCTGGCTTTCCCAAAAACTATGATGGTCCCAGCTCCTTGAACTGCTTAACGGTGACCGACCGTGGGTTGCCATTATTTTCACCTATATTTTGAACAGGAGTCTCTCTTACCTGATGTTATATGAATTGCATAAAGCCTCTGAATATCCCATCGTTCATCATTTGATCAGTGTTGTTATTTACCAGAGGATTATTATCTTCCCGTTGCACATTATCTTAGGTATTGATCGTTGGTGAGTCAACGGTCTCATGTGCTTCATTGTAGATCTCAACATTTTCAGATGCCATTTTCAAACACTGTCACAAAACAAGGGTTAATTGACATATCACATATTATCCCTATACTCTGACCGACAAATTAAATACCAAATAAACTTAGGTAGGTCATACTAGCGAAGGAATTCCCCGTCTCTCCCCAACTAGTTCTTGTCTCACTTCTCAGCCAAGGATCATATCCCTAAGCTTTGATACCAACTGTGACGCCCCCAAAATAGGTATACATCTCCCATCTTGAGTCACCAAATACATGGTACAAAATTCAAATACAACTTAATTATACAACAGTAGTGTAAAATACGACAAAACATAATCTAAGAGTTTTAATAAGAATATTGTCATCTAGACAATATCCACACTCAATGGAGTCCTCATTACATTTATTGTCATACTATTTAACAGAATAGTGAGGACTACTAATGCTATCATCTGGACCATCACTCCGTTCCCCGACTAGTCCCGGCTACGTTCTCATTTCTCGAAGAAGAAACGGTGAAAAAAAGGTGAGCTCAACTAGCCCAAGAAGAAATATTATGACTAAGATAATGCGAGAATAAATTATCATTAGTCTTCAACAATGTTAAACCGATAAAATACAATAGACATCAAGTTTAAGCTGCGGCGGAATAAGCAATCCATTAAAAGAGTCGAGTAGAGGCATGATATATCTACTATCTTCTATGTTTTAAAATGTTTTCATCAATTTTTATCATTTGAGACTCGACAATAAATAAACCACATCATTGAATCTTTATTGCACTACGGGCCAAGGATATTCATTAAATCATCAATGGTCATGACTATACCGAATAATCCCTGGTCATAATCATACCAAAAACTGTCCATCAATGCACTTCAGGCCACTGAGGACTTTCACCACATCATTCGTCACATTACGGTCATAATTATCTTGAATAATAATCCTCGGTCATAATCATACCAAGTCCATCTATGCACGTAAGCCAAAGATGACTTTCATTACAATATAAGCATGAGGATGATGACAATGATATAAGCATTAATCACACGAATATAAGGATAAATATTAAAGACTTTAAATTTATCCAAATATTATCAATCACTTAATAAACTCATCGTCTAATATTATTAATATTATAACAATATTTTAATCACTTCTTAAACTTATAAATAATTTATTTCAATTGTTTACACTTTACCAAATAATGCATTTAATCATTCAAAAATGTCATACTCATAAGATTTCATCACCAATGATCAAATCTCTCATCAAAAATCTGCATATACCCTATATAGGATTCCCAAACCATAAAATCCTATTTTCCAATTTTGTTACTTCACATAACATATTTAATTCATTTACTCATAACTAGTTCATTTTCATGAAAAATACCAAATCAATCCCAAAAATATTTCTTTTTACGGGATTTAGCGAATATAGTCCCATATTGAACATATATTTTTCTAAAATTTTAAAATTCATTTACTATTTTTCATATGGCCAAAACTGCTGAATATTTAGACATTTATCATAAATTGTACTTTTGTCCAAAAATTCTGAAATTTACAGGGTATACTCCTTTTATATACATGTACTCCCAACAAAAATTTTACCAATTTTGGAGTTAACCACAAAGAGTTATAAGGGTTTACTTTTAAAATAGTTTTTTCTCATAAAATTCATAACTCTTAATCTATACATCCAAAAATCGCCATTTTTGGACACAATCTAGAAAACTCATCAAAATATCATTTCAAATTTTTCCAGAATTTTTGAGGGTCAGAAAAATTACGAAACTGCACTTGACTGAAACCCCTTTTGAATGAAAATACTATTCATATGAATACTAATTATCATTCACCATGCATGCGGTAATCCACACAGACAGGTTATTCCAACAGAATAATAAAGAATGGAATAACAGAAGAATTCACCATGCATGTGATAAACCACACAGACAGGTTATTCTCAACAGAATAATAAAGAATGAAACTAGGTCAAAGATGCGTAAACCGCACAAACAGGATATTCCAACAGAATAATAAAGAATGGAATAACAGAAGAATTCACCATGCATGCAATAGACCGCACAGACAGGTTATTCCAATAGAATAATAAAGAATGGAACCAGATCTAGCGGAATCCACACAGATAGGATATTCCAACAGAATAATAAAGAATGGAGTAACAATGAATTCACCATACATGCGATAGACCACACATACAGGTTATTTCAACAGAATAATAAAGAATAGAATAACAGAAGAATTTCACCATATATGCGGTACTTTGCATAGACAGGTTATTCCAACATAATAATAAAGAATGGAATAACAATAGCTCTCTTCATGAATACGAAAGAAATAATACCCCTTACCTTAAAAGAAACTGGATATTGGAATAGTGAGGTAGCAAACTTCTCTTCTTCTTTCTCTCTATAATTTCTCTCTATAATAATTGCTCTAAAGCTTTAGTGAATTGGTGAGAAATGAAGGAAGAATGAGCTTCTATTTATAGGAAAATATAGTTTCGATAATTGCACGTTTTGGGGCTCAAAATATTACAGTATAATACCTTCAACTTTTTTTTCATTTTTAATTTAGTCCTGCAAGTATTATTAAACTTGAACCACCTCCCCTAATAGTAAATAATGTGAATCAATAGTTCAATCATGTGAATCAATAGTTATAATCATGTGAAAATACGAATTACAGTATAGTACCTCCATCTATACCTCCATTTTTAACTTAGTCGTGCAAGTATTATCAATCTTGCACCAACTCCCCTAATAGTACAAGAATATGATTCAATAGTACATACATGTGAACAAATAGTTATATAAGCATGTGAATTAGTAGCAATTAATTGCTCATTTATTCGATTAATTATCCAATTTATCAATATAACCCCCAGACATCAATTATCATCGGAATAAATGTCGATTCTCACTAACACTAATAATTCCAACACAATGGAACTATCAATTTCATTTTTAATCTACACAATCTTATTCATCATTAATATTATAATTCACAATATTTAACAACCAGGTCATTCCCAGGAAAGAGGGGGCTTTCCGATAAGGATTTCTCTTTATTGGCGAACAATTAGATGACCAAACCTCTCCTTGACAGAACTTCTAGACATTGTAAATATTGTAATTTAATAATATGAATAACTTTGTCGTCTCAATTATTGATTTAATAATATATCATATTATACAGATGATACTATGACAATAACTGAATCAATAATATGAGAGATATGATGCAGCAATTAATGTAGCAATAATTGAGTATAACTGAGTGACTTCTTACGTAAGCATCAATAATCAATATCGTGTGCTACTATACAA
Source organism: Panax quinquefolius (assembly GCA_020205615.1). Taxonomy (NCBI): domain Eukaryota; kingdom Viridiplantae; phylum Streptophyta; class Magnoliopsida; order Apiales; family Araliaceae; genus Panax; species Panax quinquefolius. Next base: position 22,817,329 of record CM035154.1, read on the forward strand.
CCACACGTATTACTGTACTTTTACTACCGACTAGTTCAACAGTTTTAATGGTAACACTTTCGCTGTTATTTTTATAAAATGATAATTCTGTCATTTTTTAACTACGACAATACTTCTGTTGTGGGGTCCACCAATGATTGTTTCGTCGTACGAATATACCCTGTTAAAACGAGTATTCTCCGACCAATCGAATATTATATAACCACTTGCTTACTTTGCAAAATTTATAAATAATACCCACAACTATAACATTATATCAAATCCATACCATAATATTCAAAAAAAAATATTTCAAGAAATTTAAATCTTTATTCATAAAATCTGGGGTCTCACAGATTTTAGTGGTTTAGTTGCTTGAATTTGTATAACAGGTTGGTTAGGAATATGAAAACTAACAACCTTACGAAAACAATCAATTTTGTCATGATGAGTGGTTAACCAATCCATCCCTAATATCACATCAAATGCAAGTATCTTTAAATAGATAAGATCAATAGGTAATGTGATTGTGCCAACTTGGATCAAGAAAGATTTATAAACAGTGGATGTGATAAAGGTTTCTTCTAACGAAGTCTCCACAGATAAGTCAAATTCTAATTTCTCCGGAGTCAAGTTTAAACGTTGAGCACAAGCAGGAGAGATAAAAGAATGGGTAGAACCGGTATCTAGTAAGGTATAAACTTCGCAAGAATTCAAGATTAGCTTACCCGTGATCACCTCGTTTGGGTTTCTCGTGTTTTGGCCAGTCACAACAAACGCCCTCCCTTGAACCACCGACTTTGTTTTGTCCGTATTCGCCTTTAGTGCCGCCGTCCCAGTTGGACTTGATTTTGCTACCGGACAAAATCGGGCTATATGACCGTCTTTTCCACAATTGAAACACCCCTTGGAAGGCTGTGAACAGTTTGGACTTATGTGTCCCTCCTCTCCGCATTTGTAACATCTAACTGGAGGTCATTCTCCTCCCCTAGAATTTGTTGTTGGTGCTGGTGCTGGTGCTGATGTCTTCCCGTCATTGTTGAATATCCTCTTTTTGAAATTTCTATTTGAATCACCTCTCCTATTATCATGGCCACAATAACCACCCGAGTGGTTATCGCTTTTGTCCGTATTTTTCCCTCCTCACTGATTATCATCGCTCTGATGACTGCTTTCACCGGTATGACCCTGGTTGTGGTCCTTTGGTTGAACATACTAATTATCTCGCTCTAATAATTGAGCCCTGTTGACAACATCTGAATACAGAGAAAATTTGTGAGAGATAAGGTATTAACGAATCTCAGGTTTTAGACCTCTCAGAAACATCCGCGTCATACGTTCCCCATTCTCTATCAAATGAGGTGCAAACCTGGATAACTCTGCGAACTTCGCCTCGTACTGGGACACCGTCATGTTGTTCTGTTCCAATCTAATAAACTCTACCTCCTTCATATGACGAATACTTTCTGGAAAGTACTTGTCATTGAACAGTTTTTGAAATCTTTCTCAAGACATGTTGAGTGCGGCTGGCTGGGTACGCTTCACGGATTCCCACCAATAATCTTCCTCACCACGGAACATAAAAGTGGCGAATGGAACTTTCTGTTCCTCCATGCATCCCAAGACATCGAATATCTTGGTAATTTGCTTTACCCACGCTTCTGCCTTAATCGGATCCAGCTTTCCCTAAAAGTCTGGTGGTCCCAACTCCTTGAACTGCTTGGTCGTGACAAACCAAGGCTCTTCTTATCATTTCCACAGTATTTTGTACACGAGTCTCCTAAATTCGATTTTGCATGAATTATAAAAAGCTTTTAAACATTCCATCATTCATCGTTTGCTCCATAGTGTTGTTTACAGGAGGAATATTGCCTTCCTGTTGCACGTTCTCATGGTTGGTGATTGAAGGTTGTTCCACAGTCTCATACACTCCATTGTTAACGTTCTCAGCTGCCATTCTTAAAAACTGCCATAAAACAAGGGTTAATTACACAAATTAACATATCATATAATATCTCTATATTATGACTGACCAAAAGATAAGCTTAGGTAGGACACACTAGCGAAGGATTTACTCGTCTCTCCCCTCCTAGTTCTATTCCCCGATCTGCGTCAGAGACCATATCCCTAAGCTCTAATACCAACTGTGACGCCCCCAAAATAGGTATACATCGCCCATTCTGAGTCGCCAAATACATGGTACAGAAATAACTACAACTTTATTAATACAATTGTCGTGCAAAATACGACAACACATAAACTATGAGTTTAAATACAAATATTGTCTTCAAGACAATATCCACACCCAGATAAAGTCCTCATTACAATTATTAACACACTATTTTACAAAATAGTGAGGACTGCTAAACAACTGTCTAGAACCATCATTCCACACCCCCGACTACTTCCCGCTATGTTCTCGCTTCCTGAGAAGAAAAATGGAACAAAAAGGAAAAGGGTGAGCTCAACTAGCCCCAAGAAGAATATTATGACTAAGATAATATACAACAAATTATCCTTAGTCTTCAACAGGGAAAAATCTGATAAAATATAATAGACAACAAGTTTTAGATCAACAACTGCAACGGAAACAACAATTCATTAGAAGTGTTAAGTAAAGAATGAAATCTACTATCATCTATGAATTTAAAAGTCCATCATCAATATTTTATCCCCGTAACATCAATCAATATACATCTTCCATCAAATATTCATCTTTGCACTACGGGCTAAAGATATTCATTTGTATCACCAGTTAGTCATGTTCATCTCAACACCTGTTCATCTTTGCACTACGGGACAAAGATATTCATTAGGTAATCATTCATCTTTGCACTACAAGCCAAATATATTCATCAAGTATCACCATTAAGAACTGTGGATGATGAAAAATATTTTAGAGAAAATGAATCCAGTGAGACAGAAGGACAAATATTAGGGATTCGTATTTCAGTTTATCCAAATTCAATTATACTCCATAATAACCAATTGTGAAGTAGAATTCAAAAAGAAAGATCAAACCATGGATACAATCAAAGATAGTAACCATAAAAGACATCTTGGACAAAAAGGAAATATTTCATTTTTCAGTGAATAGTGCCGTATACGTGAATAGTAACCCTGACACAAAAAGGTAGAAATTCCACAATAAAATCTATATCAATATTTCGGTATAATGGTATTGAAAGAATAACATCATTGCGAAAAAAAATAACATCCCTTACCTTAAAGAAACAGTACTTCGGAATGGAATATCAGATATGATGCTGAATGAAACTTATACTGAATAGCAACTCTCAAAGTATCTAAATACTCATAAAATACGCTCGATAATATAGAGAGAGAAAGCTTATGTTTTTGGTGTGATTTTCAATTCTAACCTAAGCACCTATTTATAGGAAAATGCTAGCACGCCGAAGCAGACTTGACCTGCTACCTGATGGCTTTACCTGCTACTATTGCCACCCACCACATTTGAAATAAAATTTGAGCACATTTCTTACCAACCAAAAGTGGGGTCCACCAATTCTAGAATTTTCCAAAATGTTTTATCATTTAAACAATAATCAGAAACTTTAATAATTCATAATAAATAGCCCTTTTATCAGAAAATTACGAATTATATTTCCATTCCATAGGAAATCAAATTCTCTACAACTTTGCAGAAGAAAGTTTTTCCAAATTCCAAACAGAAAATATCCGAAATCCATATACGGATGATTTTTAATATCTCCATTCCGAAAAAATACTAATAAAACACCTCAGCTTTAATTCCTTCATTTACAACCACATAAAATATAATCATCATTTATATCCACATAAAATAAATATTTCCTTATTATATAAATCAATAATTAATTATTCATAAATAATATTACAGAATCACAATAATGACAACCATGCCGTTCCCAGGAAAGAGGGGGCTTTCCGATAAAGATTTCTCCTTACTGGCGCGCAATTAGGTGACCAAACCTCTCCTTGACTGAACTTTCTAGACATTGCCAATAATGCTATCTAATAATATTATTCAAATAATATGAATTATTTATCCGATAATGGGAAATCTTTGCAATGACAATTATTGAAACAACAATAATATAAAATATCAACGCAAACAATTATTGAATCAATAAAATAAAATATTGAAGAATAATCGTAACAATTATTGAGTAGTGCCTTCTTACGTAAGACCTAATAATTCAAAAATATTGTGCAATACCGTGTGCTACTGTGCACCCACGCATATTACTGTATTTTAACCATCGGGTATTCCAACAGTGTTAACGATAACAACTACGCTGTTATTTATAAAAACTCAAACTTATCGTTTTCTTCATCCAACAGTTATTCCGTTATGGGGCCCATAAATGGTTACGCCGTCGTACGAATATTCCCCGACAACAAGAATATTCCACGACCAAACGAATATTCCTCGACAATAATAAATATTTTATAATCACTTGCTTATTTTATGAAATTTGGACATTTCACCCATAACCAAAGTATTATATCAAATTATCACCTTATTATTTTAAGATAATAAATAGAGAAAATTCAATTTTATTTATAATAAGTTGGGGTCATACATCTGATACCAGCTGTGACGCTCCCAAAATAGGTATACATCACCCATTCTGAGTCGTCAAATACATGGTACAGAAACAAATACAACTTCAGTAATACAATTGTCGTGCAAAATACGACAACACATAAACTGTGAGTTTGAATACAAATATTATCTAATAGACAATATACAAACTCAAAAGGAGTCCTCATTACAATTATTGATACACTATTTTACAAAATAGTGAGGACTACTAAAACAACTATCATGAACCATCACTCCATACCCCGGCTAGTTCCTGATATGTTCTCACCTCCTGAGAAGAAAAAATGGAACAAAAAGGAAAAGGGTGAGCTTAACTAGCCAAGTAAAGAATATTATGACAAAGATAATATAAAACAATTTATCATTAGTCTTCAACAGGGAAAAATCTGATAAAATATAATAGACAACAAGTTTTAGATCAACAATTGCAGCGGAAACAACAATCCATTAGAAGAGTCAAGTAGAGAATGAATTCTACTATCTTCTAAGATTTAAAAGTCAATCATCAATACTTTATCCTTGTAACATCAATCAATATACATCTTGAATCAAATATTCATCTTTGCACTACAGGCCAAAGATATTCATTTGTATCACCAGTTGGTCATGTTCATCTCAACACCTGTTCATCTTTGCACTACGGGCCAAAGATATTCATCAGTTAATCATTCATCTTTGCACTACAGGCCAAAGATATTCAGTAATATCATCATTTAGGACTGAGGATGATGAAAAATATCTTAAAGAAAACGAATCCAGTGAGATAAAAGATCAAAGATTAGGGATTCGTATTACAGTTTATCCAAGTTCAATAATACTTCATAATAACCAATTGTGAAGCAAAATTCAAATATAAAGATCAAAACACGGATACAATCAAAGATAGTAACCATAATAGATATCTTGGACAAAAAGGAGAAAATTTCATTTTTCGATGAATAGTGTCGTATACGTGAATAGTGCCATATACGTGAATAGTAATCCCGACACAAAAAGGTAGAAATTCCACAATAAAATCCATACCAATATTTCGGTATAATGATATTGAAAGAATAACATCATTATGAAGAAAATAACATCCCTTACCTCAAAAGAACAGTACTTTCGGCTGAAATATCAGGTATAAGGCTGAAGGAAACTTGCACGGATGATAGAAACTCACAAAGTATCTAAATACTCACAAAATACACTCGATAATATAGAGAGACAAAGAGAGAAAACTTATTTCTGGTGTGATTTTCACTTCTAACTAAGCACCCTATTTATAGTAAAATGCTTAGAACGCCATAACAGACTAACCTGCTACCTGATAGCTTTACCTGCTACTATTCAAGCCCACCACTTTTGAAAATAAATTTTAGCACATTTCATTTCTCACCAACCAAAAGTGGGGCCCACCATATTTTTAATAAAAATATTTATTTCTGAAACTTCAATAATTTATAATAAATAGCCCTTTTATCAGAAAAATACGAATTTTATGTCCATTCCATACGAAATTAAATTCTCTACAACTTTGTAGAAGAAAATTTTTCCAAATTCAAATCAGAAAATATCTGAAATCCACATACAGACGATTTTTAATACCTCCATTCCGATAAAATACTGAGAAAACACCTCATCAATAATTCCTTCATTTGTAACCACAATAAATATATCCATCATTTATATCCACATAAAATAAATATTTCCTTATCATATAAATCAATAATTAATTATTTACAAATAATATTACAGAATCACAATTATGACAACAAGGTCGTTCCCAGGAAAGAAGGGGCTTTCCGATAAGGATTTCTCCTTATTGGCGCGCAATTAGGTGACCAAGCCCCTTTCCTAGACAAAACTTCCTTAGACATTGCCAATAATGTTATCTAACAATATTATTCAAATAATATGAATTATTGATCTGATACTGGAGATATTGTGCAATGATAATTATTGAAACAACAATAATATAAAATATCAATGCAGCAATTATTGAATCAATAAAATAAAATATTAAACAATAATTATTGTAACAATTATTGTGTAGTGCCTTCTTACGTAAGAATCAATAATTCAAAAATACTGTACAAAACCGTGTGCTACTGTGCAACCACGCATATTACTGTATTTTAACCACTGGGTATTCCAACAGTGTTAACGGTAACCATTACGCTATTATTTATAAAAACTCAAACTTGTCGTTTTCTTCATCCGACCGTTTTCCGTTATGGGGCCCACAAATGGCTACGCCGTCTTACGAATATTCCCCGACAACAAGAATATTCCACGACCAAATGAATATTCCCCGACAAAAATGAATATTTTATAACCACTTGCTTATTTTGCAAAAATTGCACATTTCACCCATAGCCAAAGCATTATATCAAATTAACACCTTAATATTCACAATAATAATTAGAGGAAATTTGATTTTATTTATAATAAGTTGGGGTCTTACAATACAAGTTAAAGTAACCATATAAGCATGCTTTGAACATACGATTACAAACAGAATCCAGAACCAACTCGAGGATGGATGGCGCATTTAAGGCCTACAGCTAGGCTTAGAGGCAGGCAGCAATTGCGTTGTCCTCTAGCTTTGGCCGAGTGAGCTTCGCTCTCTCTGGTTTCGATCCAACTCTGACATACCTATACACTTATACTTTAACATACATACATGTTAGAGGTTCTCACATAAGCATATGACCATTTTTGAGTTCATTTTTAAAAGTTTTAGTTTATAATTTTCATGAAATTATAGCATAAAGGGTTCATGCAGTCACCATGCTTTATAACTTGGCTATATGTTCACATAAAGATCACATAATCTGTCAATATACATGCTCATAGTATTCATATCATAAATTCATACTTAACATCGTTTAGTACTTTGAAACATGCTTTAATCTCATGCTTGGTCTACTACCGTTATATCAAACACATAAGAACCATGTTTAGAGACATAATGATCATAACAATGTCATCTTAAATATTCAGAGTCTCTTTTCTCATACTTAATGCACTTGGTTTGAAAAACATATTTAAGTTTGCTTTTGAAATCATTTTAAACTTGAACGATGCAATTCAAAACATACAAGACAACTTTAAACCTCTTATCATATGTAGTCAAGTCATGTTATCATCCTCACAAGATCAGAACATACATCATATTGCATTCATGTACATTAGCTTTGTTATATCAAGCTTTTCTTGAAAACTTCTCTACACAAGATCTAACAAGTTTAGTCATGAGCAAAGGAACTATAAACTCTATATCATGCTCATTTATGTTTGAAATCCGTCATGTATATAAACTACTAAGTTCAGAACTTATAGAACATGTATTCCATCAAAGTTTGTTTTCAAAATTTTCTTTTTCTTTAGTACATACATACTACCCTCAATCAACTCATTCATGTTATGCCAAGGAACCTAAATCTTAATGTTAAACTTATTTCTATGCATGTTTAATTCACATCAGTATGCTAAATTTAACTAGCTTGAAAACAGAAAGCAGAATCATATTTTGGGGTCCAGTAGCAATTTCTACCGCACCTAGTATAAATGGGCCCATTTACGCCTACCGGAATGAAGCAATAACTTGCTCTGTTTTGCAGAGCATCAACCAACAATGATTCTAATTGGTTAAAACATGTTTAATTCCATCATTAAGAGTTCCATACATGTACACATACTTCCTAAACACATGATAACATGCTAATTCACATTGATTAACAGAGAATTTCAAGAAATTCTAAGAATTTGGCAAAACCTAACTAAGTATCGAAGTTAGGATTTTTATACCTCTTGAAGCTTAGTATACTTAGTTTCTCCCTTCTGAGACTGCTAGCCTCTTCTTGGAACAACAAACACTCACTTTAAAATTATTAGAGTCTTTACAGACAAACAAAAGCAACGTAGACACTGAGAATTGGACTACTATTTATAGAAGAAATTTGGACTGGGCATTGACTTTGCATGGAAGTTTGAGACCAGAATGTAGAAGGAAAACACACTGGTTCACAATGGGTTGCTCAATCACCCACCATCAACCATCTTTCTAGCCAATGATTACTTGCTTGGAAGTTACGTATTTAGGTTATACGTTACTGTTCATGTACTGTTTGAGCAACTGATGAGCTAAATTTCCAACAACGTGATTAATTTGTTTAGTTCAGTTACTTTACTTCCCAAAAATGTAATTTTAATGTACAATTGTTACTATATTAGGAAAATTAGGGATTATTTATGTACTCACATCATATAATCCATGTACATTAAGTACACATAATAAAATAATGCAGTTAGATATTATTGTCCGAGTATCTCCCATAAATATTTTTACTACTCACATAACCACATAATAACATTATTTAATATTAAATGTTTATTTGAACATTTAATTCCTTTCCCAATTTCTAGAATTCATAGTTACTTACTTATTTTTGTATTAAAGATTACATATGATTTCATTGTACTACTTGGTACTTCATGTCATTAAAATGTATTTTTATCATATGATTTTATTCATGTCCCACATTATAATAATGTTCCATTAACTAACTTTCCCAGGTGGCATCTGGCCTTGTAGCTGCTTGATTTATACTACTTAGAGGGCGCAATTGCACTTTGTCCTAGCATGATGCTTGAATGGTTTAGCTCTAAGCCGATTAAACCTCTATCACCACACTAGTTTTACAGGACACGAATTAACTTCCATTTTGGTGATATTACTTGTTAGAAGCTTATTCATTCCATATATGGAATTTGCTGCCTCTTTTGTAGTTCTAACAAAAGAGCTCTAACTCATGCAAGCATACATGTGTCAATAAGCAATACAGAGTAAGTCGAGTATCGATCCATGGAAAAAGATGTCTAAATTAAACTATTATGCATCAACTAAATCACTATTTCTATATGCTTAAACTAATGCTTATAATTGTGAATTACTATAAATACAAAGAATAACTAAAATAAGAATAATAATGTAATAAATCAAATCTGGAAATAATGGGATCCTAACTTCATTTAATAGTTCATCTAATTACCACCATCACGCAATATTGTTCACGTATCACAGAAAGGTAGCCAAGAGCACTAACGTAGACATAACCACTTTTCAATGTATTATGACCTACTTACATAACATCCACATGCAATAGACACCATGTAAACATCAATAAAACCAACCTAACTATATTTCTATGTGAAATTGCAGCAATATTGAATTTAAGCACAAGCCTTTATTTAACTCATACGGTGAAACAGTATATGTCTATCTGGTTCACGAAATACAAAGCTAAGCAAAACAGCCCCATATACGCATGATATAATGATTACAATCCATACTCGCATGTTATTTTTAAACTCCATACAAGCACATAAAATGAATGGTGATCAATCATTCATGCATTCAAAACAACCATGATAGAAATTCCTGATGATACATAAAAACAGTCCAGCAATCAGGCCAAAAATTAGACTACGTATTAAAATCCGTTAAAATCCCATTATGGAGTTTAGTTCATGACTGAACCGAAAGCCATTATAGGATTAAAGCAATATATGGAAAATAAACAAACAATTGAAAGAGAGAAGATAGTATTGATCAAACCCAATTGCTTATTACAATCCCAACGTAACGTTCAAATCCTCACTAATATCCAGCAGCATAAAAATAGTTCATCCACAATGATTGAAATCCAAAGAAGAAGGAGAAAATAATAAGTTTATGCTTGGTTCATCAATGGAAATCTCTCAAAGTGTAAAACCTAGTTCTCTTCTGAAAAACACGTAAAAACTAATGATAGATACATCTGGTACCAATAAGAATAGTTTTAACCAACTCAAACTCTTACAATTTAAAAATTAAAATAAAATTAATTACAATTTTGCAGAGATGTCTATGCGGCGGCATACGTGTCCCCTTTGTAATCATCGCGCGGGCGCGCGTGTTTAAAGTCCGCGCTCGATTCGGTGATCGATGCGGCGCTTGCGAATTTTGGCTTTGTATGTAGCCGTAGCGCACCATGCAACTTCTGCGATTTGAATTCTCGTGTTCTGCCATCGCATCGCTTACGTGTCATGCTACTCTTCGATGCTTTAACATGCAACTTTTGCTCTTTTGTTCACCACTACTTAGCTTCTTTTGTTCACTCGATCCTCATGTTGTGCCTTCATTGATCACATGCCATCTACCAATGCCGAGCTCATGCCATTTCTTGCACTTTTACACCAAAGGAGTTCTCAGTACATGCAATGCAAAATATCATGAAATGCAACTAAAAACACACTAAAATGTACTTGAGATGGGCATAGTTCTTGTGAATTGATATCTAATAAGTAGGTATAAAACCCACTTATCAAATACCCCAAACTTGAACTATTGCTTGCCCTCAAGCAATGCATACAACATAAAACACTAAAAATACAACTACAATGCTATGCAACTAAATCATGATGCAAACGAGTCTCACATTGTTCCGGCTATAACAGAATTTCAATCCAAAATGCCTCAGCGAATTATCCAGATTCAAGAATACAAATTCAAACCAAACTATAGGCATAATATCATACACTCTGATAATTCATATATGCTATAAAGATGTTGTGTCTGTGTGTTGTGTTCACCAAAACTTGATTTAAGCAAAGAATACATATGCTAAACTGCTCAAAATAGAAAATTATAGTCTAAATCAAGACTCATGTATACTTATGCAACAAAAACTGTTCCAACATATCAAAACAAACTAAGGTTCAACAATGGGCTTAATTGCTTTATTGCTACTCACGAGGGCGATTTTCATTCTTTCCCGTGGTGTTTATTGCTATTTTTCTTTTCTTTTCCTTTCTTTTTTCACATGACTGTGCAATGCCTCCTTCCATTAGGCAAACACTACTACCCCTTAGCGAGCTTTCAACCAACGACTCCCAGACCATGAAAGACCTTAGGGTGCTAGGTGTTAAGACACCCCTACAGGCATACTTACTCAAGTAGCAAGGGCCCCGAAATAAGACTAGTCACGTTATTGCTATTTTTTTTAATTTTTTTTATATATATATAGCATACCCAAGTTTTCCCAAAATTTGATTATCAATGTTTTGCACAGTCTAAGTCCATTTTCCACATAATTCTCTTTTTACAACTACATTTTCTATCGAGCAATGCAACACATAATTCTTAAACCTACAAGCAATTGTGAACATGACAGTGCAAACCAAAAGCATCTAAACAGCATCATGAATTACATTATGTAAAACATTATATCTAAGCTCATGTTATCCAAAATATTCAACAATCCTTCAAAATTCACATTCATCATAGGCTAGACAAAATTTCCATAAAGCTATAATTTGTGAGACATGCACTAAACATAAACTGACACATAAAATAATAACTAAACACCAAACTACTCATGCAAACACTATATGCAACATAAACATGAAAAATTTAAACTAATCATGCAAAAACTATATACAACTACACTACTACCCCAATACCCCCAAACTTATAATATTCAATGCCTCAATGAATGAAGGTATAGGGTTAGAGAAAACTCCCCTAGTGCTCAGCTGCACCACCCTCTTCGGGTGGTGAATCCGGTGGTGGATATGGCACGGCCGTCCCGAACTATGGCCACTCAAGCATGGTCCCTTGTTTTGTAAATGCCTCTGCCAATGACCTCGTCAGACCCATAGCAAATGCTACAAAGTTTTCGTACATCATGTTGACCTTTCGCTCCAACATTCAGAGCTGTCGATCCCTAGTGGCAGCAGTTACTTGAGTTGACGGGCCCACTTCATCTGTTTGAGAGGGCTGCGGTGGTGGCTCTGAGAATGTGGGCTGGATGATAAAGCCTTTTCCTCGTGGGGTGCGGTACACCTCCTTCCCAATCCTTGAATTTTACAATGGTTGCGTGAGTGATATCTTGGCTCGTGTTTTGTATTTGTTCATTGTCCCAATGGCAGCCTTAATGGGCACACAGCATAGCTACCACTGACGCATGTGGAATACTCTCCGTCGTGCTTCCCCGCAGATAACGCAACATATTTTGATGAATCAGATGGCCCATACCGATGTATTTTCCTGTGATTATTCCCCACAGAATGATTGCCCTCTCCGCTGTGATTCCATGCTGATGAGACGATGGAACGAGTTTGGCACATATAAACAAATTCCACGCCTTTGCATACCGATTCAAAGCTGCGGCTGGGAATATGCGAGGCTGATTCGTGCCGGCTTTATAAGTCCACTTCGTGCCTGGCACGCACAACTCAGTAATGACCATTTCCAAATCCGTTTCCAAATGTGCACCTTCTACCCAATTAGCAGACCCAGTCGGTGGTGTGTCGAGTAGCCTGAAAACTTCTCTGATTGCAGGTGGTCGGTAATCTATTTGAAATCCTCGAACCACAGATAGACCACTCATTGTGTCCTTAGCATTAGCATAGAATTCTCGAACTATACTCATCGGAACAGGCATAAAAGTGGCAGTCAATCTAAACCATCCCCTTTCTTGAATCATATTCCATAACTAACCATCTTGCCTCTAAGGTTTAAAACTGTGCTCCTTTACAAACGTGTTTGCCACAATTCTGTAATACTCCGTTTGGGCTGCCAGACTCAAGAATTTGGTATGATCCACAACATCCTCCCCTTGACCGCTAGAGGAAGACGATGATGAAGAAGAACTCGAACGTGCTCTCTTTGGACCCATTGCTTTGAATGTTGAAGATGAAGATTTGCTTGATAATGAGTGATAGCCGAAGAGTTGATTACTCCCACACTAATTTCGCATAACTCACTCTTGAAACCCTAGTTTATACTGCAGATATGATCGTGGGTAGAGGTTGAACGTGGGTAGAATCGTGGGTGGTCGAGCAACTGGTAGTGTCTTGGAGATGAGGGGTTGTGCGTTTATGGAGAGAACAAAGGAAAACGCCTCTGTTTGTATTCAAAAATTATTCACAACACCTGTTTTAAACTTTAAAAAAATTCACTGTTCGGTGTCGCGCGCGGCTGCGCGATTTTTCAATAGACTTGTAGCGTGGGCACACGATTGTGATTTTTAGTCTGTTGGGGTATGATGCCATGGTAGGCGCGATCGAAGTCATTATCGGTAGCGGGCCCATGATTTTTGGCAACCGCCAACTTTTAATTCCAATACTTCAAATCAGTGATGAATTCAGTCCAAGATACCTATATAGACATCAAAAAACACTGTTAAGGCATGAATTACTGAGTAAGCATGAATGTCTAACTTAATACCATAATTTCGATGCTATGCACAGACATACTCATATCCAAATGCAGCCACGAAGCTATTCATGCAAAGCTAATCTACTATCATAATAAAAAAAATGCAAATGAACTAACAAAAGCAACCTAAACTGAATAAGTAAAAAGTAGAGATAGAAATAATGGGTTGCCTCCCATCAAGCTTTAAGTTATAGTCAATTAGTTTGATTATCTTTGAATCTTATGTCGAAGAAAGAATTAAGGTGACTTTCTGTCTGTCCACCTCACCACCAAAGTAATGCTTCAATCTCTGCCCATTCACCTTAAAAGGCTGATCTGGGAATTTATCATATACTTCTATTGCACCATGCGAAAAGACAGTCTTCACTGTAAATGGCCCTGACCATCTTGATTTCAGCTTCCCGGGAAAAAGTTTAAGTCTGGAGTTAAAAAAACAAAACTCTTTATCCTGGTTCAAATGTTCTCTCTATGATCTTTTGATCATGCCATTTCTTCACCTTCTCCTTGTACAGCTTTGAATTCTCATATGCCTGTAATCTGAATTTGTCCAACTCATTGAGTTGGAGTAGGCATTTCTCCCCTGCAGCTTTCAAATTAAAATTGAGCTTCCGAATTGCCCAATATGCCTTATGCTCTAGCTCCATAGGAAGGTGACAGGCTTTTCCATACACGAGCTGAAAAGGTGACATGCCCAATGGAGTTTTGTATGCAGTCCTATATGCCCATACTACATCATCCAACTTGAACGACCAGTCCTTCCTCGTGGGATTCACAACTTTTTCAAGGTTTCTTTTGACTTCTCGATTCGACACCTTAGCTTGGCCATTCGTTTGTGGGTGATAAGCTGTAGCAATGCGATGGTTTACCCCATACTTGGCCAACAAAGCTATAAACTGCCTGTTGCAGAAATGATTGCCTTCATCACTAATGATGGCCCTTGGAGTTCCAAACCTCATGAAGATACTTCTATGTAAAAACCTGAGGACTACCTTGGCATCATTTATCGGAAGAGCTGCCACTTCTACCCATTTCGACACGTAATTCACTGCGAGCAAGATGTAAGGATTTCTGCAAGAAGAAACAAAAGGGCCCATGAAATCAATCCCCCACACATCAAAAATTTCTACTTCGAGGATCGTATTCAATGGAATTTCATTTCTTTTCGAGATGTTCCCCACTCTCTGACATCTATCACACCTCTGGACAAAACTGTAGGCATCCTTGAAAATTGTCGGCCAATAGAATCCTGCTTATAGCACTCTAGCCGTTTTCCTCCATACACCGAAGAATGGCAATCTTGCAAAATACCCTCAGTTTTGCTATACGGGATACACTTTCTTATCATTTAATCAGAACACTGTTTAAACAAATACGGCTCGTCCCATATAAACCATTTGACATCGTGAATAAATTTTTTCTTTTGATAACCCACCAAGTCAGAAGGTACCATCTTACTCACCAAATAGTTTGCGTAATCTGCAAACCATGGCACTTCCCCTTTCACCACAAATAACTTCTCATCTGGAAAGGATTCATTAATTATAACTTTGTCGTCTGCCTCCCTTTACGGATTCTCTAGTCGAGATAAGTGGTCCGCCACTTGGTTTTCAGTGCCCTTTCTGTCTTTGATCTCCAAATCAAACTCCTGCAACAATAATATCCATCTGATCAACTGAGGCTTTGTATCCTTCTTTGCCACTAAATGTCGAATTGTCGCGTGATCCGTGTACACTATTACCTTTGTACCAATCAGATATGCTCAAAATTTATCAAAGGCATACACTACTGCCAATAACTCTTTCTCTGTGGTGGTGTAGTTCAACTGTGCATCTATAAGGGTCTTGCTGGCATAATATATCACATGAAACATCTTTTCCTTCCTCTGTCCCAAAACATCCCCTACAGCGTAATCGCTGGCATCACACATCAACTCAAATGGCAAATCCCAATCTGGTGCAGTAATCACTGGTGCTGAAGTTAGTTTCCCTTTTAAGTGCTCAAATGCCGACACGCAAGCCTTGTCAAAATTAAATTGTGCATACTTCTCCAATTAACTGCATAGTGGTTTAGTTATCTTGGCGAAGTCCTTGATGAATCTGCGGTAGAAACCTGCATGTCCCAAAAAACTGCGAACACCTTTTACTGAAGTAGGTGGTGGCAAGTTCTCAATAGTTTCCAGCTTAGCCCTATCCACCTCAAGTCCCTTCTTCGAAACCTTGTGTCCCAGTATGATTCCTTCTTGTACCATGAAATGGCACTTTTCCCAGTTCAGCACTAAATTTGTCTTAACACGCCTCTTCAAAACCATCACCAAATTCTCAAGGCATAAGTCGAACGAGTCCCCGAAGACTAAAAAATCATCCATAAATACCTCCACATTCTATTCCACCATGTTTAAAAAAATAGCCATCATGCATCTCTGAAAGGTGGCTGGAGCATTGCACAACCCGAAAGACATCCTTCTGAAAGCAAAAGTGCCATATGGACATGTGAAAGTAGTCTTTTTCTGGTCTTCTGGAGCTATCATAATCTGATTGTAGCCTGGATAACCGTCCAGAAGGCAATAATACTCATGACCTGCTAATCTGTCCAACATCTGATCAATAAATGGTAGTGGAAAATGATATTTCCTTGTAGCTTTGTTGAGCCTATGGTAGTCCATGCAGACTCTCCACCCCGTCACTGTTCGTGTTGAAATTAACTCATTATTCTCATTAGTAACAATAGTCATACCACCCTTCTTCGGTACTGTTGCCTCTTTTTTAGTTTTAACAAAAGAGCTCTAACTCATGCAAGTATACATGCGTCAACAAGTAATACAGAGTAAGTCGAGTATCGATCCACAGGGAAAGTTGCTAAATCAAATTATTATGCATCAACTCTATCACTATTTTTATATGCTTATACTAATAATTATGATTTTGATTGAAAATTACTTTAAAATCAAATAACACTAAAATAAGAATAATAATGAAATAAATCAAATTTGAAAATAATGGGATCCTAACTTCATTCAATACCTCATCTAATTACTACCATCATGCAAAAATAGTTCACATATCACAGGAAAGTAGCCAAGAGCACTAAAATAGACATAACCATTTTTCAATGTATTATGACCTACTCACATAGCATCTACATGCAATAGACACCACGTAATCATCAATATAATCAAAATCACTATATGTCTATGTGAAATTGCAACTATATTGAATTTAAGCGCAAGCTCTTATTTAACTCATGCGGTGAAACAGTATATGTCTATCTAATTCACAAAATACAATGCCATGGAAACCAGCCCCATATACGCATGCTATCATAATTACAATCCATACTCGCATGTTATTTTTCAATTCCATACAAGCACTTAAAACGAATGGTGATCAATCATTCATTCATGCATGCAAATCAACCATGATAGAAATTCCTTATGATATGTAAAACAATCCAGCAGTCAAGCATGCAATTAAACTACATATTAAAATCCATTAGAATCCCATAATGGAGTTTAGTTCATGACTGAACCAAAAGCCATTATGGGATCAAAGCAATACACGGACAATAAACAAACAATTGAAAATAAGAGGATAGAATCGATCAAACCCAATTGCTGATTACAATCAAATGGTAACATTCAATTCCGCATTAAAATCCAGCATAGAAATAGTAGTCTAACACAATGATTGAAAATCCAAAGAAGAAAATAGAAAATAAGAAGTTTAGGCTTAGTTCTACATTGGAAATCTCCCAAAGTGTTAAACCATAGTTCCAATATGAAAAACACGTAAAAACTACTCCAACATACGTCTGATGTGACGCCCCCAAAATTAGGTATACATCACCCATCTTGGGTCGCCACTTACATGGTACAGAATTTAAATACAACTTAATACATAAACTGTGAGTTTAAATACAAATATAAATCTACTAGATATTATACAAACTCAAAAAGGAGTCCTCATTACAATTATTATCACACTATTTCACGAGAATAGTGAGGACTACTAATACTATCTTGAGGACCATCACTCGTTTCCCGACTAAGTCCAAACTATATTTTCATTTCTCAAGAGAATAGTGAAAGAAAGGGTGAGCTCAACTAGCCCAAGAAGAAATATTATGACTAAGATAATGTAGAATAAATTATCAATAGTCTTCAACAATGTTAAAGCGATAAAATACAATAGACAACCGGTTTAAGCTGCGATGAATATGCAATCCATTAAAAGAGTCAAGTAGAAAATAAAGTCTACTATCTTTTAGGTTTTAAAAGGTTTTTCAACATGTTATAATTTGAGACTAGAAACTTTAATAAATATTCCACATCATCGAATCACCCCGCACTACTGACCGAGGATATTCTTTTTAGTATCACGACCACAATTATTCACGCACTACAAAGCCAAGAATATTTGTGTATTCATTAATGGTCATGATCATGCCAACAAGCTCATCCATCAATGCACTACTACCATCGAGGATTTTTACCACATCGTTTGTAACATTACGGTTATGATTACACCGAATAGTCTCACAGTGGTCATAATCATACCAAGTCCATCTATGCACTACTGTGCCACGATGACTTTAAAAAATATAAACATGAGGATGATGACAATGATATAAGAATTCAATAAAACAAGTTCAAGAATTATTTTATCCAGAATTATTAACGTCAAATTGTCAACATGATCTTTGTTTTTGTAGAGTAAAATTCAAGAATGATCGGAAGAATATTTTCATGAAAAGATCTTTGGATGAAACGCAAATATCAAGGATATTCCACTAATTTCATGGAGTATAAGTCAAAGTTTTAACCAACCGGGTATAATAAAGAATAGAATAACAAAAGAAATCACCATGCATGCGATAGACCTTGCATGAGCGAGTTATTCCAACGAGAATAATAAATAACGAAACCAGTCCCACAAGAAAAACGCATGCATGACGGGATGCTCCAGCGAGAATAATAAAGAATGGAACCAGTCCGGCAGAAACACATGCAGACAGGATGTTCCAGCGAGAATAATAATAAAGAGCGGAACCAGTCAGGTGTAAAACATGCACAGATGTTCCAACGGGATAATAATAAAGAGCGGAACCAGTCAGGTGTAAAAACACATGCATGGATGTTCCAATGTAATAATAATAAAAGCGGAACCAGTCAGGTGTAAAAAACACATGCACAAGATGTTCCAAGCAGAATAATAGAAGAACGTCACCAAGTATAGGGTAAACCGCAGGTATACTGAGTTATTCCAAGAATAATAAGCAATGGAATAACAACAGTTCTCTTCATGAATAAGAAAGAATAACACCCCTTACTTTTGGTAGGAGATTGAAATCGCAAAGTGACAGTAGTAACAAAATACTCTTCTTCTTCTCTCTTATTCTCTCTATACTTTCTCTCTCTATAGCTTGAATGAATTCGTGAAAATAATGAAGCCCTAGGCCTCTATTTATAGAAGATTTCTAGCTTAGCACCGCCGTGTGAAAAGGCAAGTGGCTTGACGACTAATGATGTGAAAAGAAAAGTGGTTTTGGCCGCTCTGTAATGTGAAACGACAAGTGGTTCGGCGCTTTGAATGTGAAAAGCGACAAGTGGTTCGACGTCGGTAAAGGTAATTACTATTAACGAAGGTAATTACTATTGATTGAAAGGTAAATACTATTCACAAGGGTAATTACTATCGATTGAAGGTAAATACTATTCACAAGGGTAATTACTATTGACGAAGGTAATTACTTATTGTGAAGAGACTCTTAGATGATGACATATGAGCCCCCATAAAATAATCAAACTTACCACAAATCATTTTATTTTTTTTCATCAACACATATTTAATCTTTCAACAATTATTAATCATTTATAACTTGTCGTCTCAATTATTGATTTAATACTATAACATATTATCTGATGATGATCTGTGACAATAATTGAATCAATAATATAAGAGATATGATCACGAAATTATCGTAAGCAATAATTGAGCATAGGTGAGTGACTTCTCACGTAAGCATCAATAATCAATACCGTGTCTACTACTTAACCACGCCAGACATCGTATTTTGTACTTTTACCACCGGGTAGTTCAGCGGTTTTAAACGGTAACACCTCCATAGTTATTTTTATAAAATATTTTTGTCGTTTTCTCAATCCGACAATAATTACATTGTAGGGGTCCACCAATGATTGAGTAGTTATTGCACGAATATTCCCTAACAAAAGAATATTCCCGACCAAACGAATATTTTATAACAACTTGCATACTTTGAAAAATTTATAAATATTACCCATAACTATAACATTATATCAAATTTATTCCATAATATTCAAAAATAATATTTATAGAAAAATTCATCTTTATTTATAAAAGCTAGGGTCTTACATCTGACACCAGTCAGAAATGTTTTTAATATATTACAACCCTTAAAATTTAAAAATTAAATTAAAACATGTCAGCAGCTTCAGGCATCGCGCGCGGGCTCGCGTTCCTCCTTAGTATTTCTCGCGCGGCGCATGGTCTGCAATTCCTGTGCAACTCGGGTGGTCGCGCGGGCACACGTGTGTTAGCTTGTGTAGTCGCGCGGCTTCTGCAATCTGGATTATGGTTCTGCTACTGCTTCTGATTCTGTCCTGCTGCTCCTTCTATTGTCCATCAATGCTTAGTTTCCTTGCTCCACTTGATCCTCACGCCATGCACCCATCAGCCTCATGCCATCTAACATCGCCTAAATATGCCATATCCTACACTTTTACACCAAAGGAGTTCTCAGTACATGTAATGCAAAATAACGTGAAATGCAACTAAAAACACATTAAAATGTACTTGAAATGGGCATAGTTCGCGTAAATTGATATCAATAAGCAGGTGTAAAACCCACTTATCAAATACCCCCAAACTTGAACTATAGCTTGCCCTCAAACAATGCATACTAAAACAAAGCAATGAAAATGCAACTACACTACTATGCAACTAACTTAGGATGCAAACTAGTCTCATATGGTTCCAACTCTAATAGAATTTTAGTCCAAAATGCCTCAGCGAATTATCCAGATTCAAGAATATAACTTTAAACCAAACTATAGGCATAACATAATACACTTAGATAATTCATAATTTCTATAGAGATGTTGTGTGTGTGTATGTTGTGTTCACCAAACCTTGATTTAAGCAAAGAATACACATGCTAAACTACTCAAAAACTGAAAATTACAGTCTAAATCAAGACTGATGTATACTTATGCAACGAAGACTGTTCCAACATATCAAAACAAACTGAGGTTCTACAATGGGGTTAACTGGTTTATTGCTACTCACGAGGACGATTTTCGCTCTTTCCCGCGATATTTATTTTTATTTATCTTTTTTTTTCTTCTTCACATAACTGTGCAATGCCTTATTCCATTAGGCAACACTGCTACCCCTTAGCGAGTTTTCAACCAACGACTCCCATACCATGAAAGACCTTAGGGCACTAGGTGTAGAGACAATCCCCTCGGGCGTACTTACTCAAGTAGCCAGGGCCCCGAAATAAGATTAGCCACGTTATTGCTATTTGTTTTTTTTATACATAGCATACCCATGTTTTCCCAAAGTTTGAATATCAATGATTTATACAGTCTAAGTTCACTTTCCACATTTTTTTTCTTTTTAAACTACATTTTCTATCGAGTAATGCAAGACATAATTCTTGTACCTGCAAGTGATTGTGAACACGGCTGTGCAAACCGAAAGCATTTAAACAACAACATGAATTTCATCGTATAAAACATTGTAGCTAGGTTCATGTTATCCAAAATACTCAAAAATCCTTCAAAATTCACTATCATCATCGGCTAGATAAATTTTCCATAAAGCTAGAACTGTGAGACATGCAAACTAAAAATATACTAACATGAGTAATAATAGCTAAAACAAAAAAAAATCTGCAAATTTTTATTATGCACAACGTAAACTAAACATGCACAACTATATGAAAATTTAAACTAAACATGCGAAATTAAATGCAAATACTAAATGCAACTATACTACTACCCCAATACCCCCAAACTTATAATATTCAATGTCCCAGTGAATGAAGGTAAAGGGAATAAGAGAACTCCCCTAATGATCAGCTGCACCACCCTTTTTGGGTGGTGAATCTGGTGGTGGATATGGCACAGCTGTCCCAAACTGAGGCCACTCAAGCGTTGTTCCTTGTAGTGCAAATGCCTCTTCCAAGGACCTCGTCAAACCCGTTGCAAACACTGAAAAATTGTCATACATGGCATCGACTCTACGCTCCAACCTTCAGAGTTGTCGATCCCCAGAAGCAAAGGGAACTTGGGTTGACGGGCCTGCCTCACCTGTCTGAGAGGGCTGCTGTGGTGGCTCTGGGAAAGTGGGCTAGATGATAAAACCTAATCCTCTCGGATGCAGTTCACCACCTGCCCAATCCCCGAATTTCACAATGGTGGCATGAGTGATGTCATGGCTCAGATTTTGCATTTGTTCATTACCCCACTGGCATCCCTAATAAGCACATAGCATAGCTACAACTGAGGCATGTGGAATGCTCCCAGTAGTGTTTCCTCATAGATATCGCAGCATATTCTGATGGATGAGATGGCCCACATCAATATATTTTCCAGTGATTATTCCCCATAGAATGATTGCCCTTTCTGTTGTGATCTCATGCTGATGAGACGAAGGCACTAGCTTGGCACATATGAACAAATTCCCCGCCTTTGCATATCTATTCAACGTTGCGGTGGGGAATATGCGAGGCTGGTTTGTGACGGCTTTGTATGTCCACTTCGTGCCTAGCACGTACAATTCAGCAATAACCAGTTCCAAGTTTGTTTCCATATGTGCCCCTGTGACCCAATTAGCCAACCCTGTTAGTGGTGTATCAGTAAGTCTGAAAATGGCTCTGATGGCGGGGGGTCTGTAATCGATTTCAAAGCCGCGCACCATAGATATACCGCTCATGGTGACTTTGGCATTGGCGTAGAACTCTCAGACTATACTCATCGGAATGGGTGTAGGAGTGGCAGTCAATCCATTGACCTCGTTCGCATGAATCATGGCACATAATCGACTATATTGCCCTCCGGATTGAAATCTGCGCTCTCGACAAATGTCTTCGCTTCTAATTCACAGTAATACTCATGCTGAGCTTCCAAATTCAGAAATTTGTTGTGATCGACAATATCCTCCCCTTGACTGCCATAGAAAGATGATGAAGAAGATGATGAAATGGAGCGAGCGCGTTTAGGACCCATTTGCAGAAAATAGAGATAATGCAGATGATTTGCTTGATAATGAATGAGAGCCTATGATGTGATGACCCCCAAACTCATTTCTGCAAACCCAATCAGAAACCCTAATTTTATAGAGTAGCAATCAATCAGGGGTCTGAGCTTTGATTGTGGAGAGAATCGTGGGTAGGTGATGAGAGATTGATGGATTCAAGTTATAACTGATAGAGAGGAAGATAAGGAAACGTGTGTTTGTGGGAGAGAAAGTGATTGTGCTTCTGTTATGATTTCAAATGAGAGCCCTAATAGTCCCCAACACATTTTTAAAACTTTAAAAATTTTCTCTGTCCGGTGTCGCGCGCGGCCGTACGATTTGTCAATGGGTATGTTGCGCGGGCGCGCGAGTGACTTGACCTACTCGGATTCCTTGCCACGCAGGTGCGCGAGTTCTCAAACTTATTCATGCGCGGTCGCGTGATGCAGAGTCCTGTACTGCTAACTTTTACTTCCAGTACTGCAAGTCAGTGATGAATTCAGGTTAAGATACCTACATAGACATCAAGACACATTGTTAATGTAGACACTCAAAATTTTTTGCACTCCTATTACTAACATTGCAGGAGGGTAGATTCGTCTTTTGGAGATAACCCTGAAAGACAGCTTACATCCATTTCAGATACTACCAGAAGTTCAGTTTTAACCCGAAACACAAACCAGGAACATCATCTCAAACCCGGAACACACACTGGGAATGTCATTTCTAATCTCAGAGATAACCTCGAGATATGCAGATCAAAATACAGGCAACAACACCGGAGAGGACAGTTCTATCTCGACGATAACACCGCGACGCTCAGTTCCAATCCCAAAGAAACACTAGGAGTAGCAGCCCCATCCTTGGTGATAGCCCCAAGAGATGCCATTGCAGTTCCGGGGATAACCCCAGAAATGCTTATTTCAAAACATATGCAATCAGCTTCAACCTCAGACATCCTGTCGAGGCACACACACCTCAGACTCGGAGATAACAACAGGCAGACAGGAATGTTCACAGATGACACTGATACATACAAACAAACTACAGTCCAATCTCAGTTGTAACCCTGAGCAACGTCTGCTTTCCGCTTAAACCACTAATAACCCCGGTGAAGAGTCACAACGTCATCTTACCATCACAACAAGATGATATCACAGCATACCAACAAGTAGTCCAATCTCAGCCGTAACCCTGAGCAACGTCTACTTTCAACTCAAACTGGCGATAACCCCGGCGAGGAGTCAAACGTTATCTTGTTCCTTCGACAATGGCACATCGTCTCAACACTTCATACATACATATATCCAACAATGTCCCACAAGAGCCGAGGATTGACAATCCCGAGTGACTATTACGCGTGGCAGTACTTTGGATAGAATTTGAAGCTTGAAGACCATGGGCATAGACCCCTCTTCCTGACTTCGTACAACCTCTAATCCATGTCATTACGTAACTCTCGACACAAGCGGTCCGACAAAGGTCTGATATACCTCATTCGGATGCTCGGATTGAAGTTCTGCAAGTTCGTGTGGACATTACAATGCATGAGTGCACGTACTACGAGACGACGGGACCCGCGAGTCTTGGATGCACCACGACCAGCCACAGGTACAACTGCGGCTGCCGCAGGTATACCTGCGACCATCCGTCTATATATACAAGCCTTGGGGTCAGCCATTTGAGAAGGAGATGGAGGGAAAAAGGCGAGGAAGCCCTGTCCATTTTACTTTGCATACACATCTTTTGAGTGTTTTCTCACTTCTAAACACTAGTTAGCTCATATATAGCTATCTTTTATCCGGCGGGAGCTGAGTGTTTATCCATTTAAAGTCATAGAACTCTACTTTGGCAGCCCACTGTAAGCCTTCTCATATTTTATAAAGCCTTCTTCACATATTAGCACACACTGTTGTACACGTTGAGAGTCATGTGAGTGTGTTTGCCCGGACTTCGATCCGTGGGTTTCATTTCTAACTGTATATATATACTTATATATATGTATATATTTCATATATGGACTAACATTATCGAGTTATGCCTCGATTGAGCCTGATTTTGATGCCGAGCGTTTAATTGCTTATATATATATATATATATATATATATATATATATATATATATACCGCGTGGTCGATCATTCGATGAGCCCGGATTTTATATCCGGTAGTTTAATCTTTTATATATATATATATATATAATTGTTGTCTAACATATCCGATGAGCCCGGATTCATCATCAATGTAGTGCGTTATCGCTTTTATATATATATTTACATTCTGCATTTTACCTGGAGTTTGCTTCGTGGCCCTTTACTGACTTTATTTACATTTAATTCCCGCCTTGAGTTTACTTCGTGGCGGTTGATCGCT
Organism: Panax quinquefolius; assembly: GCA_020205615.1. Lineage (NCBI taxonomy): Eukaryota > Viridiplantae > Streptophyta > Magnoliopsida > Apiales > Araliaceae > Panax > Panax quinquefolius. The sequence goes on from CM035154.1 coordinate 22,842,814, forward strand.
TTTATGACTTTATTTACATTTCGTCCCCACCGGAGTTTACTTCGTGGTGGTTGATCATGTCATATATATATATATATATATATATATATATATATATTTACCGCTTTTATATATTTACATTTTCGATCCCCATGGAGTTGTTTTCGTGGTGGTTGATCATGTCTATATATATATATATATATATATATATATATATATATATATATATATTTACAAACTTTTTATATATATAATCGCCATCGCTTTCCATACAAATTGCAAAGTATCATATGAGTCTAGGAATCATGTGATCACAGGTTTAGTTTACTAAATCTAGATTCGGTTCCCATGATGGACATTTTTCAGCTGTAAGCAGCCTATACATTATTTTACAGTGTCTGAATTTCCTTGGATGGTTGTCATGCCCATGAGGAGTTCTAAGATCGTCAGATATTATTTTCTAGAATGCTTAGCATCTCTAAAAATAAAAGCAAACAAGTTTTAACATTTAACAATAAAATGGAAGTATGAAAAGGTCTCAATTCCTATTGAGCATGTGGTTTGAAAAACCTCTTTTATAAAACTTCATTGATATATCTTGGTTAAAAGCTGAATTTTTCTATAAAATTCAAACCTTGTGTATATAGGTGTAACGAGGCCTCGTGACTACTTTCAAATAATTGCACACATTGATCCACACACACACAAACACACACATTCATATAACAATTTCTTTGAAAAGTGGCGATCCACCGTGGTAACACGGATGTCTGGGGTGCCTAACACGCGTTCCTCAAAGATAATCAAGCCCCGGACCCAAAATGAATCTCGATTTCATAGACCCGTCTAGCAGTGTCAAAACACTAGGTCAATCTGCAAACCTTTTCGGTTGCGTTGGTGCAACCAGTTAAAAACACCAACTGGCGACTCTTAAAGTCAAATCGTCGACATTACACATGTCGGACCTTTTTCACTTGTTTTTTCAAACAAATCTCACATTAACATGAGAACACCAAAGAACAAGTAACGAAAAGGGACACTCAAAAATCCCGACGTCGACAGGTGGCGACTCTGCTAGGGACTCCAGTAAGAGGGCTTAAGCTGCCATTTCAAGCTTTTCAAAATTGTTATATGCTTGTGTGTAAATGTTGTATTTACATTTCTGATGAATGTGTACGAATGCATCTTAATTATTGCACTGCTAAATATCTATCTGTGATATTAGTGCTTCGCACATGTCATCATTTTGCATAAACGGTGAGACACGTTGTATGTAAATGTATGTTGTGCGGTCCCTCCACTAGGAGGCTATCTTGTCGTTGTTTGATTACTGGACTTGTGGGAAGAATGATTCCTCGGGGCTCAGGAAAGGCACCACTCAGATTCACTCCAGTTGAACGACCAGATTAACTTCCCATCAAGTAGATTGCTATGATCTGGGAACCTTTATGCCGAAAAGCCGCGAGAGTAACCCTAAGATAGGTCAACCTCTGATAAACCAAATGCGGAGGGAAGTCTCTTCATACTTTCCACTTTAAATTACTTGTAAAAGCATTTACTTGTAATTTTTATTCCATGTTCATTCATATGTAATGGAAAATATGAAGAATATATGTGCATGCATGACATGTTATTAATTAACAACCGGTTTTACAGGACAAAATTCCTAAACGGACATGTTATGATAACATTTACATTACCCTAAGACTAAACTACGTAAGTCTTTTTGTAGGGAAGCAATTGGGCTCAGTACTCTGCTCAAAATCCAAAAGGCCACAGAGCCCTGTACCAATCATGTCTTCTTTCGATCGATCTAATGTTTGCTTTCTCGAGAAGAATTTGATGGATTGAGTAAACAAATTACAGACTTGGCTGTCCTACTAAATGAATTACACCAGTCTACTCAGGGTACGAAGATACCTACACATACAGAATCCTCTACACAAGGAGGAGTTCAAGGTCTGGAAAAAACAATTCCAGAACATCAGTTGGATACAACCAACAAAGATCCTGAAAACACCCATCTTAAAGGAGATCCAGACACCGCTGATATCAGGAAAAAGGTCCTTTAAATGGAGGAAACTATCCGCGTTCTCAAAGGGATTGGAACACATTCAATATCCAGAGAAATTCAAGACCCCTAATTTTGAGAAATATGACGGATTAAGGGATCCTTATACACATTTAAAGGTGTTCATAGGAGAACTTGGGTCTTACGCAGAAAATGAAAAGCTCTGAATGCAGCTGTTTCAAAAAAGTCTGACTGGAGAAACCCGTTCATGGTATACCAGATTAGACAACTCTAAGATCTATAGATGGGAAGAGCTGGCTCACGCCTTCCTCACTCAATATAGTTTTCAATCTCAGATGGCTCTTGACCGGTACCAAATTACCAAGGTCAAGAAACAGTCTAATGAGTCATTTAGAGAGTATGCTCAAAGGTGGAGGCGCCTTGTTGCTCAAGTTATTCCTTCCATGACAGAATCAGAAATTGTCATGACCTTCATAGATGTACAGGAAGCTCCTTTCTATGAAAGAGTTCTAGCTGGTATTGGCAAACCATTTTTTGAAATGATCAAACACGGCGAGATGGCTGAGATGGGATTGAATTCCGGTAAAATTCAAGACCTAGCCGCTCTTAAAGCTGTTACTGAGCACATCCAGTCCGGATCTTATGGAAACAACCCCCAGAGGGTCCATAAAAAGAAAGAGGAGGATGTTTCCTTGATACTACAAGGACAAAAAGGCAATCCAAGCATGCCTATACAGAGGAGAAACTACTCCCCTTTTCTAGCACAACCTTCAAACCCTCCATTGTCTAAAAGTGGAGAAGTAAAGAAGCCTCGAACGTTCACACCCTTAAGGGACTCGCTTGAGAATATTCTTGCTCTTCTGACTGCTCAGAAGAAAATTACACATCTTCCACCAGTCAACCCTAATGGGAGGGGTTTTAATGCTACTCGGAAGTGTGCTTATCAAGCCGGAGCACCTGAACATGATACTCAAGAATGTTGGGCCTTGAAACATAAGATTCAAGATCTAATAGACAACAGTGAGATCGTGGTCACTAAACCAGATCAACCTCATTGGCAAGACAACCCTCTTCCTCAACACAAAGAAGAAGAGGTCAACATGATCAGTTGGAGCACTATACAAGGTTCTAATTCTAATGGCGAATCATCCCAACCCATCAAAGACGGTGTTGACAAATGGGATTATGCAAAGTTCCAGTTTACCATGGAACGAAAGATAAAAGCTCTTTCCAAACAAATTGAACAATTGGCAGAACTGGTGACCCGCCAACATCAAGTCACACGCCAATTAATCAGGTAGGAGCGTGCCTATCTCTTTCCTTTTGTTACAAATGCCTCCTCACCACCTCCAGAAAGCGAAGCTATGGAGGATAAGGTTGTAAAGCGAGCAAATGCTAAAGCCCGTCGGGATTTTGCCAATCAGAGGGAATTCACCTATTTAGGCCAGTCTATGGAGGAGATATTACAGATGTTGATCAACGAAGGAAGAATTACCTTCCTTCTCCCTCCAATAAATCCCGCTAGGAGGGCGGTTCAACTCGATGAAATGTGTCAATATCATTCACATTCTCGCGGTCACAAAGATGAAGAATGTTGGGCACTCGCCATCTCATTCAGAATCTTATTAATAGCGGTGTCCTGTAAATAGCAGATGATTACACCGCATAACTCAAGGTCGGGAATGCATGTCCTACCAAATGGAAGGGATCAAGAGCAGTTATATCTGAAGTGGATGATGAGACTGTCAAAGTATTTCCCATACAACCAATTCAACTCAAAAGAGCTGACGATCCTTTGAAAGTGGCCGCACCAGAGCCAATTTCTTTATCCTGCAGACCACAATATCCTGTTGTCAACTTACACAATGTTCCATGGAATTATGGAGAAGCTGAAGGATCCACGTCTCATACTACTAGTACATTGTCGAAGGAAAATCCACTGTATCTTCCTCAACGAGTTATTAAACCTACTTGCGAAGCAAAGGGGAAGTTGCCCGTGGAGAAGATTGAAAAATTCCTCCGCACTATGGGCCACAATGTAGCCAAAGTGATTTTAAGTCATGAGAAGCTCCACACCGCATTTCGATCGACGGACTTGGTTTTCTTCCGAGGATCATCGAAAGATCTTCTTTCAAGGTTTTAGAAGAAGCCTATTTGCCAAAATCAGTGGTCGTGGAAAAATTTCAACATTTGGTTGATCACATTTTCAACAACAATGTGATATCCTTCACTGATGACGACATACCTCTCGAAGGGACCGGTCATTGCAAGCCTTTGCATATTACAGTTTTGTCTTTCGGGTATATGCTAGCAGGAGTATTGATAGATGGAGACTTGTCTCTAAATATCTGTCCTTATGCCACCTTGGTAAAGATGAATATCAATCTTAAGTGGATCCAAAGCAGCCACACGATCATCAGAGCTTTTGATGGATCCCGGCGAAATTCCGTTGGAAAGATTGAATTGCCAATTGAGATTGGTCCAAATACATTCAATGTATCCTTCCACGTCCTCAAGATAGACTCAGGATACAACCTGCTATTGGGGAGACCATGGATACACATGGCTGGAGTTGTTCCCTCCACGCTACATCAACAACTCAAATACATTATCAACAACAGTCTAGTCACTATCAACGCTGAGCCGGATTGTCCTGAACAAGGAACTCTGCCAATTATTAGCTTCAATTCAGAAGTTGAACCATCCAGTTTTCATACTCTGGAAGTGAGTAACGCGCAATACCATTCTATTGGAGCGCCACTTCCCGTACCTAAGATTTCTGCCGAGGTTATGTCGGCCACTCAAGAAATGATGTTATTGGGTCATCAACCCGGACAAGGGCTTGGTAAAGATAAGCAGGGTATTAAGAACCCTATTCAAATGTCCAGACAAATTGGAACAGCCGGACTAGGCTATTCTGCTAGTTCCAGTCACTGGAATCCTCATAAGCACAAGCAGGTTCCTCAAGCTTCTACCGCACGGCGATTTTCTATGCCTTTACCTCATGAGTTAATGCAATCTCCAGTAAAGGTTCTAGCCCATGTTGTGGCTATGCTATTTCCAAAACTAGTGCCAATCAAAGCAAAAGAGGTGCTGATTCCTGATCCCGAAGTGGAAGAAAAGGAATGGAAACGTAAACATGACCTTGCCTTGATGATGGCAGGCATTCGCGTCATTGTTCATGATGAACATACAAACAGATACACCCCAAATAATGATTGCCCAGATGTCATGGTTATCATTTGGGAGAATGAGGACAATGATGATCCTTCCATCACTGCAGTCCATCAGGACTTTTCCCTCGATAATTGGAGCAACACTCCATTCATTGGTCGACTAGGGTAAAATGGGCAGAAAATCTCTCTGCCCTGTAGATAACTTTAATTGCATGCTTTCCTTTACAGCACTAGCAGTTATTTTATCAAGTACATGCTAACACTTTTGTATAATCGAACAGTTGCATATATTAAGTGAAAGCATCTTTTGTTTCAGGACTCTGAATTTAGATGTGCCTGTCCTTGTTGATGACATGCCTTCTCTCCACAAGGGCTGTAACTTTGATGCAAAGTTGGACTCAGACTTGATAGACATCCAAGAGGACATTGAGACACCTTATGAGATTAAGGAATGGGTCGCAGACAAACCCAAACCCAATCTTGATCAAACCACTCCTTTCAATCTCGGAACCTTAGACAACCCTAAGCTAATCCAGATTGGTTCAGACCTTACCACAAATCAACGGAATGACATGGTTGCACTATTAACCCAATTCCAGGATGTGTTTGCATGGTCTCATGAAGACATGGAGAGTTTGTCCACTGACATTGTTCTTCATCGCCTTCCCATTAAAGAAGGATTCAAGCCAGTTAGGCAAAAACTCAGGCGATTGAAACCTGAGTGGAGTTTAAAGGTTAAAGAAGAAATTATGAAACAATTTCAAGCTGGCATCATCATGGTGTCTACATATCCGGAGTGGATATTCAACATTTTCCCCGTGCCTAAACTAGGGGGAAAGGTGCGAGTTTGCGTGGATTACCGAGATTTGAACAATGCTTGCCCTAAAAATAGCTTTCCCGTGCCCTTTATCCACATTCTTATTGACAATACTGCTCAATACGGCATGTACTCCTTTGCAGATTGCTTTGAGAGGTACCATCAAATTATGGTCGCTGAGGAAGATCGTGAGAAAACTACTTTCATCACGCCTTGGGGAACATTTTTCTATAGACGGTTGTCATTCGATCTCATCAACGCCGGGGCAACCTATCAGCGAGCTATGATGGCTCTTTTCCATAATTTAATGCACAAAGAGATAAAGATCTACGTGGATGACATCATTGTCAAATCCCAGAAGGAGGATGACCATTTAGACCATCTCAAAAAGCTTTTCAACAGGTTGTGTAAGTACAACTTGAAGTTGAATCCCGCCAAGTTTGCCTTTGGTGTTAAGTCAGGCAAGTTGCTAGGCTTCCTAGTCAACCACAAAGGGATTGAACTGGATCCTACCAAAATCCAGGCCATTAAGGAAATGCCCATTCCTCAATGAGAGAAGGAAATACGAGGATTTTTGGGAAGAATCAATTTCATTAGCAGATTCATTTCTCAACTCACAGCAACCTGTGAGCCTATCTTCAAGCTGTTAAGGAAGAACTCCTCCATGAAATGGAACGATGAGTGTCAGAAAGCCTTCCTTACCATTAAAGAGCAACTGATTAATGCTCCTATTTTGGTACCTCCTAGGGACGATGTTCCATGTTCATGTACTTGTCCATAAATGACAATGCCATGGGCTGCATGCTGGGGCAAAAGGACAATAGAGGCCAGGAACGAGCTATCTATTACCTCAGCAAAAGATTCAGCATCAGTGAACACAAGTACACTCTGATTGAGAAAACTTGTTGTGCTTTAGCATGGGCTTCCATGAGGTTATAGCATTACCTCCATGGTCACACAACCCATCTCATATACCGAATGGATCCTCTCAAGTGTGTGTTCAGTAAGCCCATACTGAATTGTCGACTATCCAGATGGCAGTTGATCCTACAGCAATTTGACATCGTCTACGTGACGCAAAAGTCTGTCAAAGGTTAAGGAATTGCGAATCAACTGGCCACCGCACTTGCAGGGGATTACAAACCCTTAGAAACATACTTTCCCGATGAAGGGGTAATGACAATTCACCATACAACATCAAGACGATATACGCCAGACGTGGAGAATGTATTTTCATGGAGTCATAATACGTAAGGCTCGAGCTAGAGCGCTTTTAATATCCGAGACGGGGAGCAGATCCGTCGTCACCGTCAAATTGCGCTTTATCAAAGACCAACAACACAAATTTGAGTATAAAGGGCATATCATGGGGCAAAACTTACCCGCTCAATGGGCATTAGGTGGTTAATCGCCTTTGGGGATTCGAATTGGTAATCAAGCAATCCACAAGAATCTATCAAACCAAAAATTATATTTGCCGCCTTTACCATCGATAAGTTCTACAAATGGCTTTGAGTTCAAGAAATCTCCTTTCTACACATTCCTCGTAATAGGAATGATTTTGCGATGCATTAGCAACGTTGGCCTCCGTTTATATACCGACAAGGAAAACATGTCAAGCATCACGTTTACTCTGCAAAGACCCCCAGTCTATGGGAATTACGTTGGAGAAGTATAGGATGAATTACCTCCCATCCACAACCCTTGGTATCAATGCATCAAGGAATATCTGTGAGATGGATATACACCCGCTGAGGCGAGCCTAACTGAGAAGAGGCAGATTCATCAACTTGCTATGAAATTCTACCTGAGCAGAGATGCACTCTATAAAGAGATGCAGGACTAGGTCTCCTCAGATGTATAGACAAAGACCAAGCTTATAGACTCATGGATGAGATCCATGGGGGAGTATGTGGCCCACACATGAGCAGCCCCTTACTTGTCAAGAAAATTCTCAGAACGGGACATTATTGGCTTACACTCAAAGTCGATCGCGATGATCACGCCAAGAGGTGCTATCAATGCCGATTCAATGGAATGCTATCCACGCCCTCCAAGGGAACTCCACAATATGAGTTCACGGCCCTTCTCAATGTGGGGAATGGACATGATCGGGCCCATCGAGCCCAAAGCCAGTAATGGACATCGATTCATATTCACCATGATCGACTACTTCACCAAATGTGTAGAAGCAGCATCCTTCCCCAAGGTCACTAAAGAAGTTATCATTGCTTTCATCAGAAACAATGTCATATGTCGATATGGACAACCAGAGGTCATTGTGTCAGACAAAGCTAAGAACCTCAACAACAAAATGATGGAGGAGTTATGCATAAAATTCCACATCAAACATCTCAACTCCGTCATCTACCATCCAAAAATGAATGGTGTTGTTGAAGCGGCTAATAAAAACATCAAAAAGATCATGCAGAAAATGTCCGCCAATCATAAAGGATGTCCTGACCTCTTGCCTCTGACTTTATTAGCCTACAGAACTTCCATACGAACTTCCACTAGGGCAACCCCCTACTCATTAATCTATGGGATGGAAGCAGTGCTCCCCATAGAAATGGAAATGGGATCCCTTAAAGTATTGATGGATGCTCAGTTGGATGAAGACCAATGGGTACAAGACAGGTATCACCAATTGTCTCTGATAGACGAAAGGTGAACCGCGGCAATCTTCCATGGTCAGTTATATCAGCAAAGGATCGCACGATCCTACAATGTAAAAAGTCCGACTACTGATAATTTAAACAACATGTCTTGGTTTTGAAGAAGATCATTCACAACCAAGATCAATCTAAGGGAAAATTCGCTCCTAATTGGGAAGGCCCATTTGTTGTCAAGGAAGTATTGACAGGAGGTGCTCTCAAATTGCAGGAAATGGATGGCGATGAATTTCCACAAACTTATCAACTCGGACACCGTGAAACCAAGATTTATGTCTAAAGTTACCATCAAACAAACATCCTGGTTTTGATCATCAAATCACCAGTCATTCCAATTTTGAACCCTTTCCTCTTTTATATACTCTTTTGCCCCTCAGGATAACATACACTTCAAGCCAGCAGCCTGGTTTTACCTCAATTCAAACCTTTCATACAATCTCGGTTATCCTGAAGATGGGATTTAACCTCTCACAATTTCTGTTATCCTGAAGACGGGATTGAACCTTCCACACTTGCAGTTTATCCTGGAGACAGGATTAAACTTTTCTACTCTTGCAGTTTGTCCTGAAGACGGGATCAAACTTTTTACACACCTGCAGTTTGTCCCCATTATTGGATCAAACTTTCTTCTCCCCGCAGTATAGCCTGCACATGGGATTCACGCTTATCTTCGCCTTCAATTCGTCCTGAGGGGCGAACTATGTCGACCTGATCTCCCTGATACCCGGGGGTACGTAGGCAACCATATTCTATATGGCCCGATCGCAACAAAGAAAAATAACAAAAACATTTCTGCCCTTTCTCTACAAAACAAAAAAAATACTTCTACACATATCTGCCTTCCGCATTCTGCATTGAACCTCCTACACTAGGTTCGAACTACGCAGACTTGATCTCCTCTTTAATAGGAGTACGTAGGCAGTACCATTCATGGTGCGCCTAACCCCTACCGTAACAACATACTTGTCACACACAAGACTAGGATCAATCTTTAATTCGCCACACTTCATCGGTTTCAGATCAAAGGGATAGAATTACCCAACCTCTTCTCACAAATAGAAGATTCGGTGACCATATAAGCTGTGATCGTGCCTCAAAGAGCAATACCAACCCATAAGAGATGGAATTAACTAGGCTTCTCACAAATAGAAGTACTGGCTACCATTTGTGGTGCGGTCAATCTCAGAAAGGAAGAAACCACCCTCCTCTCCACATTTCATACAGATACCAGTCCCAAGACACCAAAGATGGTAGGGATTTACAAAAATCTATGATCTGTTCTGAGAGATCTTGAGACGTCTCAATGTCCAACTATCAAGGATAAGTTCAGAATGCATCAAGATCACTTGGAGAAATAGGCAAATATCAAGCAAGTATCAAGGCATAACTAAAAGGGAAGTGAATCAAAATATATTTCCCTGCCATATATAATACTATTTGATATATACATCTGTGTTGTACATGACAAAATGGCTAAGCTAGTCTGTGCAGGAAAATACAAAGCTATCTACAGATCTGTGTGTATACGGACTATCAGATCTAACATAGCATCCCTCTCTGAAGACGAAGGAAGCACTGCAAGTTCCTACCCATGGGTATCTACACGAGCTAGCAGATCAGAGGCTAACTGCATGGTGGCATAATGCTCATTAATGTAAGCACTCATATCGACAAGACCGATACCATCCGGGATCTCATCAAGCGTCAGTTTACAATGGCCACATCCCTAGCAGCAGATAAGGCAACATCCCAATCCACTATCAATACATCCCCGGCCGATCTAGCCTCATCCCTCTCTAACAGCAAAGATCTCTTTCATCAAGAGTCACAACATCGCTACTTAGCCCGATCTCTCTCATAGGTCATCGATGTAAGCTCGCTTCCAAATGTTGTGTCAAATATCGAGTAACAGCTGGCACTCGTGGTGGGAGAATCCATCACAAATGTTCATGTTTTCAAATAGCCAAATCATCGGTGGGAATAATAGCCTCCTCTATAGCTCCTCATCATTAGAATCAATCCTTCAGACTGTGGATACCGCCGCAACCGATGCAGCCTGGCTCCATCCATGGAATACTCGCAGTAACAACCTAGATTATTGATAGAAAACTCAACCAACTCTCACGATCCCAACAGTATACAACCCGGATCTATCCTCCGCTGATAAATGGTGTGACGCGAAGCTGCAGCATTCATCGCTCTCATACTACGGATGAAAATCCTAGAATCGGGTCAAACCGACACATCACGGCCAAAGGTGGTAAGTAATCATGCCCCTCAATCCAAATGCATGTGGAGGTAATCAGAAGACCCCAACTTATTATTAATGAAATTTAATTTTCTATTTATTATTTTAAAATAGTAAGGGTTGATTTGATTAATGTGGATAGTTATGGGTAAAATACGCAAATATTTCAAAATAAGCAAGTGGTTATAAAATATTCATTGTTGTTTGGGAATATTCGTTTGGTCGTGGAATATTCGCCGCTTTGGGAATATTCGTATTTACGCCGTAGTCTTTGTGGGCCCCATAACCGAAAGCTTATTGGATTTAAGAAAACGCACAAATATAAGTTGTTTAAAAATAATAACAGTAGTTGTTACCAAGTAATACCGTAAAAATACCATTGGTTAAAAACACAAGAAGACACCCAGATCGCACCAATTATCGATTCTTACGTAAGAAGGCACTACTCAATAATGGTTACAGAATTATCGCTCAAAGATTTTATTGATTTAATAATTGTCATGTTGATATTTTATATTGTCGTTGTTTCAATAATCACATTACACAATATTTTCATTATCAATCAATAATTTATATTATCCGAATAATATTATTAGATAACATTATGGCAATGTCCGGAAAGTTTTGTCTAAGAAGAGGTTTAGTCATCTAATCATGCTACCAAGAAGGAGAAATTTTATCGAAAGCCCCTCTTCCGGGAACCGCCTCGTCACAATATTGTGATTCTGTAATATTATTTGTGAATAATTAATTATCGATTCATATGATGAGAAAAATATTGATTTTATGTGGATATAGATTGAGAAATTTTTAATGTGACAATTGTTGAAAATTGAAATTTTATCTTTTCTCGATAAAATAATTCATTTAAATATATTATTATATTTTAATAATATAATAATGGTGATATTTTACAACTAATGTGGGATATATGAGTATACGAGGAGGAAGAGTATTTTTGTTGCAATAAATGTTTAAAACATGTTAAACATGCTCATGGACCCCATTTATCGACTAAAATTTGATTATAACAGAAAATCGCCTGCTTGTGGATTTCGGCCAATTTCTCGCTTTTGGAATTTGGAAAAACTTTCTTCCGCAAAGTTGTAGAGAATTGAATTTCCTATAAAAAGAAGCGAAGTTTCAAATTTTCCATAAAAGGGCTATTTATTGTGAATTATCAAGTTTCAAGTTCAAATAATTGATTTTGGAAGTATAAATATTTAAAATGACAAAACGTTTTTTGTCATTATTATGGGTCTTGTATGTGTTAGAAGTGGCTGAATTCAGATCTCTAAATGTATGAGGAATAAAAATTAATAAATTAATATTTTAATAAATTTTCGCTTTTGTGTTCAAGATTTTCCTATAAATAGGTATGTTAAGTTAGAATTGAAAATCACATTTAAAATCAAGTTTTCTTTCTATATTATCGAGCGATGATTCTTGTGAGAATTTTGAGTATATTTTGAGTATTGCTATACTTGCAAGTTCAAGTCATAGCCTATACATCCTGTTTCAAAATGTAAGATCGATCTTTCGAGGTAAGAGATATTATTATTTTTCGTAATGATATTATTTCTTCAATATCATTATGTCAAATATTGATCTAAAGTTTTTATCAAATTTGGAACTTTTGGTGTTTGAGTTACTATTCACGATATACGCATACTATTAATTATTCACGATACTTGCATTATTCATTTAATATATTAAGACTATTCATCTAAAAATGAAAATTTTTCTTTCGTCTCAAAATATTTATTGTGGATACTAGCTTTGATTGTATCCATGTTTTGATCATTCTTGAATTTTACACCACTACGATTATTTTTGAGGTATTTTTTCGACACGGATAAAACAAAAGTACTAATCCTTAATCCTTAATCCTTGCCATTTTGTTTCACCGGATTCGCTTTCTTTAAAAATATTTTCATCATCCTCAATTTAAATGTTGATATTATTGAATATCTTTGCCCGTAAAGTAAAAGATGAATGATTTTTCAAGAATATCTTCGCCCGTAGCAAAGATGAACAGTGTTTAGATTTAATACGACTAATCGATGAATATCTTTCGCCTCAGAAGGCAAAAGATGAATATTTGATTCCGTATATATATCGATTGATGTTACAGGATAAAAGATAGACGATGAACTTTTAAATTCATACATGTAAGATAGTAGTTTGCATTCTCTACTTAACTCTTCTAATGAATTATTATTTTCCATGCTAATATTGATTTAAAAACTTGTTGCTCTATTGTATTCTATTAGATTTTTTCCTCGTCAAGACTAATGATAATTTGTTGTATATTATCTTAGTCATAATATTCTTTTATCGGGCTAGTTGAGCTCACCCTTTTCCTTTTTGTTCCATTTTTCTTCTCGTGAGGCTTAGAATATAAAGTATTTATCAAAATGGAATAAAGGTTCTAGAGAGAGTTGTTTAGAGTCCTCACCATTTTTGTAAAATAATGTATCAATAAATGTGATGAGGATTTATTTGAGTATAGATATTGTCTAGTAAGATAATATTTGTATTCAAACTCACAGCTTTTATCGTTGTAATAATAAAGTCAGTAGTTGCTTTTCATCATGTATCGACAACTCGTAATGGGTGATGTATACCTATTTTGGGGGCGCCATGCTGGTATCGTAGTTAGGGATATGATCTCCCAGTGAGATGGGAATGTATCAGGGAGGGGAGAGATTTAGTAAAATGTGAGACCCCAGATTTTATCAATAAAGATTTAAATTTTATTCAAAATAATTTTAATATTATGGTGTGAATTTGAGATAATATTATAGTCATGGGTAGTATTTATAAATTTTGCAAAGTATGTAAGTGGTTATATTATATTCGATTGGCTCTGGGAATATCTGGGTTTAGCAGGAATATTCAGACAACTACCAATCATCAGTGGACCCCATAATGTAATTATCATTTGATCGAGAAAAACGACAAAAATATTTTATCGAAATAATCTATGAAGTTTTTTACCGTGGTTACCGCTGAACTACTCAGTAGTAAAAGTACAAAGAATACGTGTGGTGGTTGCATAAGAAAGATTACCAGATTGATTATCGATGCTTATGTGAGAAGTCACCGCTTTGATTCCATTATCATTCGATTAATAATATGAATTATTATAATGATAACGACGCTTTTGTTTTATTCAGATTATTAACGTAATAAAATGTAAACATCTTTTATATAAAATAGAATACTTTATTAAAGTTATTCTATAAATGTAATATATTATATTTTATTACGCATAAGTGTTGTATAGTGTTTTGCATAAAGGTTTTGCATAAGATTGCATAAAGGTTTGCATAGTAAAATGTTTTTATATAAATAGAATATATTATATTTTATTTAAAAGATTTTTCTTTAAATATGGACCGCCGATTAAAGTAAATCAACTGGACCGCTCATGGATTTAGTTACTACGCATTCCATTTTCCTATAAATAAGCTCATTCCTTCATTATTTTCTTACTTAATTCATTCAAACTCTAGAGAGAGAAATTATGTAGAGAAGTTTATAGAGAAAATTATGAAAGAAGAAGAGTATTCTCGCTACTTCACTACTTCTATATTCAGCTTTTTTACTGTAGTGGGTGTTATTCTTTCTTTCGAAGAGAACTTCGTTATTCCATTCACTATTATTCGTTGAATAACTCGTAAAAGTGGCATACCCTATACATAACCTCGTGATACGCCAGATACCCTATACTTGGTGAAACTTTATGTTATTCCATCGCTTATTATTCTCGCTGAATAACTCAGATAATGCGGGTTTACCCTATACTTGGTGACATTCTTCTATTATTCTCATTGAACATCCTGCGTCTGTGTTTTACACCTGACCGGTTCCGCTTTTTATTATTCGCTGAACATCCTGCGTCTCAGGTGTTTTACAACCGACCGGGTTCCGCTTTTTATCATTCTCGCTGAATATCCTATCTCGTGTGTTTTACACCGGATCCGGGTTCCATCTTTATTATTCTCGTTGAACATCCCGCTTGTGTGAATTTCACCGACCGTTCCGTTATTATTATTATGTTGAATAACCTGCTTCATGCTAAGCACCGCATGCACGGTGATTTGATTTTTTGTTATTCCATTCTTTATTATACCCAAATTGGTTAAAACTTTGACTTCTATACTCCATGAAATTAGTAGAATATCCTCGATATTTGCGCTTCATCCAAAGATCTTTCATGGAAATATTCTTCCGATCATTCTTGAATTTTACTCATTTAAACAAAGATCATGTCGATAATTTGACGTTAATAATTCATGGATTAAATAATTCTTGAACTTGTTTTATTGAATTATTATGTCGTCATGTCATCATCCTCATGTTATATTATGTTATCTTTCGCTTACGCAAGCATAGATGAACTTAGTATGATTATGACCCGTGGATCATTCTAAGATAATCACGACTTGATATAAATGATGTGACTAAAGTCCCTCCGGTATTCTGAATGCAAAGTTGATGGATAGTTTTTGGTATGATTATGACTGTGGGTGATTCTAAGATAGTCATTTAACCATCGATAATTTGATGAAAATCCTCGATCGTGGTATTGTGGATGATTAGATGTGGTGGTTTATTTATTGTCGAGTCTCGCCGATAAAAATTGATGAAAACCTTTTTAAAACCTAAAAGATAGTAGATTTTATTCTCTACTTGATTTTTTTAATGGATCGTGATATTCACCGCAGCTTAAACCGGTTGTCTATTGTATTTTATCGCTTAACATCGTTCAAGGCTAATGATAATTTATTCTCGCATTATCTTAGTCATAATATTTCATCGGGCTAGTTGAGCTCAATTTTTCTTTCACCGTTTTCTTCGTGAAATGAGAACATACCCGGACTTAGCCTGGGAACGTAAGTAATGGTCCAGAGGATAAGATTAGTAGTCCTCACTATTCTCGTGAAATAAAGTGTGATAATAGTTGTAATGAGGACTCCTTTTCGAAGTTTGTATAATATCTAGTAGATAATATTTCAGATGCAAACTCACGTTTTATGTCGATTGCATACCTACGCTTAGGTTAGTAAGTCAGATTTGAATTTATGTTCATGTAAGTGGCGACTCAAGATGGGTGACGATACCTAATTTTGGGGGCGCCACAGCTGGTATCGTGAGCTATATGTGTGAAGAGCCCCAGCCTCTCACCGGTGACTTCTGTTGATGGGGAATGCACCGCCGCATCTCCGTAGGGGAGCCTTTCTATGACGATAGTACCAATGTGAGGTGTCGATAAGTTAAAGGTCCGTGAGTCACAGCTTGGTATCGTAGCTAGGATACGATCCTCGCTAAGATGTGAGATAAGAACTAGGAGGGAGAGACGGGAATTCTTCGCTAAGATTTACCTACCTAAGTTTATTTGGTATTTGATCGGCTGGCTCACGTAATATAAGGATAATTTGTTAAATGTCAATTAACCCTTGTTTTGTGATGTTGTTTGAGAATGGCATCCAAAATGCCGAGATAAGCAATGAAGCACATGAGAGTGTTGATTCAGCCAAATAAAAGGTAACCACCAACAACACGATAATAATCATATCGGTGGCAAACCGCCATCGTAACAATGATAACCATCGGGGAAATTATCATGCTAAGAATGGTAACCACTTCTGGGTAATCACGGCAAAGATAATAGAAGTGGAAATTTCAAGAAGAGAAGGTCATTTAGCTCGATTTTATCGTATAAGGAAGTCAAGTCCAAATTGGATAGTGGCACCAAAGTGTGATACGACAAAACAAAATCTGGTGGTTTCGTGAAGAGCGTTTTTCGCGACTTCAAAAAGTGGGTAACCGAACGGTTAGCACTCAAGTTAGTTAATTATAAATTTTCATAAGTCTATACCTTATTAGATACCGGCTCTACCCATTCTTTTATCTCTCTCTTCAAGGCTCAACGCTTAAATTTGACCGAGAAATTAGACTTTGATTTATCTATTGAAACTTCGCTGGGAGAAACCTTCGTTACCTCCAATCGCTTATTAATCTTGTTGTTTCAAATAAACACTTTCACGCTAATTGCCGATCTTATCTCTTTGAAAATACTTGCCTTTTGAGGTAAATTTTTGAAAACGATTGGTTAACTACTCATCATGCTTTTCGTAAGGTTGTTAGCTTTTTATATTCATAACCAAACTCCGTTATACTTAATTCAAAGTAACCAAACCCTAAAGTTAATCATCGTTATATCAAGCCATAAGTAAAGAGCCCCGATCCTTTCATTGTTAACTTCCTTGTGTGGAATGCACCACCGGCCGCACTTTCAGAGAGGCTTACATCGTGAATGAAGATGGCAAGTTTATAGGTATCATTGTGAGGTGCTATCTCAGTTAAGGGATAGTAAGTCACAGCTTGGTATCAATGTGACGACTATCCAAGTCTTGGATAAGAGTAATGCTTTTGAATGATATTTCTATCATTAATAAATTTCTTGACGATTCTTGAAGATTTCCTAGCCTACCCTAGAGCGTGAAATCGAATTTTTTATATTGACCCAAAGAAAAAACCCATTTCTTAAACCTCAAATATTTCTTCAACTAAATAAACAATTTACGTGGTTTATGATGAAAGTCATAATAAAAGCATGGAATAATGAAAATCATGGGTATATGAAGTATTAGTAAGTTTTATGATGAGTTATGTTGGTTAGTACGTGAAAAACATGAAAGTTTCTTAGAAATCACAAAGAGTTGAAAATCGATTTTAGTGAAAACGAATATGAAATTAAATTGACCATATCTCCTATTATATTTTGAATTTTGAATGTGGTCAAGTCCTAGAGTTAGATCTATGAGTTACCTAACTAATCCAAGTGGAATTACTGGAAAAGGTGTTGTAGATTTTTGTGTGGACTGATTTTAGCAAAGGAGTGCAAAGCTGCAAAACCGAAAAAGCTTCTGCCATGATTTTAGAGAGGCTGTTTCGGCCACTTAAATTATGAGAAAATTCTGGCCTTTTGGGACATGAAAGTATATGGTATAAAGTACCTCCTGTCCAAAAATGAGCTCATTCGACTTAAAATGAGCAAGTTATGACTATTTCAATATTTAGGTTTTTCCGATTTAAAAAATGCTATAACCGAGTTCTATAACTCTGGATGACCATGAAATTTAAAACCGAAGCTCACGTTAACATGTGTAAGGTCCTGCCAAGATTTGGGAATTTTGGAGTTAAACTTGAGGTAGCTAATTTCTTAAGGAATTAATTGGAAATTGATTTTTAAAAATAGTAAATGAATTTTAAAATTCGAGAAAAATATATTTTCATTATGGGACTATATTATGCTAAATCCCAGAAAAGAAATATTTTTGGGGCTGATTTGGTATTTTTCATAAAAATAGTTTAGTTACTTAACATATGAGTTAAATATGTTATGTGAAGTAACAAAGTTGAAAATAGGATTTTATGGCTAGAGAATCCTATATAGTAGTATATGCATATTTTTTTGATGAGGATTTGATAATTGGTGATGATATCTTAGGAGTATGACATTTTGAATGATTAAATGCATTATATGGTAAAGTGTAAACAATTAAGATAAATTGTTTATAAATTTAAGAAGTGATTAAAATATTGTTATAATATTAATGTTATTAGATTATGAGATTATTAATGATTGATAACATGGGGATATTCTTGAATCCTGGATAAATTATATTATAAATGTTTAATATTTATCCTTTATCTCATTTGATTGATTCTTTATATCATTATCCTCATGTTTATATTACGTTGAAAGTCATCTCGTGGCTCAGAAAGTATAGATGGACTTGGTATGATTATGACCACGGATTATCTTAAGATAATCATAATCAGAAATGAATACACAATTATCTTCAATCAGTAGTGCATGGATAATTTGTGGTCGTGATACTAATGAATATCCTCGGCCGTAGAAAGCGTGGATGATTCGATGATGTGGATTAATTATTCGAAATGAGTCTCAAAGAATGAAATATTAATTCATGGATGTGTTCAAAGTCATCTCGTGGCTTACGTGCATAGATGGACTTGGTATGATTATGACCGTGGATTGTTTCTAAGCATAATCATAACTCAGAATTGAAAACACAATTATCTTTCGCAGTAAGGTATTAATAATTTGTGGTCGTGATACTAATGAATATCCTCTTCGCCTCGTAAAGGTGGATGATTCGATGATGTGGATTAATTATCGAGGTGAGTCTCAAAGAATGAAATATTAATTCATGGATGCGTTCAAAGTCATCTCGTGGCTTACGTGCATAGATGGACTTGGTATGATTATGAATGTGGATTGTTCGGTAGATAATCATAATCAGAATTGAAAACACAATTATCTTCGGGCAGTAGTGCATGGATAATTTGTGGTCGTGGATACTAATGAATATCCTCGGCCCGTAGTGCGTGGATGATTCGATGATGTGGATTAATTATCGAGCCGAGTCTCAAAGAATGAAATATTAATTCATGGATGCGCTCAAAGTCATCTCATGGCTTACGTGCATAGATGGACTTGGTATGATTATGACTGTGGATTGTTCTAAGATAATCATAATCAGATTAAAAACACTAATATCCTTAGCCAAGAGTGCATGGATAATTCGTGGTTGTGATACTATTTGTCGAAGTCTCAAGATATTGATTTTACATCTTCGCCAGAATGCAAAGATGAATTGTTAATAAATATCTTTGGCCCAGTAGCAAAAAAAAAATGAATTTAATGTTTTCAACGATAAAGGTATTCAAGGTATCCTCATCTCTTTATCATATCAGTACGCACTAAATTTCGAGGGCTTAAATTCCATAAGGAGGGAGATTGTGAGACCCCAGATTTTATCAATAAAGATTTAAATTTTGTCGAAATAATTTTTAATATTATGGTGTGAATTTGAGATAATATTATAGTTGTGGGTAGTATTTATAAATTTTGCAAAGTATGCAAGTGGTTATATTATATTCGATTGGTCTGGGAATATTCGGTTTAGCAGGAATATTCGTGCATAACTACCAATCATTGGTGGACCCCAATAATGTAATTATCATTTGATCGAGAAAACGACAAAAATATTTTATTGAAATAACTATGAAGTTTTACCGTGGTTATTGCTGAACTACTCTTAGTAGTAAAAGTACAAAGAATACGTGTGGTCGCATAAGAAGACATTACCAGATTGATTATCGATGCTTATGTGAGAAGTCACCCGGTTTGATTCCATTATTGTCGATTAATAATATGAATTATTATAAGCGATAATGACGCTTTTGTTTTATTCGTATTATTAACGTAATAAAATGTAAAACATCTTTTTATATAAAATAGAATACTTTATTAAAGTTATTCTATAAATGTAATATATTATATTTTATTACGCATAGTGTTGATATAGTGTTTTGCATATAGTGTTTTGCATAGATTGCATAAAGTGTTTGCATAGTAAAATGTTTTATATAAATAGAATATATTATATTTTATTTAAAAGATTTTCTTTAAATACGGACCGCCGATTAAAGTAAATCAATCTGGACCGTTTCATGGATTAGTTATTATGCATTCCATTTTCCTATAAATAAGCTCATTCCTTCATTATTTTCTTTAATTCATTGAAACTAGAGAGAGAAATTATAGAGAGGTTTATAGAGAGAAAATTATAGAAAGAAGAAGAGTATTCGCTACTTCACTACTTCTATATTCGGTTCTTTTTACTAGTAGTGGGTGTTATTCTTTTTTTCAAGAGAACTTCGTTATTCCATTCACTATTATTTCGTTGAATAACTCGTAAAAGTGGCATACCCTATACATAACCTCTGATATACGCAGACATACCCTATACTTGGTGAAATCCTTATGTTATTCCATCGCTTATTATTCTGCTGGAATAACTCAGATACGCTGGTTTACCCTATACTTGGTGACATTCTTCTATTATTCTCGTTGGAACATCCCGTCTCGTGTGTTTTACACCCGACCGGTTCCGCTTTTTATTATTCTCGCTGGAACATCCGTCATGGTGTGTTTTACACCCGACCGGTTCCGCTTTTTATCATTCTCCGTTGGAATATCCTATCGTGTGTTTTACACCGGATCCGTTCCATCTTTATTATTCTCGTTGAACATCCCGTCATTGTGAATTTCACCGACCGGTTCCGTTATTATTATTATTATGTCGAATAACTCGCTTATGCAAGCACCGCATGCATGGTGATTTCTTTTGTTATTCCATTCTTTATTATACCCAAATTGGTTAAAACTTTGACTTCTATACTCCATGAAATTAGTAGAATATCCTTGATATTTGCGTTTCATCCAAAGATCTCTTTCATGGAAATATTCTTCCGATCATTCTTGAATTTTACTCTCAACTTAAACAAAGATTACGTCGATGACAATTTGGACGTTAATAATTCATGGATTAAATAATTCTTGAACTTGTTTTATTGAATTATTATGTCATTGTCATCATCCTCATGTTATATTATGTTATCTTTCGCTTACGTGCATAGATGAACTTAGTATGATTATGACTTGGATCATTCGGTCAAGATAATCACGATTTGATATAAATGATGTGACTAAAGTCCTCAAAGGTCTCAGAATGCAAATGATGGATAGTTTTGGTATGATTATGACTGGGGTGATTCAAGTATAGTCGCTGACCTATTGATAATTTGATGAAAATCCTCGACCGTGGTACGTGGATGATTAGATGTGGTAGTTTATTTATTGTCGAGTCTCAAATGATAAAAATTGATGAAAACCTTTTAAAACCTAAAAGATAGTAGACTTTATTCTCTACTTGATTTTTTAATGGATCAGATATTCCGCCACAGCTTAAACCTGGTTGTCTATTGTATTTTATCGCTTAACATCTGTCAAGGCTAATGATAATTTATTCGCATTATCTTAGTCATAATATTTCTTATCGGGCTAGTTGAGCTCACCCTTTCTTTCACCGTTTCTTCGTGAAATGAGAACATAGCCGGGACGAAGCCTGGGAACGTAAGTAATGGTCCAGAGGATAAAGATTAGTAGTCCTCACTATTCTCGTGAAATAAGGTGATAATAGTTGTAATGAGGACTCCTTCGAGTTTGTATAATATCTAGTAGACAATATTTGTATTCAAAACTCACGCTTTTATGTCGATTGCATACCATACGCTTAGGTTAGTAAGTTGTATTTGAATTTATGTACCATGTAAGTGGCGTACTCAAGATGGGTGACGATACCTAATTTTGGGGGCGCCACAAGTAAATCCTTCGCTAGTGTGTCCTACCTAAGCTTATTTGTTAGTTAGTGGTCAAGATATAGGGATATTATGTGATATATTGATTTCTTAATTAACCCTTATTTTATGACGATGATTTGAGAATGTCGATCGAGAATATTAACAATGGAAATGAGACCGTGGAGACCTTTGACTCACCAACGAGGAGAATGCAATGACCGGCAATGTTTCTCCGTGAACAACACCACCGAAAGCGGATGATGAACGAGGGATTTTTAGAAGCTTTTTGCGATTCATCATGCAAAATCGCAGACGAGGAGACTCGTGTTCAAAATATAGGAGGAAATGATAGCAATTCACTGTTGTCACAAATGCAAGCGATTCAAAGAGTTGGGACCACAGAATTTAAGGAAAGCTAGATCCGATCATGGCGGAAACATGGGTCAAGCAAATTACCAAGATATTCGATGTCTTGGGATGTACGGAGGAATGAGGTTCCATTCGCCACCTTTATGTTCCGTGGCGAGGAGGTATCATCTTGGTGTGAGTGCATGAAGCGTACCCATCCGGTACCGCACTCAAAGATGTCTTGGGAGACGTTTCAGAAACTATTTAATGACAAATACTTTCCGAAAGTGTTCGCTATATGAAGGAAGTGGAGTTCATCATATTAGAACAAAACAACATGACGGTGTCTCAAGACGAGGCAAAGTTTGCAGAGTTATCCAACTTTTGCACCTCATTTGGTGGAGAATGAGGAATGTATGACGCGGATGTTTCGAGAGGTTTTAAACCCCAGATACGACAATATCTCATTTCTCATAAATTTCTCTCTATTCGGGATGTTGTTAATTGTGGCTCAATTGTTAGAGCGAGATAACGAGTATGTTCAACCGAGGGACCATAACCAGGATCGCATCGTAGAGATAGCAGTCAATGTAATAATGATAACCAATGAGAAAGAAACAGACGGACAAAAATGGTAACCACTCCGGTGGTAATCATGGCCATGAAAATAGAAGAAGCGAGTCAGAGGAGATTTTAAAAAGAGGAGATTTAATAAACGACTATGTGAAGACGACAACGGTCTGGGGCAAGAATCGGGTTCTAAGGGAGGAGAACGACCACCGGTCGTATATGCTATAAATGCGGAAAGAGGGACATATAAGTCCAAACCCGCCCACAACAATTCAAGGTATGCTATAATTGTGGAAAGGAAGGACATATCGCTCGAGATCAGACAGAATGGAAACCTAGTTCGGCGGGGACGGTGACTCAAAAGATCGTCCCCGTAAAAGTCAAAGTCAAGCGATTAGGAAGAGCGTTTGTTGTGACTGGTCAAAATGCGAGGAACCCAAACGAGGTGATCACGGGTAAGCTATTTATAAATTCTTGCGAAGTTTATACCTTACTTGATACCGGTGCTACCCATTCATTTATCTCTCCTGCATGTGCTCAACGCTTAAACTTGACTCGGAGAAATTAGACTTTGACCTATCTGTGGAAACTCGTTAGAGAAACTTTCATCACATCCACTGTTTATAAATCTTGTTTGATTCAAGTTGGCACCATCACCTTACCTGTTGACCTTATCTCTTTAAAGATACTTGCTTTTGATGTGATTTTAGGGATTGATTGGTTAACTACTCATCATGCCAAAATTGATTGTTTTCGTAAGGTTGTTAGTTTTCATATTCCTAACCAACCCGTTGTATTTAATTCAAGCAACTAAACCATTAAAATCAATCATCGTCATATCTAATCATAAAGCTATTCGCTTATTGAAAAACGGATGTCAAGCTTTCTTAGCCCATGTTATGGATTTGAATAAAGACACGTCAAATTTGAATAATATTCTGTTGTTATTGACTTTCCGACGTATTTTCCGAAGAACTTCCGGCCTACCCCGTAACGTGAAGTTGAATTCTTTATTGATCTTGAACCCGTACAAAGCCCATTTCTAAAATCCCATATCGAATGGCTACTATTGAACTTCGAGGAGTTAAAGGTCCAACTACGTGAATTGTTAGACATCGGTTTCATTCGTCCCTAGTACATCTCCTTGGGGTGCTCTTGTTTTATTCAGTAAAGAAGAAAGACGGAGTGTGCGACTTTGTATTGACTATCGGGAATTGAATCATGTCACCATCAAGAATAGGTATCCTCTACCTCGTATTGATGACTTGTTTGACCGGGTTGTAAGTGGGTACAATTCTTTTCAAAAATCGATCTTCGCTCGGATATCATCAAATTTGAAGATTAGAATCGAGGATATTCCAAAATCGCCTTGAAACTTCGGTATGGGCATTATGAATTCTTAGTCATGTCTTTCGGACTAACTAATGCTCCTCTGCGGTTTTCATGGATATGATGAACCGAGTATTCAAGGAATATTTGGATCGGTTTCGTGGTTGTTTTTATTGATGACATCCTCATATATTCCAAAAGTCGTGAAGATCATGAGCACCATTTGAAGTCCGGTACTCCAAAGGCTTCGTGAAAACAAACTATATGCCAAATTGAAGAAATGCGAGTTCGCTCGAGGAAGTAGCATTCCTTGGGCATGTGGTGTCAAACAGGAGTATCCGTGAACCCTGCCAAGATTGAAGCAATACAAAGTTGGGAGCAACCGAAGTCGGTGGGATCAAGCACGTAGCTTTTCGGGTCTAGTGGGTTATTATCGGAGATTCGTGGAAGGGTTTTCTCTAATCGCTACTCCATTAACTCAAATTTAACTCGGAAGGATACAAAATTCGTTTGGAAGCGAAGAACGCGAGAAAAGTTTCCAAGAGCTTAAGAGGAGACTTATTTTAAGACTGTTTAACAATACCATCTCGGTTCGGATGGATTTGTTATCGACAATGATGCTTGTGCAAAGGGTTAGGATGTGTTCTCATGCAACGTGGGAAAGTCATAGCCTTTATGCCTCGCTGACAACTTAAAGAGTATGAGAGGAATTATCCTACTCATGATCTAGAGTTGGCAAAAGTGATCGTTGCGGCGCTTAAAGATATGGAGGCACTATTTATATGGGGAGAAAGTGGAGATATATTCGGACCATAAAAGCCTTAAATATTTCTTCACTCAAAAAGAACTCAACACGGCAAATGACGTTGGTTCGAGCTATTGAAAGACTACGACCACATTATTCAATACCATCCGGTAAATCTAACGTGGTAGTGACGGCGTTGAGAGAAGAAGATCATATGCGGGAATGAGTGCGATGATGTCAAATATACGACAGAGCCAACTTTAATAGAAAAAGTTAAGGTTGCTCAAGCCACCGGGCCCTTGAATCGATGCGTATGAAGAAGAAAGTTCAAGAAGGAGCTATTTAAGCGAGAATTGATGAAGAAGGAATACTTGAGTCCACTCTAGACTTTGTGTCCCTAACGACTCTGATTTGAAGTACAAGATTATGATGGAGGCACACAATAAACCATTTGCAATCCATCCTGGAAGTACCAAAATGTATCGTGATCTTTGACATACATTTTGGTGGAACAATATGAAGAGAGTGATTGCAAAGTTTATCTCAATGTGTTTAACTTGTCAACGATGTAAAGGCGAGCATCTAGTACCTAAGGGTCCGTTGCAACCACTTGAGATTCCAAAATGGAATTGGGAACACATTACCATGGATTTCTTTACTGGTCTTCCTACTACGGTTTCAAGGCATCAATGCTATTTGGGTTATTGTTGATAGATTAACCAAGTCTGCTCATTTCTTGCCGATATAGGAGACTTATTCCTTGAACGTCTTGCTAGTATGTACGTGAATGAGATTGTGAGGTTGCATGGCATGCCTGTATCCATAGTTTCGGATCGTGACCCAAGATTCACTTCAAGATTTTGGGTTAGCTTGCAAAAAGCTATGGGCACGGATTTACGATTCATTCGGCATACCAATCCTCAAACGGACGGACAATCAGAAAGGACTATTCAAACTCTTGAAGATTTATTAAGACTCTGTGTCCTAGACTTCAAGGGGTTAGGATAAGTATTTACCATTGGTGGAATTCTCCTACAACAACAGTTATCAGGCAAGTATAGGTGTGGCTCCATTTGAAGCATTATATGGACGAAAGTGTCGCTCTCCAGTATGTTGGGACGAGGTGGGTGAAACAACATTGTTGGGACCCGAGTTGGTACGTATGACTACGAAAAAGATCCAAATGATTCGGACAACGTGTACAAAGCGGCACAAGATCGACAAAAAAGAGTTATGCGGATCTTCATCGAAAGGACGTGGAATTTAATATAGGGGATCATGTATTGTTAAGAGAGTTGCTCCATGGAAGGAGTTACAAGATTTGGGAAAGAGGAAAGCTCAATCCACGATTTATTGGTCCATTTCAAATTCTTGACCGAAAGTAGGAAATGTAGCCTATAGACTCGCGTTACCTCAAAGTATGTCTCGTGTTCATAATGTGTTTCACATATCTCGTGCTTCCGTAAATATGTGAAAGACCGAACCACGTTATAGAGTTAGAAGCCCAGGACGAGATAGCCAGAAGACTTAACGTATGAGGAGGTACTGTCAAGATTTTGGATAGGAATGAGCATGTCCTACGCCAAGAAAGGTCATACCACAAGTTAAAGTTTTGTGGAGGAATCATGCTATAGAGGAAATGACACCGGGAATTGGAAACGGAAATGAAAGCGAGGTATCCTCACCTTTTGAAACACCAAATACGACGTCAATTTGAAGACGAAATTTCATAAGGAGGGAGGTTGTAAGACCCCAACTTATTATTAATGAAATTTAATTTTCTATTTATTATTTTAAAATAGTAAGGGTTGATTTGATTAATATAGATAGTTATGGGTAAAAATACATAAATATTTCAAAATAAGCAAGTGGTTATAAAATATTCATTGTTGTCGGGGAATATTCGTTTGGTCGTGGAATATTCTCTTCATTGTGGGAATATTAAATGCGACGACGATCTTTTTGTGGGCCCCATAACTAAAAAGCGATTGGATGAAAAAAAATGACAAATATAAGTTGTTTAAAAATAATGACGTAGTTATTACAATTATCATTGTTAAAATACTCGGTGGTTAAAACACAAGAAGACATTTGCGGTATTGCACTCAATTATTGATTCTTACGTGAGAAGGCACTACTCAATAATGGTTACGATAATTCTGCTCAAAGATTTTATTGATTTAATAATTGCTGCGTTGATATTTTATATTGCTGTTGTTTCAATAATTGTCATTACACAATATTTTTCATTATCGAAGCAATAATTCATATTATCTGAATAATATTATTAGATAATATTATTGGCAATGTCCGGAAAGTTCTCGTCAAGGAGAGGTTTGGTCACCTAATCGCGCGGCCAAGAAGAGAGAAATTCTTATTGGAAAGCCCTCTTCCCAGAGGCGCACTGGTTGTCAATATTGTGATTCTGTAATATTATTTGTGAATAATTAATTATTGATTCATATGATGAGAAAAATATTGATTTTATGTGGATATAGATGGAGAAATTTTTTAATGTGACAATTGTTGAAAATTGAAATTTTATCTTTTTCTGATAAAATAATTCATTTAAATATATTATTATATTTTAATAATATAATAATGGTGATATTTTTTACAACGAATGTGGGATATATGAGTATACGAGGAGGAAGAGTATTTTTTGTTGCAATAAATGTTTAAAACATGTTAAACATGCTCGGTGGATCCCATTTATTGAATCGAAATTTGATTATAGCATGTAAAATCGTCTGTTTGTGGATTTTGGTCAATTTTCATTTGGAATTAGGAAAAAACTTTGTTCGTAAAGTTGTAGAGAATTGAATTTCCTATAAAAAATAGTGAGTTTCGAATTTTTACGACAAAAGGGCTATTTATTGTGAATTATTGAAGTTTCAAGTTCAAATAATTAATTTTGGAAGTATAAAATATTTAAAATGACAAAACATTTTTTTGTCATTATTGTGGGTCTTGCATGTGTTAGAAGTGGCTGAATTCAGATCTCTAAATGTGGGTGTAGGAATAAAATTAATAAATTAATATTTTAATAAATTTTTACGCTTTGGTGTTCTAAAGCATTTTCCTATAAATAATGTGGTTAGGTTAGAATTGAAAATCACACCGTAAGCTCAAGTTTTCTTTCTCTATATTATCGAAATTTATTCTTGTGAGTATTTTGAGTATATTTTGAGTATTGCTATATCTGGTCTGAGTTCAAGTCATAGCTTTATATCCTGTTTCAAATTTAAATCTTGATCTTTCGAGGTAAGGGATATTATTATTTTTCGTAATGATATTATTTCTTCAATATCATTATCTTTGAAATATTGATCTGAAGTTTTATCAAATTTGGAACTTTTGGTGTCTGAGTTACTATTCACGATACTAAGCTTATTCACGATATCTGATCTTATTCACGAATACTTAAGATTATTCATCTAAAAATGAAAAATTTTCCTTTTCGTCTAAAATATTTATTATTGTGGATACTAGCTTTGATTGTATCCATGTTTTGATCATTCTTGAATTTTACACCACTATGATTATTTTTGAGGTATTTTTGGACATGGATAAAAAACAAAGTACTTAATCCTTAATCCTTAATCCTTGTCATTTTGTTTCACTGGATTCGTTTCTTTAAAAATATTTTTCATCATCCTCAGTCTTAAATGATGATATTATTGAATATCTTTGGCCTGTAGTGCAAAGATGAATGATTTTTGAAGAATATCTTTGGCCGTAGTGCAAAGATGAACAGGTGTTTAGATGAACATGACCAACTGATGAATATCTTTGGCCTGTAGTGCAAAGATGAATATTTGATTCCAGATATATATTGATTGATGTTACAGGGATAAAAGATAGACGATGAACTTTTAAATTCATACATAGAAGATAGTAGTTTGCATTCTCTACTTAACTCTTCTAATGAATTATTATTTCCGCTGCGAATATTGATTTAAAACTTGTTGTTTATTGTATTCTATTAGATTTTTCCCTGTTGAAGACTAATGATAATTTGTTGTATATTATCTTAGTCATAATATTCTTTATTGGGCTAGTTGAGCTCACCCTTTTCCTTTTGTTCCATTTTTCTTCTCGGGAGGCGAGAATATAAGCGAGTATTTGAGTCTGGGGTATGGAATGAAGGTTCTAGAAAGAGTTGTTTAGTAGTCCTCACCATTTTTGTAAAATAATGTATCAATAAATGTGATGAGGATTTATTTGAGTATAGATATTGTCTCAGAAGATAATATTTGTATTCAAACTCACGCTTTCTTCTTTGTAATAATAAAGTTGTAGTTATTTCTGTACCATGTATTGACAACTCAGAATGGGTGATGTATACCTATTTTTGGGGCGTCACATAATCCATGCCCGGAGTATGAGTAATGAAGCTGTAGGGTGAACTAAGTCTTGAACACGGCAATATGGCAAACGGATCCCTAATCCCTACCAGAAAAGCTGACCACGATGCAGCATCTGTGCACTCTGCAGGCTGAAAGGAGTATGACATGGCTATCTCCTGGGTGAAACAAAACCCCTGCCGTCTAAATGTGCCAATCGGTCTCAAGTGAAACCACACATACAAAGATGATCGAACTACAGTAAACACTCTCACTTGGGATAAGGCAAAGAAGTATGTAGTCGACCTCGGTGTCTCTGCGGATAATCATTTGTGACAATGGTATGACCCTCCCGAGAGCTCTCATCGCCATAATGACGCCAGATATCGGCTCATCCATGTCATGCGACATGAAGACATATGACACGCACGCAAGCGGTAGATCATCTATTCTGGTCAACGCCAATGATCCTCCAAGTGTGGTGAAATCCGGAATGTTGTGCATAGCTATCCTCGAGCCAAACACATCACACGAAAATCTTTGAGATATCACGTGGCCGGATGTAATCTCGTCCTGGACCACTCTACGTCTCAATCACGGTGAGGGTCATGAAGCGGTCCGCTTCATGTCTCCATAGCCGTATACGCACGCAAGGTCACATCCGGGCGGAAGATTGTCAACCGTGCATACTCCTCCAAAGTAGAGTCGACTCCACAGGTCCCAAATCGAAAAACTGCTCTCCGATACCGGTGCTTTCAAAGCATGCCTCTACAAATCCTCGTGGAACCTAAAACATCAGCGAAGGTCATAGTATATGCAAAGAATCATCTACGATCACCACGTATCGATGGTGATATACTATCATACCATGAATAAGATACCTACTACCACCACAAATGGTGGGATATGATCAATATGGCTAATCGTCGAAGAAGACATACAGACGGGCCGTGTCATAAGACCATCCAGGTCAATTTGAATATCTTTGAACATACATACATATGCATAACATAATAACACGCATTGATACAATAGATGGCAATATGATATAGGGAATGGAAAAGCGTACATACATTCCTAAGTATATCATCATCTAATACATCTCTATACTGACTAAAATATAGGAAATAAAGTGAAGCTACCCAACATACACAAAAGAGGCCTATGAAAAGAGATGGAGAAATACATCGAGAAAAAAGTCAAGAGTGTCGATGTCTACATCATCGATCTGTCCACATGATGTAACTCCTCCCGAGTCATCGGATCTCTATCTACTGGGGATGTCGGTCGATCTGAGGAGGATCTGCTACCGCAAAACCATATGGGTCACTCCGAGGAACCAAAGATTAGAATTTGGAAGTATCAAAAGTATCTACCTCTGCAGGATCTCTGCCCAAATGTCGAATGAAAAGATGTGACCGGTCCAGCTGTCGAGTCAATCTGTGTCACATGAGTTGGATCTCTGACACAGGTTAGCCAATCCGTTATCATCACGGATCCTGGAACCATATCCCCCATAAACTGTGTGGCGCGGGTCTGAGCTCCAATCGTACGATGGATCCACCAATGCTGGAACATCTCCTGAGAACAGGGGCCCTCTGACAATGTAAAACCGTCAATCCCCATCAATGGGATGTCAATGACGGGTGACTACAAAACAGGCCAATAACGCTTGGCAGGAGGCAAGATCGTTATACGAATCTCTCCTGTAGTGCTCCTGATAGCATGCTCTCCTAAATAGAGCTCCCATCCTCCATCTGTGAAGAGAGGAATCCTGTGGGTGGAAATAACTTACTCAACTCCAGTCGGGTACCCATCCTCAAAACCAACTCCCAAATGCTCTCCAGAGTAGGGAATCCATGTGATGACATCGGCTGTCAATAGCTCCAGCTGTAGGCGAAAATGAGTGAAACCCTCAGCAACAGGGACCTCCACTAGTATGGAATGATGTCATCTCTGTCCTCGTGGATAGGTGTCTAAACCTAACACGCTCACAGGACGCAAACAAGGAAACCTCTCATAGGCCCAAAACTGCCAACACATAGGCAAACATCTGCTGTCAGTCAACACTCTTAACCCTACATGGGAAAAGATAAGAGGAACACTCACCAGCAGAAATAGGTAGAATCCTAACCACGCCTCGGTCAAGCCCTGCGATCGCATGCGCATTCCCCTGAGGATGTAGGCAAAGGTGTAGGAACCCCAATCATACTCTCCTATACGGTCCACATGTCGAGTGACGCTGATCAAAGTGAAGGACACCATAGAAGAGTTGTCTGCTATGAAGCAGCCCCTAATGATCATCAGGAACAATCGCCAGAGAATGCGATCCCTGACTCTCACATCATTAGGTATGGGCTCACTCAACAGCCCGCACATAGCATCTACGCTCAAAGGACACACGCGAGCAGTCCACGCCTACTTGGCGCCTCATTGGAACTCCCAACAAGGATCGACGGCGGTAGGGGTGATATCTGCCGTCGAGGCAAGGCACCTCCCTCCAAACTCCATACATGATGATAAATCGTCAATCCATCATCGTCATCATCACTTCGCGATCCGATAAATGGAGTGGATCGAGTTTGGTGAAACCACCGCTTAGACAATGCCCTGAGGTAACCCCAGGGACAGCGACGAGGTAGAATGGAGAAGAACCTCCGAATCCCCAAACCATGGACGATCGCTCTGTAGTCATCATGCAAGGCCCGATACATAGAGTGGATGCTAAACCCGATTCCCTCGAGGTCGTGTGAGCGAGAACCTACATCAAATGCAGATCAACATCAGACTCCTTGACTCCTCATCAATAGGAAATAAGGAAGATTAAAGATCTAACTTCATACCTCGTTTGCGTGCAGGTATACTGAAGGATGCCTACTCAAGTCACCTTGAAGATCTGGGTTCACCACTTGAATACCTAGCAATTCCCTATGGGGAACACGTACAGCAGGAGCAGAAACCTCGATCGGTGCATCCTCCTCCTCGTCCTCAACATTCGGCACTTCAACCCGAATAGGACGTATCACCGCCACCACCAAGTGACGAGGCTGTCTAACAGAACGGCGCTGAGGCTCTTCAAAAGCCCTCCTCCGTACACTAGAAGTGGTCCTGCGGGAACTACTCGGCTGATCCGAATCCATGATATCTGGACAACAAGTCTCCAAATCACCTCAAAAAGGGTGTGGTAATTTCATACCTGGAGTCTTTTCAAAATGCATTCTATGATTATATGCATGCATGCATTGCTTTAACATACATCTACAGTAGAGTTAAAAATGCATGACTACCCAAGACCTACATTTTGGGAAAATTTTGTCATAGCCCCTTTGTAAATGGGACTATCCACATGCACATAGGCATGACTAGGTGGCCATTCAAGAAGACACCTATACACAGTCATATACATCCTGTATGCATCAATACATTGCAGTAAAAAATCCGTAAGTGTAGTCTAATTACCAGGATTATTTTGCTTGTCTATCTTTACTCATTTGTCCTCATATAGGATAAGAAATGACAGTAAAAGGTGTCAATTTGACTGTTTCAAAAGTCAATTTTTTTCACATCATTATATTCAGCATGGTTTAATACTAACATTTGCTATGTTAAATATTTTTTTATTAAGTCATATTAGCATGCATATTCACTACTATGTGTCTAAATGCATTTCATGTGATAAGTCATTTTTTAACGGACAGAAATTGGAAAAAAATACATGCATGTG
The DNA here is from genome assembly GCA_020205615.1 of Panax quinquefolius. Classification (NCBI taxonomy): domain Eukaryota; kingdom Viridiplantae; phylum Streptophyta; class Magnoliopsida; order Apiales; family Araliaceae; genus Panax; species Panax quinquefolius. The sequence continues at coordinate 22,876,047 of CM035154.1, forward strand.
TTACCAGGACAGTGAAGAACGCTTGTATGGTGACAGAATATGCAGAAAGTTGCCCGAACTCAGCAGATTTGAAGAAGAGCCCTCAGATTTCCTTCGCTGCGTAACTTAAAAATGACTTATGAAAGCAACCAGTCGCCTATACATAGGCATAGTTGGCCGCAGGCTAACCTGCGACACTCCTACATGGGTTCCACACCTCCGGCTCGCTCCAGTTAGAGTTGCAAAGGAGGTCTCCTGGTGAAAAGGCCAAATCAGAATAAAAGTGCTTTACGCGATCGAGCGGAATAACTGAAATCTGGTTTCTCGTCGAATCGAGTTAAACTCCAGTCGTCTCAAAAGTATTCACCTGAATGCAGGGTATAATATACCAATGAGCTCAACTTTCACAGATCATGCTCGGCAATACCCCACAAAGGTCCGATGCCGTCAATGAGTGTCAGGCAACCCTGACGTATCCCCGGCGGGGATTACAACGCAAAACCACGACATATCAAACCTCCCCGGCGGGGGTTACAACGCCAAAGTTATCAACATCTACGTATCCCCGGCGGGGGTTACAACGCGCATCTTTCAAGAATCTACGTATCCCCGGCGTGGGTTACAACGCAATGCAACCATTGATACACACATCAATGAAGGTCAAACAGCCTTGACATCATGTCAGCCGATGACAAGTAAACCAATCGAAGAAACCTTCCCTGGCGGGGGCTACAACGCAATGCTACCATTGACACATACATCAATGAAGGTCAAGCAGCCTTGGCAATGCATCAGCAAACGATTTATCCAAATGATACACACATCGTCAAGATCGGCAACCACGATAACAACAAACTGTTGGCGATAACTTTCAAATGTAATGAGGGAATATGTTATACACATCCTTAAACAGACAAAGCTTTATCCCCATAGATCTCTTACACACAAGAGGTACCTCTATGGAATATAAGCCAGTGTCTAGGATTCAAGACTTTGGGGATAGCCCCAATGTCAACATCCTTGGAGACTAGGATCGCATGTCCAAACCATCACTGATTGTCACCCCAGCAGGATTACCTGACAATTATTCATGCATTCTACATGCATTTGCATCATGTTGCTACATATAGCATCATGTTTATCTTGCTTGCATTTCAAGTGTCTAGTATTCTTTATCCTATCCATGCCTTGCATTGCATGAATATGATAAACAGGGGCATTTGTAGACACTCGAAATTTTCTGCACTCCTATTACTAACATTGCAGGAGGGTAGATTCGTCTTTTGGAGATAACCCTGAAAGACAGCTTACATCCATTCTGGATACTACTAAAAGTTCAGTTCCAACCCGGAACACAAATCGGGAACATCATCTCAAACCCGGAACACACACCAGGAATGTCATTTTCAATCTCGGAGATAACCTCGAGATATGCAGATCAAAAGACCGACAACAACAGGAGGGCGATTTTGTCTCTAATAACATCATGCGACGCTTTCGGTTCGATCCTAGAGAAACACTGGGAGTAGCAACCCCATTATTGGTGATAGCCCCAAGAGATGCCATTGCGATTCATGATAACCCTAAAAATGCTTGTTTCAAACATATGCAATCAACTTGACCTCGAGACATCTATCGAGCACACACACACCTCAGACTTTGAGTCGACAAACCGTACAGACGGAACATCCATAGATGGCGGTGATACATACAAACAAGCGGCAATCAATCTCGGTGTAACCACGAGCAACGTCTCGCTTTACGCTTAAACCCGGCGATAACCCCGGTGAGAGTCCTGGCGTCATCTTACCATCTCAACAAGATGATATCGCGACATACCAACAAGTAGTCCAATCTCAGCTGCAACCATGAGCAACGTCTACTTTCAACTCAAACCGGTGATAACCCCGGCGAGGAGTCAAATGTAATCTTGTTCCTTCGACAATGGCACGTCGTCTCAACATTTCATACATACATAAATCCAACAATGTCCCACAAGAGCCGAGGATTGACAATCCCGAGTGATTATTACGTGTGACAGTACTTTGGATAGAATTTGAAGCTTGAAGACCATGGGCATAGACCCCTCTTCCTGACTTCATACAACCTCTAATCCATGTCATTATGTAACTCCCGACATAAGCGGTCCGAAGAATGTCAGATACACCTCGTTCGGATGCTCGGATTGAAGTTCTGCAAGTTCGAGCGGACATTACAGTGCAAGATTGCACGTCTTTACGAGATAAGACGGGACCATGAGGCTCGGATGCATCGACGACATGTAGTAGTACAAGCTGCTGTACGCCACATAGGCTTCTCATGCGGCTCATGGCAGTGTACTGCTGACCATCCGTCTATATACAAGGCTTGGGGTCACCATTTGAGAAGAAGAGGGAGGAAAAAGCGAGGAAGTCTTGTCCATTTTGCTCTGCATACTGAGATCTTTTGAGTGTTTCCTCACTTCTAAACACTAGTTAGCTCACATATAGCTATCTTTTATTCGTATGGAGTGAGTGTTTATCCATTTAAAGTCATAGAAGTCTCTACTTTGGCATTACCTTGTAAGCCTTCTCATATTTTATAAAGCCTTCTTCTCATATTAGCACTTTCTTGTTGTATACATTAAAGTCGTGTGAGTGTGTTTGCCTGCACTTGATTAAAAGTGGTTTTCATTTACATACGTATATATATACTTATATATGTGTATATATTTCATATATGGACTAACATTATCGAGTTATGCCTCGATTGAGCCTGAACTTGATGCAGAGCATTTAATTGCTATATATATATATATATATATATATATATATATATATATATATATATATATATAAGCTGAGTCGATCTCATTCTGATGAGCACAGATTTTATATCCTATATGCGTTTAATTGCTTTTTTATATATATATATATATATATATATATATATATATATATATACTTATATATATAATTATTGTCGGACATATCCAGATGAGCAGGATTCAAATCAAAGTGCGTTTCTTGCTTTTATATATATATATTTGTACATATATATATATATATATATATATATATTTATATTACATTCTGTTTCATTCGGAGTTTACTTACATTGGCCTTTTAAACTTTTATTTATATTTCGTCTCGCCTGGAGTTTACTTGTGGAAGTTGATCGCTTACTAAACTTTATTTATATTTCGTCCCACAGAGTTTAATTCGTGGTGGTTGATCATATCCATATATATATATATTTACCGCTTTTATATATTTACATTTTCGATCCCCCGTGGAGTTGTTTTGTGGTGGTTGATCATGTCTATATATATATATTTCTGACTTTTATATATAATCGCCTTACTGCTTTTCCATACAAATTGCAGTATCATGTGAGCCTAGGAATCATGTGATTCTGAGTTGATTTCTTGAATCTAGATTCGGTTCCCATGATGGATATTTTTCATTTATGTGACTTTGTACATTATTTTACGAAAGGTCGAATTTCCTTGGATGGTATATCGTGCCCATGAGGAGTTCAGCATTGTTGTATATTATTTTCTCGAGAATGATTCGCATCTCAAAAATAAAAGCAAACAAGCCGAACATTTAATAATAAAATGGAAGTATGAAAAGGTCTCAATTCCTATTGAGCACAGGATTTGAAAAACCTCTTTTACAAAATGTTATTGCTATATCTTGGTTAAAACTGAATTTTTCTATAAAATTCAAACCTTGTGTATATAGGTACGAACGAGGCCTCGCACTACTTTAAAATAAATGCACATTGATCCACACACACACATACACACACACACACACACATTCATATAACAATTTTTTTGAAAAGTGGCGGTCACCGTGGTAACACAGATGTAGGGGGGTGCCTAACACCTTCCCTCCGCATAATCAAGCCCCCGGACCCAAAATGAATCTCAGTTTCATAGACTCGTTTAGAAGTGTCAAAACACTGGGTCAATGTGCAAACCTTTTCGGTTGCGTTGGTGCAACCAGTTAAATACACCAATTGGCGACTCTTAAAGTCAAATCGTCGACATTATACATGTCGGACCTTTTTCACTTGTTTTTTTTAAACAAATCTCACATTACCATGAGAAAACCAAAGAACAAGTAACGAAAAGGGACACTTAAAAATCCTGACGTCGATAGGTGATATCCGGAACGAAGATCGATCTTTGAAAATAATTTGGCGCCTTGCAATTGGTCAAACAGGTCATCAATACGTGGCAATGGGTACCTATTTTTTATGGTGACATGATTCAACTCCCGATAATCAATACAAAGTCGCATACTTCCATCTTTCTTCTTCACGAATAGAACAGGAGCACCCCAAAGAGGCGTCTTAGGACGAATGAAACCGATGTCTAACAATTTCGGTAGTTGGGTTTTAACTCTCGAAGTTCAATAGAGCCATTCGATATGGGGCTTTGAAATGGGTTTTGTCTGGGATTCAAGGTCGATACAAAATTCAATTTCACGCTTTCTGGGGTAGGCGGGAAGTTCTTCAAGGAATACATCAGAAATTTATTAACAATAGAAATATCATTCAAATCGTATTTTTATTTAAATCCGTGACATGGGCTAAGAAAGCTTGACATCCGTTTTCAATAAACGAATAGCTTTTCGACTTGATATAATGATGATTGATTTTAGTGGTTTGGTTGCTTGAATTCGCATAATAGGTTGGTTAGGAATATGAAAGCTAACAACCTTACGAAAATAATCGATTTTAGCATGATGAGTAGTTAACCAATCAATTCCTAAAATCACATCAAATGCAAGTATTTTCAAGGAAATAAGATCGACAGGTAATGTGCGGTTACCGATTTAAGTCAAACAAGACTTATAAACCGTGGATGTAATGAAGGTTTCTCCCAACAGAGTTTCAACATATAAGTCAAAGTCTAATTTCTCCGGAGTCAAAATTAAACGTTGAGCGCAAGTAGGAGAAATAAAGGAATGGGTAGAACTGGTATCAAATAAACTATAAACTTCGCTAGAGTTTATGATTAGCTTACCCGTGATCACCTCGTTCGGATTCCTCGCTTTTTGGGAGGTTACGACAAACGCTCTCCCTTGAATTACCGATTTTGTCTTGTCTGGGACACCCTTTGATGCCTCCATTCTAGCTGGACTTGACTTTGGTGCACGATAAATCGGGCTAAGTGACCTTCTTTTCCATAATTGTAACATGCTTTGGACTGCATCGTGCAGTTTGGACTTATGTGTCCTTCCCCTCCACATTTGTAACATACGACCGGTGGTCATTCTCCTTCCTTAACAACAGGTGTTGGTGCTGACGTCTTTCCATCATTATTAAATCTCCTATTCTTGAAATGTCCACTCTTATTTTCATGGCCATGATTACCACCGAAGTGATTACCATTTCTAGCATGTTGATTCCCTCCACGTTTGTTGTCACCGCTTGATGATCGCTACTACTTTGGTATTATCGATTTCATTTGGCTACTCTCTCTTGGTTGGGTTAACTCATTATCACTCTCCAATAACTGAGCTCTATTCACAACATCTGAATACAAACACAGTTTATGAGAGATAAGGTATTGACGTATCTCGGGTTTCAAACCTCTTAGAAATATCCGCGTCATTCTCTCCTCATTATCAACCAACTGGGACGAAAACTGAGACAACTCGGCAAACTTAGCTTCGTACTGCGCTACGGTCATATTGTTTTGCTCAAGCTTGATGAACTTTACCTCTTTCATGTGACGAATACTTTCAGGAAAGTACTTGTCGTTGAACAGCTCTTGGAACTTCTCCTAAGACATTTGAGAAAGCGGCGGAGTTGAGTACGCTTTACTGATTCCCACCGATGAATGCCTCTCCTCGCAACATGAAGGTGGCAAAGGGAACCTTTTTCTCCTCAGAGCATCCCAAGACATCAAATATCTTGTTGATCTACTTTATCCACGTCTTCGCCTTAAGTGGTTTTGGCTCTCCAAAAAACTCCGGTGGTCCCAGCTCCTTGAACTGCCTAGCGGTGACCATCCGAGAGTTGTCAGTGTTTCCACCTGCATTTTGGATAGGAGCCGCTTCATTTCTTATGACTCAACGGTCTCATGTGCTTCATTGCTTTTCTCAACATTTTCGGATGCCATTTTCAAATACTACTACAAAACAAGGGTTAATTAACATATCACATATTATCCCTATACTCTGACCGACCAATTAAATATCAAATAAACTTAGGCAAGTCATAGTAGCGAAGAAATTCCCCGTCTTTCCCCTCCTAGTTCTTGTCTCACATCTCAGCCAGGGATCATATCCCTAAGCTTTGATACCAACTGTGACGCCCCCAAAATAGGTATACATCACCCATCTTAAGTCACCAAATACATGGTACATAATACAAATGTGACGCCCCCAAAATAGGTCCAATCCATCCAACCTATTCTGAGTCACCAAATACATGGTACAGAAAATAACTACAACTTTATTACTACAATTGTCGTGCAAAAATACAACAACACATATACTGTGAGTTTTAATACCAACTGTGACTCATTTCCCAACTATGGACAGCACCTCACATTGATACATTATATAAAGGTACAGTCAATAACTGTTTTAGAAATTAAAATCTCTGGGAAGTGCTCAAGGAAACCTTCGTACATGGGAGGCCATGAATCTAAGTTATGATAGATATCATATGTCCATAGAATTATCCTTGGTTGACCCAATAGACCCCAAAGAAAAACGAGAAGATTACAATCATCTTCTTTCCAATGGTGAGTCTTCTCTTGACATATAACTATCTCTTTACAATCATCTTCTTTCCAGCGGAAATAATAATTCATTAGAAGAGTTAAGTAGAGAAAGCAAACTACTATCTTCTATGTATGAATTTAAAAGTTCATCGCTCATCTTTTATCCCCAGTAACATCAATCAATATACATACGGAATCAAATATTCATCTTTGCACTACTGAGGCCAAAGATATTCATCGATTAAGTCGTGTTCATCTAAACACTGTTCATCATCTTTGCACTATGGCCAAAGATATTCTTCAGAAATCATTCATCTTTGCACTACAGGCCAAAGATATTCAATAATATCATCATTTAAGACTGAGGATGATGAAAAATATTTTTAAAGAAATGAATCCAGTGAAACAAAATGACAAGGATTAAGGATTAAGGATTCGTACTTTGTTTTATCCATGTTCAAAATTACCTCAAAAATAATCATAGTGGTGTAAAATTCAAGAATGATCAAAACATAGATACAATCAAAGCTAGTATCCAGAATAGATATTTTGGACAAAAAGAAGAAATTTTATTTTTTGGTGAATAGTGTCATATACGTGAATAGTGCCGTATACGTGAATAGTAACTCCGACACCAAAAGATAGAAATTTTCCAGAAAACATCTTCACGCTTCATGAATAGTACTCGTGAATAGTAACTCATGAATAGTAACTCGTGAATAGTAACTCATGAATAGTAACTCATGAATAGTAACCCCGACATGGAAAAGTTCCAAATTTGATAAAAAGTTCCAACCAATATTTCAGCATAATGATATTGAAGAAATAATATCATCTGAGAAGAAAATAACATCCCTTACCTCGAAAGATTAGTACTTTTAATTTGGAATAAAGGGTATAGTCTTTGAAAGGAACTTGCACCGCCTAACAATACTCAAAGTATACTCACAAGAATACGCTCAATATATCGAGAGAAATAGAGAGAAACTTGGGTTTACGGTGTGTTTTCAATTCTAACCTAAAGACCTATTTATAGGAAAATGCTTAGAACACCAAAGTAGAAAATTAAATATAATATTAATATATTTTTCATATTTTCTTTAGCCCACCTTAGACAACTGATCTCAGCCCATTTGAATCACATGTGAGGCCAACTTAGTTGCAAAAAACGTTTTTCTCAAAATAATTAACTAAAACTCCAAAAATTAATTATTTTAACTTCAATAATTCATAATAAATAGCCCTTTTATCGGAAAATTCAAATCGCACGAGTTTTTATAGGAAATTCAATTCTCTACAACTTTGCGTAAGAAAGTTTTTCCAATTCCAAATGTAAAATTGACCGAAATCTACAAACAAGCAAGCGATTTTCTGAGTTATAATCAAATTTGATCAATAATTGTGTCCACCAACACACAAAACATGTCTTAAACATTTAATGCCAAAAATACTCTTCCTCCTCATATACTCATATATCCCACATTCATTGTAAAAATATCATCGTTAATATATTATTAAAATAATATATTTAAATAAATTATTTTATCGAAAAAGATAAAATATTAATTTTCAACAATTGTCACATTAAAAATTTTCTCCATCTATATCCTCATAAAATCAATATTTTCCTCATCATATAAATCAATAATTAATTATTCATAAATAATATTACGTAATCACATTATTGACAACCGAGGCGGTTCAGGGATAAAGGGGCTTTCCGATAAGGATCTCTCTACATGGCGCACAATTAGATGACCAAACCTCTCCTTGGATGAACTTTCTAGACATTGTCAATAATGTTATCTAATATTATTAAGATAATATGAATTATTGCTCGATAATGGAAAATACGGTGTAATGACAATTATTGAAACAACAAAGAATATAAAATATCAACGTAGCAATTATTGAATCAATAAAATAAAATCTTTGAATAAGTAATTATCGTAACCATTATTGAGTAGTGCCTTGATAATTGGTGCAATACAAGTGTCTTCTTGTGCAACAACGCCAGACATCGTGTTTTAACCACGGGTATTCCAACGGTGTTAATGAGTAATAACTACATGTAGTTATTTTTAAACAACTTATATTTGTCGTTTTCTTCATCCAATCGCTTTCCGTTATGGGCCCCCACACATGGTCGCTACCGTCGTACGAATATTCTGAAGCGATCGAATATTCCACGACCAAACGAATATTCCCAAACAACAATGAATATTTTATAACCACTTGCTTATTTTGAAATATTTGCGTATTTTACCCCTAACTATCCACATTAATCAAATCAACCCTTACTATTTCAAAATAATAAATAGAAAATTAAATTTCATTAATAATAAGTTGGGGTCTTACAACCTCCCTCCTTATGAAATTTTGTCCTCGAAATTGTCGACGTACACGGTGTTTGAAAAGGTGAGGATACCTCGCTTTCATTTCCGTTTCCAATTCCCGGTCATTTCTCTCATAGCATGATTCCTCCATAAAACTTTAACTTGTGGTATGACCTTTGCTTGCGTAGGACATGCTCCTTCCTATCCAAAATCTTGACGGTACCTACCTCCTCATCGTTAAGTCTTTACTATCTAAAGGTTCTAACTCTATAACGTGGTTTGGGTCTTTCACATATTTCTGAAATACGGATATGTGAAACACATTATGAACACGAGACATACTCGGAGGTAACGCGAGTCATAGGCTACATTTCCTACTCGGTCAAGAATTTGAAATGGACCAATAAATCGTGGATTGAGCTTTCTCTCTTCCCAAATCTTGTAACTCCCTTCCATGGAGTAACTTCATAATAATACATGATCCCCTACACTAAATTCCACGTCCTTTCGATGAAGATCCGCATAACTCTTTTGTCGATCTTGTGCCGGTTTGTATACGTTGTCGAATCATTTGGATCTTTAAAAGTAGTCATACGTACCAACTCGGGTCCCAACAAAGTGTTGCTTCACCCACCTCGTCCCAACATACTTTGGAGAGCGACACTTTCGTCCATATAATGCTTCAAATGGAGCTACACCTATACTTGCACGATAAGCTGTTGTTGTAGGAGAATTCCACCAATGGTAAATACTTATCCCAAGCGCCCTTGAAGTCTAGGACACGAGTCTTAATAAATCTTCAAGAGTTTGAATAGTCCTTTCGATTGTCCTTCCGTTTGAGGATGGTATGCGAATCGAATCATAAATCCGTGCCCATAGCTTTTTTGCAAGCTAACCCAAAATCTTGAAGTGAATCTTGGGTCACGATCCGAAACTATGGATCTGAGGCATGCCATGCAACCTCACAATCTCATTCACGTACATACTAGCAAGGCGTTCAAGGAATAAGTCTCCGTGATCGGCAAGATGAAAGCGAGACTTGGTTAATCTATCAACAATAACCCAAATAGCATTGATGCCACGAGAAACCGTAGGAAGACCCGTAACAAAATCCTTGGTAATGTGTTCCACTTCCATTTCGGAATCTCAAGTGGTTGCAACGGACCCTTAGGTACCGGATGCTCTCGCCTTTACACGTTGACAAGTTAAACACATTGAGATAAACTTTGCAATCTCTCTCTTCATATTGTTCCACCAAAATGTATGTCGAAGATCACGATACATTTTAGTACTTCGAGGATGGATTGAAAATGGTGTATTGTGTGCCTCCATCATAATCTTGTACTTCAAATCGAGTCGTTAGGAACCACAAAGTCTAGAGTGGACTCAAGTATTCCTTCTTCATCAATTCTCGCTTAGGAATAGTTCCTTCTTGTACTTTCTTCTTCATACGCATCGACTTGAATTGGTGGCTTGAGCAACCTTAACATTTTCTATTAAAGTTGGCTCTGTCGCATATACTTGACATCATCGCACTCATTCTCGCATATGATCTTCTACTCAACGCCGCGTCACTACCACGTTAAACTTTACCGGGATGGTATTGAATAGTGTGGTCGTAGTCTTTCAATAGCTCGAGCCAACGTCATTGCCGCATGTTGAGTTCTTTTGAGTGAAGAAATATTTAAGGCTTTTTTATGGTGCGAATATATCTCCACTTTCTCCCCATATAGATAGTGCCTCCATATCTTTAGCTGAAACGATTTGCGCTAAACTCTAGATCATGAGTAGGATAATTCTCTCTCATACTCTTTAAGTTGTCGCGAGGCATAAGCTATGACTTTCCCACGTTGCATGAGAACACATCCTAACCCTTTGCACGAAGCATCGTTTGTAGATAACAAATCCATCCGAACCGGATGGTATTGTTAGAACAGTCTTTGAAATAAGTCTCTCTTAAGCTCTTGGAAACTCTTCTCGCATTCTTCGCTCCAAACAAATTTTGTATCCTTCCGAGTTAGGTGAGTTAATGGAGTAGCGATTCGAGAAAACCCTTCCACGAATCTCCGATAATAACCACTAAGCCCAAAAAGCTACGTACTTGATCGCCGACTTGGTTGCTCTAACTTTGTATTGCTTCAATCTTCGCCGGATCAGCAGATACTCCATGTTTCGACACCACGTGCCCAAGGAATGCTACTTCCTCAAGCGTAACTCGCATTTCTTCAATTTGGCATATAGTTTGTTTTCACGATGCCTTTGGAGTACCGACTTCAAATGGTGCTCATGATCTTCACGACTTTTGGAATATATGAGGATGTCATCAATAAAAACAACAACGAACCGATCCAAATATTCCTTGAATACTCGATTCATCATATCCATGAAAGTCGCAGGAGCATTAGTCAATCCGAAAGACATGACTAAGAATTCATAATGCCCGTCTCAGAAGTTCTAAAGGCGGTCTTTAGAATATCCTCGATTCTAATCTTCATTTGATGATATCCGAATGAAGATAGATTTTGAAAAGAATTGTGCCCCTTGAATCGTTGGTCAAACAAGTCATCAATACGAGGTAGAGGATACCTATTCTTGATGGTGACATGGTTCAATTCCCGATAGTCAATAATAAAGTCGCATACTCCCGCTCTTTCTTCTTTACGAATAAAGCAGAGAGCACCCCGAGGAGATGTCTTAGGACAGAATGAAACCGATGTCCAACAATTCTCGTAGTTGGACCTTTAACTCTGAAGTTCAATAGGAGCCATTCGATATGGGGTTTTAGAAATGGGCTTTGTGTGCGGGTTCAAGATCAATAAAGAATTTAACTTCACGTTCGGGGTAGACCGGGAAGTTCTTCGGAAATACATCGGAAAGTCAATAACAACAGGAATATTATTCAAATTTGACATGTCTTTATTCAAATCCATAACATGGGCTAAGAAAGCTTGACATCCGTTTTTTAATAAGCGAATAGCTTTATGATTAGATATGACGATGATTGATTTTAATGGTTTAGTTGCTTAAATTGCATACAATGAGTTGATTAGGAATATGAAAACTAACAACCTTACGAAAACAATCAATTTTGGCATGATGAGTAGTTAACCAATCAATCCCTAAAATCACATCAAAAGCAAGTATCTTTAAAGAGATAAGGTCAAGCGGGTAAGGTGATGGTGCCAACTTGAATCAAACAAGATTTATAAGCGATGGATGTGATAAAAGTTTCTCTAACGGAGTTTCCACGAGATAGGTCAAAGTCTAATTTCTCCGAGTCAAGTTTAAGCGTTGAGCACAAGCAAGCAGAGAGATAAATGAATGGGTAGAACCGGTATCAAGTAAGGTATAAACTTCGCAAGAATTTATAAATAGCTTACCGTGATCACCTCGTTTGGGTTCCTCGCATTTTGACTAGTCACAACAAACGCTTCTTCCGGAATCGTTGACTTTGACTTTTTGGGATAGTCTTTTGAGTCACCGTCCCCATTGAACTAGGTTTCGCTACCGTATAATCTCGGCGATATGTCCTTCCTTTCCACAATTATAACATACCTTGAAGCTGTTGTGGGCGGTTTGGACTAATATGTCCCTCTTTTCGCATTTATAAGATATGACCGGTGGTCGTTCTCTCTCCTTAGAACCGATTCTTGCTTAAGACCTTTGTCTTCTTCACATGGTCGTTGTTAAATCTCCTCTTTTAAAATCTCCTCGACTCGCTTATTCTATTTTCATGGCCATGATTACCACCAGAGTGGTTACCATTTTGTCCGTTCATTTCTTTCTCCATTTGGTTAACATTATTACATTGATCGCTATCTCTCGGTACGATCTGGTTATGGTCCTCGGTTGACCGTACTCGTTATCTCGCTCTAATAATTGAGCCACATTTACAACATATCGAATAGAGAGAAAGTTTATGAGAAATGAGATATTGGCGTATCTGGGGTTTCAAACCTCTAAGAAACATCCGCGTCATCGTTCCTCATTCTCCACCAAATGAGGTGCAAACACGGATAACTCTGCAAACTTTGCCTCGTCTTTGAGAGACACCGTCATGTTGTTTTGCTCTAATCGATGAACTCCACTTCCTTCATATAGACGAACACTTTCGGGAAAGTATTTGTCATTAAATAGTTTCAAGCGCTTCCCAAGACATCTTTGAGTGTGCGGTGGATGGGTACGCTTTCTGACTCTCCATCGATGAGTCTGCTTCGCCACGGAACATAAAGGTGGCGAATGGAACCTTCTGTTCCTCCGTGCATCCCAAGACATCGAATATCTTGGTAATTTGCTTGATCCACGTTTCCGCCATGATCGGATCTGGCTTTCCCTTAAATTCGGTGGTCCCAACTCTTTGAGCTCGCTTGGCACGTGACAACCCGTGAATTGCTATCATTTCCTCTCGTATTTTGAACACGAGTCTCCCTAAATCCGATTTTGCTGAGCGCAAAAAAAAAAAGCTTCTAAACATCCCTCGTTCATCATCCGCTCGGTGGTGTTGTTCACGGGAGGAACATTGCCCGACTGTTACGCGTTCTCCTCGTTGGTGAGTACTGAGGCGTCTCCACGGTCTCATTTCCATTGTTAATATTCTCATTCGACATTCTCAAATCTTTGTCATAAAACAAGGGTTAATTAAGGAAATCAATATATCACATAATATCCTTATATCTTGACCAACTAAAAAATAAGCTTAGGTAGGACACACTTAGCGAAGGATTTACTCGTCTCTCCCTCCTAGTTCTATTCCCGATCTCCTTGAGAGATCATATCCCTAAGCTCGATACCAATTTGTGACGCCCCCAAAATAGGTATACATCACCCATTACGAGTTGTCAATACATGGTATGTAAACAACTACAACTTTATTATTACAACAAGAAAGCGTGAGTTTGAATACAAATATTATCTTCAGACAATATCTATACTCAAATAAATCCTCATCACATTTATTGATACATTATTTTACAAAATGGTGAGGACTACTAAACAATTCTTTCTAAAACCTTCATTCCATACCCAGGCTGCATCTTTCATTATATTCTCGCCTCCCGAGAAGAAAAATGGAACAACAAGGAAAAGGGTGAGCTCAACTAGCCCGATAAAGAATATTATGACTAAGATAATATACAACAAATTATCGTTAGTCTTCAACAGGAAAAATCTAATAGAATACAATAGACAACAAATTTTAAATCAATATTCGCAGTGAAAATAATAATTCATTAGAAGAGTTAAGTAGAGAATGCAAACTACTATCTTCTATGTATGAATTTAAAAGTTCATCGTCTCATCTTTTATCCTGTAACATCAATTAATATACATCCGGAATCAAATATTCATCTTTGCACTACTGAGCCAAAGATATTCATCGATTGGTCATGTTCATCTAAACACACATTTCATCTTTGCACTACTGACCAAAGATATTCTTCAGAAATCATTCATCTTTTGCACTACTGGGCCAAAGATATTCAATAATATCATCATTTAAGGCGAGGATGATGAAAAATATTTTAAAGAAATGAATCCGGTGAAACAAAATGACAAGGATTAAGGATTAAGGATTAGTACTTTTGTTTTATCCATGTTCAAAATTACCTCAAAAATAATCATAGTGGTGTAAAATTCAAGAATGATCAAAACATGGATACAATCAAAGCTAGTATCCGAATAGATATTTTGGACAAAAAGAAGAAATTTTATTTTTGGTGAATAATGTCGATACGTGAATAGTCTCAGTATCGTGAATAGTAACTCAGACACCAAAAGATAGAAATTTTCCGAAGAAAACATCTTCATAACTCATGAATAGTACTCGTGAATAAGTAACTCATGAATAGTAACTTCGTGAATAGTAACTCATGAATAAGTAACTCATGAATAGTAACCCCGACATGGAAAAGTTCCAAATTTGATAAAAAGTTCCAACCAATATTTCAAAGATAATGATATTGAAGAAATAATATCATCCGAGAAGAAAATAACATCCCTTACCTCGAAAGATTAGTACTTCTAAATTTGGAATACTAGGGTATAGTCTTTGAAGGAACTTGCACCGTCTAACAATACTCAAAGTATACTCACAAGAATACGCTCAATATATCGAGAGAGAAATAGAGAGAAACTTGGGTTTTACGGTGTGTTTTCAATTCTAACCTAAGCACCCTATTTATAGGAAAATGCTTAGAACACCAAAGTAGAAAATTGAATATAATATTAATATATTTTTCATATTTTCTTTAGCCCACCTATAGACAACTGATCTCAGCCCATTTGAATCACATGTGAGGCCAACTTAGTTGCAAAAAACGCGTTTTTCTCAATATAATTAACTAAAACTCCCAAAAATTAATTATTTGAACTTTGATAATTCATAATAAATAGCCCTTTTATCGGAAAATTCAAATCGCACGAGTTTTTATAGGAAATTCAATTCTCTACAACTTTGCGAGAAGAAAGTTTTTCCAATTCCAAAGCAGAAATTGATAGAAATCCACAAAAGCAGGCGATTTTACAAAGTTATAATCAAATTTGATTCAATAATTGTGTCCACCAACACACAAAAACATGTGTTAAACATTTAATGCCAAAAATACTCTTCCTCCTCATATACTCATATATCCCACATTCATTGTAAAAATATCATCATTAATATATTATTAAAATAATATATTTAAATGAATTATTTTATCAAAAAAAGATAAAATATTAATTTTCAACAATTATCACATTAAAAATTTTCTCCATCTATATCCTCATAAAATCAATATTTTCCTCATCATATAAATCAATAATTAATTATTCATAAATAATATTACAGAATCACATTATTGACAACCAGGTAGTTCCCAGGATAGAGGGGGATTTCCAATAAGGATCTCTCCTTACTGGCGCGCAATTAGATGACCAAACCTCTCCTTAGACAGAACTTTCTAGACATTGTCAATAATGTTATCTAATATTATTCGAGATAATATGAATTATTGTCTCGATAATGGAAAATACTGATTGTAATGACAATTATTGAAACAACAAAGAATATAAAATATCAACGTAGCAATTATTGAATCAATAAAATAAAATATTGAAGCGGTAATTATCGTAACCATTATTGAGTAGTGCCTTCAATAATAATTGGTGCAATACTGTGTCTTCGTGCAACAACGGCGTACATCGTGTTTTAACCACCGGGTATTCCAACAAGTGTTAATTGTAATAACTACGCAGATTATTTTTAAACAACTTATATTTGTCGTTTTCTTCATCCAATCGCTTTCAGTTATGGGGCCCACACACGGTCATTGTGCCATCATACGAATATTCCCGAACGATTTAATATTCCACGACCAAACGAATATTCCCAAACAACAATGAATATTTTATAACCACTTGCTTATTTTGAAATATTTGCGTATTTTACCCCTAACTATCCACATTAATCAAATCAACCCTTACTATTTCAAAATAATAAATAGAGAAAATTAAATTTCATTAATAATAAGTTGGGGTCTTACATGCATAACCCTGTCTTATGATAACTCGTAGGTCATTAGACATCTTGTATGATAGTGGCAAAACACCCTTCCAAAGTTGGGTTCACCTCACCCTATTGTTGTTCACCAAAATCAATTATTAAGTGAAGTATAATATACGACACACACATCTTAGGAACTCAATACAATTATATATTGTATATCATGCCGTTTTATAATGTGTTGAGAAACTTTGACAGTCTCGGACCACCACACTATTCCCCTATTATCCCCGGTCGACCCAGCTACACTCTTATTACCTAAAAGGAATTGTGAAGCAAAAGGGTGAGCACAACTAGCTCAGTAAAGAATATCATGACTAAAGATAATTAAATTATCAATAGCCTTTATCAATAATAAATCAGAGATTTAGAACATATGGTAGATGATAAAACTTTTCAACCATAGTTGCGGTAGACGAAGCAATCCATTAGAAGAGTCAAATAGACCATAAAGTCTATTATCTTCTCCATGTTAAAAGTCCACCAACAATGCTTTAACCTTGTAACATTAATCAACAGATCTTGTTCACAGTCGTGTGAATAACTCATAATCCTAATTGTAGTTCAAATTTTCTCTTCTCATCCAAGACGAAGATATTTTGCATCACATGTCTTTACCTGAAACATCAAAGATCAGGGTTATACCAAATCACATTTCCTGTTTATAATCATACTAATAAGTTCATCTTTGCACTACGGGCCAAAGATATTTATTAACAGTTCATCTTTGAACTGCAGGCCAAAGATATTCAACATCAGGACATCTTTGCACTACAGGCCAAAGATATTCAACAACAGGCCATCTTTGTACTATGGGCCAAAGATATTCATCAATAATTGATCTTTGTACTACAGGCCAAAGAAATTCATATCTCAAAGAAACATACAATTATTTCAGAATTTATATAAACCATAATTATAATCATGTTGATCAATTCACCTTTGCATTTAAGCTAAAAGTATTCAATTGTAAATTCAATGGTCATGATCATACCAGTGAACGATTCAACGTTGCACTACTGGCCAAAGAGAACCCATAGTCATGATCATACCAATAATCTACCCATCTTTACACTTAAGTCAAAGAGAAATTTCATCACCGAGATTATAAAAATGTTATATATGATAATAAAAACAATATAATCAACATATAGATTTAATCTCAATAGTAAGATTCATAAATCAGTGATTTCATAACACCTTAATCCAAATATTATAAATCACTTAATAATCTCATAATCTAATATTATTAATATTACCACAATATTTTAATCATTTCTTAAACTTATAAATAATTTATTTTAATTGTTTACACTTTACCAATTAATGCATTTAATCATCCTAAAATGCCAAACTCATAAGATTTCATCACCAATAACCAAAACCCTCATCAAAAATCTGCATATACCTTCTATAGGATTTCCAAGCCACAAAATCCTATTTTCCACTTTTTTTTACTTCACATAACATATTTAATTTATTTATTCATAACTAGTCCATTTTCATAAAAAATACCAAATTAGTTCCAAAAATATTTCTTTTCTGGGATTTAGCATAATATAGTCCCATATTGAACATATATTTTTCTCGGAATTTTTAAAATTCATTTACTATTTTTCATATGGCCAAAACTGTCGAATATTTAGACATTTATCATAAATTGTATTTTTGTCCAAAAATTCCGAAATTTACAGGATATACTAATGTTATACAGATGTACTCCCAATAAAAATTTTAATAATTTTGGAGTTAACCAAAAGGAGTTATAAGCGTTTACTTTTAAAATAGTCTTTTCTCATAAAATCCATAACTCCTAATCTATACATCCAAAAATCGCCATTTTTGGACACAATTTAGGAAACTCATCAAATTATCATTTCAATTTTTTCCAGAATTTTTGAAGGTCTGAGAAAGTACGAAACTGAAAAACATAATAACCCTTAAAATCTCTTACCTCAAAGTAGCAGTACTTCTGACCAGAATATCGGATGTAAAGCCTAAGGAAACTTGCACTAAATAGAAACTCTCAAAGTATCTAAATACTCACAAAAATACGCTCGACAATATAGAGAGAAAGAAAACTTGTTTCTGGTGTGATTTTCAATTCTAACTTAAACGCCTATTTATAGGAAAATGCTAGAACGCCAAAGGAGACTAAATTATTAAAATATATTATTATTTTCTCCTTTCTCCTACGCAGCCATATTTGAGAAATCAGCAGCCACCACACTTGAAAATTAATTCTAGCACATGTTTACTACACCAACCAAAAAGTGGGTCCCATCCAATTTTAATAAAAATTATTTTATTTTCCAAAACTTCAATAATTCATAGAAAATAGCCCGTTTATCAGAAAAATACAAATTTTATGTCCATTCCACACGAAATCGAATTCTCTACAACTTTGTAGCTTTACGTTTTTCCAAATTCCAAACCAAAAATATCCGAAATTCATAAACGGACGATTTTCAACACCTTTTAAAATTCATAACAAATCATACGTTAATTTTTAACGGTTCAAAATTTGTGGACATATACTCAACTTATATATGTATAACATATCCAAAAATTATAATGATCCAACGGTCGAATTAAAATTATAACTCACACAATATAGCTTTAAGAACACCGATTTGATCTTTTAATACATCCAATCCGACAAAATACTGATAAAACACCTCAACATTAATTCCTTCATTTATAACCGCATAAAAAAATCCATCATTTATATCTGCATCAAATAAATATTTCCTTATCATATAAATCAATAATTAATTATTCACAAATAATATTATGTAATCACAATAATGACAACGGTTTCCGGAAAGAGGGGGCTTTCCGATAAGGATTTCTCCTTACTGACGCGCAATTAGGTGACCAAACCTCTCCTTAACAGAACTTTCTAGACATTGCCAATAATGTTATCTAATAATATTATCCAAATAATATAAATTATTGATCTGATAATGGGAATACTGTGAAATAACAATTATTGAAACAACAATAATATAAAATATCAACGCAGCAATTATTGAACCAATAAAATAAAATATTGACAGTAATTACTGTAACAATTATTGAGTAGTGCCTACTTACGTAAGAATTAATAATTCAAAAATACTATGCAATACCGTGTTCTACTGTGCAACCACGCGTATTACTATATTTTAACCACCAGGTATTCTAACAGAGTTGTTCTTGGTAAATAACTACGTAGTTATTTATAAAACTTAAACTTGTCGTTTTCTTCATCCGAAGCGAGTTATTACATTATGGGGCCTACAAATGGTACATGTGAGTCATGCGAATATTCCCCGACAACAAGAATATTCCACGACCAAACGAATATTCCCCAATAGAAATGAGTATTTTATAACCACTTGCGTATTTTGAAAAATTTCATATATCACCCTTAACTTTAACCTTTTATTAATTTAACCATTTACTGAATAATAATTATAAGAAAAATTGAATACTTTTATTTCATAAAATCCGGGGTCTTACAACAAATACAAACTTAATTATACAACCGTCGTGTAATATACGACAAAACATAGCTGAGAGTTTAAACAGGAATGTTGCCTTCTAGACAATATCCACTCTCAAATAGAGTTCTCATTACATTTATTGTTACACTATTTTATAAAATAGTGAGGACTAATAATACACCATCTCGGACCATCACTCCATTCCCCGACTAGTCCTGGCTACGTTCTCATTTCCTAAAGAGAACAATGAAAACAAAAGGGTGAGCTCAACTAGCCCAGTAAGAAATATTATGACTAAGATAATGCAGAATAAATTATCATTAGTCTTCAACAATGTTAAACTGATAAAATACAATAGACATCAAGTTTAACTGTAGCGAAATAAGCAATCAATTAGAAGAGTCAAGTAGAGCATGATATCTACTATCTTCTATGATTTTAAATGTTTTCATCAATTTTTATCATTTGAGACTCAAATTTTAATAAATAAACCACATCATCGAGTCATCCTTGCACTACGGGCCTGGGATATTCATTAAACCATCAATGGTCATGACTATACCGAATAATCCCTAAACTGTCCATCAATGCACTATAGGCCACTGAGGACTTTTACCACATCATTTATAACATTACAGGTCATGATTATACCGAATAATCCCTGGTCATAATCATACCAAGTCCATCTATGCACGTAAGCCAAAGATGACTTTCATCACAATATAAGCATGAGGATGATGACAATGACATAATAATTCAATAAAACAAGTTGAAGAATAAATTTTAAAGATTTATAAGTTAATTTATCCTGAACTCAATAATGTCCAAATTGTCAACATGATACTGCTTTGTTGAGTAAAATTCAAGAATGCTCAGAAGAATATTTTTTTGAAAAGATACTGGATGAAGCGTAACTATCCAGAATATTCTACTAATTTTATGGAGTATAGAAGCCAAAACTTTAACCAACTGAGTAAAATTCAAGAATAATATTCATGTACCAAAAATAATTTGGACAGAAAAGAAATATATTTTTTGGGTGAATAGTACCCCGTGAATACTATCCCGACACGAAAAGTGTCCCAAATACCCGAGTGAATGATACTAGAGTGAACAGTAATCGGGTGAATAGTAACTTATGAATAGTAATTCGTGAATAGTACTCCAGCACAAAAAGTACCCTGAATACCCGAGTGAATAATACCAGAGTGAATAGTAATCGGGTGAATAGTAACCCATAAATAGTAACTCGTAAAAAAAATATCAAAGAAAATGATATTCCATGACGAGTACAAAAGAAATGATATCTCAGACAAGTATAATAGAATATCTAAAGCTATGAATGGATTTTCACCGCCACGTGCGCAGTAATCCACGTAGATAGATTATTTCCACAATTTAATAAAGAATGAATACAAAGGATCAATCACAATGCATGCGGTAATCCACATAGACAGGTTATTGCAACAGAATAATAAAGAATGGAATAACAGAAGAATTCACCATGCATGCGATAGATCGCACAAACATGTTATTCCCAATAGAATAATAAAGAATGGAACCAGGTTATGTGTAATCCGCTTGCCAAGCGGGATATTTTAATGTAATAATAAAGAATGAAATCGAAGGTAAATGCGTAATCCCGCATGCACGTGATGTTCCAATGAATAATAAAGAATGGAATAATAATAGAATTCACCGGGCATGTGATAGACCACACGCATAAAAGTTATTCCAATGTAATAATAAATAATGGAACCGAAGTCATGCATGTAATACGCATGCAGATGTGATATTCCAAATGAATAATAAAGAATGGAATAACAAAATAATTTCACCATGTATGCGGTATTGCTACGCATAGAAAGTTATTCCAACATAATAATAAAGAATGGAATAATGAAGAATTTCACCATGTATGCGATTGCTTGATAGATAAAGGTTATTCCAACATAATAATAAATAATGGAATAATGTAAGCTCTCTTCATGAATACGAAAGAAATAATACCCCTTACCTTAGAAAGATGAGTATTCCGACTGTTAGGGCGAGTACATTCTTAAAGAAAACTTATATTGTTTTCTACGCTCAATGCTTCTTAAAATTCTAAAGAAATACGCTAAAGATTATAGAAGAAGAATTTTCAAATCTAACTAAGCATCATATTTATAGGAGAATGGAAAGGATACTATGCAATAAAATATAATATATTCTATTTATAAAATATATATATATATATATATATATATATGTATATATTATTTAAAATCTAATAAAATAAATAACTTTATAAAAGTATTATGTTTTATATAAAAAGATTTTACTATCAAACACTATTTAAAGCGCTTATGCACAATAAAATATAATATATTCTATTTATAATCTAATAAAATAAATAACTTTATAAAAGTATTACATTTTATATAAAAAGATTTTACTATGCAAACACTATACAAACATTATGCATAATAAAATATATTATATTCTATTTATAATCAAATAAAACAAAACTTTATAAAAAGTATTCTGTTTTATATAAAAAGTTTTCAATTTTATTATATTTATAATAATAATAAAACAAAACTCATCATCATTATTATAATTCACACTATTAATCGACCAGGTCGTTCCCAAGAAAGATGGGGCTTTTCAATCAAGATTTCTCTCTATTGGCGCGCAATTAGGTGACCAAACCTCACCTTGACAGAACTTCTAGACATCGTTAATATTGCAAATAATAATATTAATAACTTTGTTATCTCAATTATTGATTTAATAATATATAAAATATCGACAATAATTGAATCAAATAACGTGAGATCTTATGCAACAACAATTCTTTGTAGCAATAATTGAACAAAAGCGAGTGGCTTCTCACGTAAGCATCAATAATCAATATCGTGTGCCGCTATGTGACCACGCATATTACTGTACTTTTAACACCGGGTGTTTCAACAGTTAACGGTAAAACTTTTGCCATCATTTTCATAAAAATATTTTTGTCGTTTTCTCAATCCGACAATAATTCCGTTGTGGGTTCCACCAATGATTGTGCCGTCGTACGAATATTCCCTGTTAAAATGAATATTCTCTGACCAATCAAATAGTATATAACAACTTGCGTACTTTGCAAAATTTATAAATATTACCCACAACTATAACATTATATCAAATTTACTCCATAATATTCAAAAATTATATTTATAGAAAATTCATCTTTATTCATAAAAGTTGGGGTCTTACAATAGTAGATTTTATGCTCTACTTGACTCTTCTAATGGATTGCTTATTTCCGCTGCAGTTGTTGATCTAAAATTTGTTGTCTATTGTATTCTATCAGTTGTTATACTGTTGAAGGCTAAGGATAATTTATTCTGCATTATCTTAGTCATAATATTTCTTACTGGGCTAGTTGAGCTCACCCTTTCTTTCATTGTTCTCTTCAGGAAATGAGAATATAGCTGGGACGAGTCGGGGAATGGAGTGATGGATCAGGATAAATGGTTTTTGTAGTCCTCACTATTCTATAAAATAGTGTGACAATAAATGTAATGAGGACTCCATTGAGTGTGGATATTATCTAGATGACAATATTCTTATTGAAACTCTTAGATTATGTTTTGTCATATTTTACACGACTGTTGTATAATTAAGTTGTATTTGAATTTGTACCATGTATCTGGAGACTCAAGATGGGTGATGTATACCTGTTTTGGGGGCATCATACCTAGGTCGGGGAAACCTAAACATTGATTGATGTCAGATGATTTCAGCTTAAGAGACTAACCTTTAACCTTGGTTAAAAGGGTTCCGGCATTTGTGGATGCATTTGAGTAGAATTCCTTGATCAGTTCAGTGTATACTTGAGTGCTAGCCTCAAGACATTCTGAGAATCTAGCTTTCTTCACAAGTTCGAGTATGTCTCTGAACTTGTTTTCAGTTTTTTCAAACGAATTGGTTCCGAGCTAAATGCCAGTGATTACCTGCCAATCTTCCATTTGAATAGTTTGAGGAATATGGGTATTTGATTTAGAGGAGTTTATGAGAGATGGCTGATTACGATTTGGGCAAGGCTATGGAGGGTTAATTGATTTTGGCTTTTGAGAGGATTCTAGGGTTTGAAAATGGGAGGGAGAGAGGTTCGATAGCTTCTGATAACTATTTGCTAATTTGAATTTTCCTTTATGGCAGTTCCTTCTAGCTCTACATACTCTGTGATATGTCAACCAACCATTGGTTGCACGATGCCCAGTAATGAGCTGTAACTCCCCCATTAACTCTTCAGTTTAATGTCCCTTTTTGAAACAAACTGGCGTTAAATATGTGGATTGACCGTTGACCATTTTGGTTCGTAGAGTAGCATGATAAGGCAGCTATAGACTCTATGTTTTCCTTTGTTGACTCAACGATCATCTTTTGAGAGATGTTGTAGTGGATGGTTTTGACATTTCTCCTCATGTTGAAACTGTATAGCTCAACCACTGATGTAGTTTATAAAGGCTTGGGCACTTTTCTTCAGCATGACATCTTTCTAACCAGCATTCGAACTTATCTCCTCACAATCTAAATGGTTGGGCAATTGTCCAGTTCTTCCGAGCTCCTCATGAGCTAGAGTATCCGCTGGTAGGACTGCGATCGTCGAGTCTGCTTCTACGATCGCTGAGGTTCCACTACGATCGTGGAGTTCTCTTCAACCTCTACTCTACGATCATTGACTGATTTGGTCCTTGAGATGAACTTGATTAAGCAATTCTTCTGGGTTAAGGTAGCTCAGAAAGGGCTAACCTCTTAGAGTGAGCTAAGGGTTAGGTTTGTCCCTGAGGCGCTTTCCAAATGAAATAATTTAGAAGTGATTTTCACTGATATCTCATTTGACCTTTTCTGGTGGTGAAGTCCTCTACCAACTTTAGACAATTGCATTTGCTGTAATCGTGGTGTCCTCCTACTCTTACACTACGATCAGATGTTTGATCGTAGGCTCTCCACGGTTTTGAGTTGGGTGGCTGAAAGGTTATCAGTAGTAAGTTTTGAGATGTTCCTACAGACTATGGATCTTCATTTGGTTTATTAGCCACAAATTTTTGGGACTCTGTAGCTAGTACACTGCTACATAGTATATCTCAGTATTGTTGTTCCTTAACAGATCACTGCTCCCCATGGTTGATGCTGTCTTCTCAGATAGATGTGATTCCCTTTTCTTTATGTGTATTAGAAGACAGCCTTGCATATCTCCTTCTGACTGGAATACCATTATCAATTAGATTTCCTTATATCGTAGTCATGAATATCTTCAGGACTGATCACTCTA
Organism: Panax quinquefolius; assembly: GCA_020205615.1. Classification (NCBI taxonomy): domain Eukaryota; kingdom Viridiplantae; phylum Streptophyta; class Magnoliopsida; order Apiales; family Araliaceae; genus Panax; species Panax quinquefolius. Next base: position 22,901,425 of record CM035154.1, read on the forward strand.
CGATTATTAGTCAGCACTACAAACGTAGTCTTCTTTGACAGTCTTGTGTTTGTGAAGTTTTTCTTCCGTAATGAGTTCCTCTTGACTGATGTTCGATGATCCTCTGTTGTGAGCTTCCTTGAGGATTCCTCTCATATAGCATGCCTTGTCTAATTTGAGCATATAAAGCCCTTTTCATCTTTGGTTGAACGACCTACTTCCATAAATAGATTAGCAGACATGTGAGATTCATTTAGATTGGCTCAGTAGGTCTTCAAGGACAGATTTTGACATGTAGGAGTTTTTTCAGAATTATTTCTGAACAGTCCTAAGCCTTCTGCTGGTTGAATCTTCTTGACTGAAGTCTTTTACCTTGGCATTCCTTAGTGTGATCAGATAGACCAAATACCTCCAGGTTATACATTTCTAATTTTTGGTACTCATGGTTAAATGGGTCCTGCTAGGTTAGTTTACTAAACCACTGTTCCTTATATATTTGGATAATCATCATATTGACCACCATCAGTCGTATTCATGCATATACTTCATTTAGAAAATATATTATGAGATGCATGGTGGTGAGTGTGAGAGAAATCTGACTTTTTAATAAAACACTCTTTTCCTTAATGGTTTCATCTTTTGCTAAGTTATGTTCACAGGGTTTAAATGTTCACAGAGTGAGAATCAACTCTACGATTTATTAGTATCTGGTTGATTCATAGAGGTGATCAGTTTCTATGAATCTTCAAGATTCTCTTGTAGATCTGATCATACTCTATGTGTGTGACGCCCCCAAAATAGGTATACATCACCCATCTTGGGTCGCCAGATACATGGTACATAAATTCAAATACAACTTAATTATACAACTGACGATTGTAAAAAATCTGACGTCATATATATTTGTGAGTTTCAACACAAATATTATAACGTATATAATATCGACAATATTCATACTCAAATTAATACATGCCATATAAAGTACAACAATAGCAAATATTTCAAGTCTCCAAAGGGACACGATAAGATTTACATTCTCTTCATTTCTTGCGGTGCACTTTTGACGCTTTCGTGGTGGGTTCTCATCACCCTATTGTTGTTCACTAAAATCAATTATTAATCGGCGTATAAAATCGACACACACATCTTAGGTCCTCAATACAATTATATATTGCATGTCATGCCATAGTGAGGACTACTAATGTTATCATCTGGACCGTCACTCCATTCCCCGACTAATCCCAGCTATATTTTCATTTCCTGAAGAGAACAATAAGAGAAAGGGTGAGCTCAACTAGCCCAGTAAGAAATATATTATGACTAAGGTAATGCAGAATAAATTATCATTAGTCTTCAACAATGTTAAACTGATAAAATATAATAGACATCAAGTTTAACTGTAGCGGAACAAGCAATCCATTAAAAGAGTCAAGTAGAGAATAAAATCTACTATCTTCTATGATTTAAAAAGTTTTTCATCAACTTAATCGCTGAGACTCAGCTTAATAAATATGCCACAGTATCGAATCATCCCTGTACTACGAGCCAAGGATATTCATTAAATCATCAATGGTCATGACTATACAAGAATAATCCCTAGTCATAATCATACCAAAAGCGTCCATCAATGCACCTTCTGCCACTGAGGACTTTTACCACATCGTTTATAACATTACAGGTCATGATTATACCGAATGATCATTGGTCATAATCATACCAAGTCCATCTTTGCACGTAAGCCAAAGATATACAACTATAAAATCAATAATCAACAGTCCATCTTTGCACGTAAGCCAAAGATATACAATTCAATAATCAACAGTCCATCTTTGCACGTAAGCCAAAGATAAATTTCATCACCATATAAACATGAGGATGATGACAATGATATAAGCATTTATCAAACGAAAGCAAGGATAAATATTAAAGACTTTAAATTTATCCAAATATTATCAACCACCTAATAAACTCATAATCTAATATTATTAATATTATAACAATATTTTAATCACTTCTTAAACTTATAAAAAATTTATTTCAATTGTTTACACTTTACCACATAATGCATTTAATCATTCAAAATGCCATACTCATAAGATTTCATCACCAATGATCAAATCCCTCATCAAAAATCTGCATATACCCTATATAGGATTTTCAAGTCATAAAATCATATTTACCAATTTTTCAACTTCACATAACATATTTAACTCATATGTTCGTAACTAAACCATTTTAATGAAAAATACCAAATCAGTCCCAAAAATATTTCTTTTTTGGGATTTAGCAGAATATAATTCCATAATGAACATATATTTTTCTCGGAATTTTTAAAATTCATTTACTATTTTTCAAAAATTAATTTCTAATTAATTCCATAAGAAATTAGCTACCTCGAGTTTAACTCCAGAAATTCCCAAATCTTGGAAGGATCTTACACATGTTAACGTGAGCTTCCAGTTTAAATTTCATGGTCATCAAAGTTATAGAACTCCAGTTATAGCGTTTTTCGTCGGAAAAACCTAAGTATTGAAATGGTCATAACATGCTCATTTTAAGTCAGAATGAGCTCATTTTTGGATAGGAGGTTCTTTATGCCATATAATTTTAAGTCCCAAAAGGCCGGAATTTTTCTCACAAATTAAGTGGCCGAAACAACCTTTTTCAATTTCTGGGCAGTATCTTTTTTCTATTTTGCAGCTTTTGACTCCTTTGCTAAAAATAGTCCACACGAAAATCTATAACACCTTTTCCAGTGATTCCACTTGGATGAGTTAGAAGACTCATAGATCTAACTCTAGAACTTGACCACACCCAAAAATTCAAAATATAATAAGAGATATGGTCAATTGAATTTCATGTTTCATTTTCACCAAAATCTGATTTTCAATCCTTTGTGATTTCTAAAAAACTTTCATGTTTTCACATAATAACCAACATAACTCATCATAACACTTACTAATACTATATATACGCATGATTTTTATCAGTCCAATAATTTTATTATGACTTTCATCATAATCAACAGTCCAATGCTTATATTATGACCTTCATCATAATCCACGTAAACAGATCATTTCCATAATTTAATAAGGAATGAATACAAAGGATCATTCACCATGCATGTGGTAATCCACATAGACAGGTTATTCCAACAGAATAATAAAGAATGAAATAACAGAAGAATTCACCATGTGTGCGATAGTAATTTGCATGCATGGAGTTATTCCCAATGAATAATAAATAATGGAACGTGTCGTGCGAACGCAGCCTTGCATGAGGATATTAAACAGAATAATAAATAATGGAACCAGGTCTGGCGTAAACGCAAAGACGGGATAGTCCGACAAAATAATAAAGAACGGAATAATTGAAGAATTTCACCATGTATGCGGTACTTCACATAAACATGTTATTCCAACATAATAATGAAAAATGGAATAACAGAAGAATTTCACCATGTATGCGGTACTTTGCATAAACAGGTTATTCCAACAGAATAATAAGGGATGGAATAACAATATCTCTCTTCATGAATACAAAAGAAATAATACCCCTTACCTCAAAAGAAGACTGGATATTAGAATAGTGAGGTAGCAAACTTCTCTTCTTCTTTCTCTCTATAATTTCTCTCTATAATAATGGCTCTAAAGCTTTAGTGAATTGGTGAGAAATGAAGGAAGAATAAGCTTCTATTTATAGAAAAATATAGTTTCGATAATTGCACGTTTTGGGGCTCAAAAAATTACAGTACAATATCTCTACATTTTCTTTCATTTTTAATTTAGTCCTGCAAGTATTATCAAACTTGCACCACCTCCCCTAATAGTAAATCATGTGAATCAATAGTTTAATCATGTGATTCAATAGTTATAATCATGTGAAAATACGAATTACGGTATAGTACCTCCATCTATACCTCCATCTATACCTCCATTTTTAACTTAGTCATGCAAGTATTATCAATCTTGCACCAACTCCCCTAATAGTATAAGAATGTGATTCAATAGTACACACATGTGAACAAATAGTTATATAAGCATGTGAATTAGTAGCAATTAATTGCTCATTTTTCTGATTAATTACCCGATTTATCAATATAACCCCCAGACATCAATTATCATCGGAATAGATGTCGATTTCTACTAACACGAATAATCCTAACACAATGGAACTATCAAATTCATCTTTAATCAACACGAACTTATTCATCATTAATATTATAACTCACAATATTTAACAACTAGGTAGTTTCTAGGAAAGAGGGGGCTTTCCAATAAGGATTTCTCCCTATTAGCGCCCAATTAGGTGACCAAACCTCTTCTTGACAGAGCTTCTAGACATTATAAATATTGTAATTTAATAATATAAATAACTTTATCGTCTCAATTACTGATTTAATAATATAACATATTATGCAGATGATACTGTGACAATAATCGAATCAATAATATGAGAGATATGATGCGTGAATTCTATGTAGCAATAATTGAGTATAATCGAGTGACTTCTCACGTAAGCATCAATAACCAATACCATGTGCTACTATGTAACAACGCATCGTATTCTTTGTACTTTTCTTATCGGGTAGTTCAACGGTTTTAACGGTAACACTTTCGCCGTTATTTTTATAAAAGACAATTACGCTTTTTTTTACTACGACAATACTTAGTTTTGTGGGTTCACCAATGATTGTGTAAATAAATACGGATATTCACGAAAAAGAATATTCCCAAACCAATCGAATATTATATAACAACTTGCTTACTTTGCAAAATTTATAAATATTACCCACAACTATAACATTATATCAAATCCACACCATAATATTAAAAAAAATATTTTGAGAAATTTAAATCTTTATTCATAAAATTTGGGGTCTCACAGTGTGTCATTAAACACTTAGACCATAGGATGTACAAGACACATTAACCCATCAGCAAAGATTACTTCACATTCAATCGACCTGTGATGCTCTTAAAACCATTTCAGGTCTCTTTCAAGTTGTCATCTTCAACCTAAAACTTGGATGGAGAAAAAGTTTATAGACATTTGAGTCTCCATCATTAGTGTGAGACCCCAGATTTTATTAATAAAGATTTAAATTTTGTCGAAATAATTTTTAATATTATGGTGTGAATTTGAGATAATATTATAGTTGTGGGTAGTATTTATAAATTTTGCAAAGTATGCAAGTGGTTATATTATATTCGATTGGTAGGGAATATTCGATTTAGCGAGGAATATTCGATACAACTACTCAATCATTGGTGGACCCACAAATGTAATTATTATCCGGATTGAGAAAAATGACAAAAATATTTTATTAAAATAACGGCGGAAGTTTTACTGTAATTACCGCTGTTGAACTACTAAGTAGTAAAATAAAATACGATAATACGTGTGGTGCATAAGAATAATACCATGGTATTGATTATTGATGCTTATGTGAGACGTCACTCGATTTGATTCCATTATTGTCGATTAATAATATGAATTATTATAGCGATAATGACGTTTTGTTTTATTCATTATTATTAACGTAATAATAAAGCGAAACATCTTTTTATATAAAATAGAATACTTTATTAAAGTTATTCTATAAATAGAATATATTATATTTTATTATGCATAGTGTTGCATAGTATTATTTTTTGCATAGTGTTTTTGCATAGTGTTTGCATAGTAAAATATTTTTATATAAATAGAATATATTATATTTTATTTAAAAGATTTTTCTTTAAATATGGACCGTCAGATTAAAGTAAATCAATCTGGACCGTTCATGGATTAATTCTTATGCATTCCATTTTCCTATAAATAAGCTCATTCCTTCATTATTTTCTTACGAATTCATTGAAACTCTAGAGAGAAATTATAGAGAGAAGCTATATAGAGAAAAATAGAAAGAAGAAGAGTATTCGCTACTTCACTACTTCTATATTCAGGTTCTTTTACGGTAAGGGGTGTTATTCTTTCTTCTTGAAGAGAACTTCATTATTCCATTCATTATCATTACATTGGAATAACTTTGTAAAAGTGGCATACCCACATAACTTGTATACGCTGCATACCCTATACTTGGTGAAATCCTTATGTTATTCCATTGCTTATTATTCATTTGAATAACTTTGTATCTGTGATTTTACCTATACTTGGTGACATTCTTCTATTATTACATTGGAACATCACATTCGTGTGTTTTACAGGACTGGTTCCGCTTTTTATTATTACATTGGAACATCCTGTCATGTGTGTTTTACAGGACTGGTTCCGTCTTTATCATTCTCGTTGGAATATCCTATCGTGTGTTTTACACCGGATCCGTTCCATCTTTATTATTACGTTGGAACATCCTTGGTGTAATTTCACCGAACTGGTTCCGTTATTATTATTACATTGGAATAACTTTCCGCATACATCTGCAACCGCATGCATGGTGATTTCTTTTGTTATTCCATTCTTTATTATACCCGGTTGGTTAAAACTTTGACTTCTATACTCCATGAAATTAGTAGAATATCCTTGATATTTGCATTTCATCCAAAGATATCTTTTCATGGAAATATTCTTCCGATCATTATTGAATTTTACTCTACTGAAATAGTATCGTGTTGACAATTTGGACGTTAATAATTCATGGATTAAATAATTCTTGAACTTGTTTTATTGAATTACTATGTCATTGTCATCATCCTCCTCATGTTATATTATGTTATCTTTGGCTTACGTGCATAGATGAACTTAGTATGATTATGACCGAGGATCATTCGGTATAATCATGACTTGATATAAATGATGTGACAAAAGTCCTCGGTGGCTGTAATGCGATGATGGATAGTTTTGGTATGATTATGACCGGGGTGATTCGGTATAGTCATGACCATTGATAATTTGATGAAAATCCTCGACCGTAGTACGAGGATGATTAGATGTGGTGGTTTATTATTAAAAGTCGAGTCTCGTGATAAAAATTGATGAAAACCTTTTAAAACCTAAAAGATAGTAGACTTTATTCTCTACTTGACTCTTTTAATGGATTGCTTATTCATTGCAGATTAAACCGGTTGTCTATTGTATTTTATCGGTTTAAACATTGTTGAAGGCTAATGATAATTTATTACGCATTATCTTAGTCATAATATTTCTTCTTGGGCTAGTTGAGCTCACCCTTTCTTTCTTCGTTTCTTCGTGAAATGAGAACATAGCCGGGATTTAGCCGGGGAAGCAAGTAATGGTCCGAGGATAGCATTAGTAGTCCTCACTATTTCGTGAAATAGTGTGATAATAGTTGTAATGAGGACTCCTTTTGAGTTTGTATAATATCTAGTAGACAATATTTGTATTCAAACTCACGATTTATGTCGTATTGTATACACAGCAGTTATATTAGTAAGTTGTATTTGAATTTATGTACCATGTAAGTGGCGACCCAAGATGGGTGACGTATACCTAATTTGGGGGCGGCGTCACGGTTGGTATCGAGCTTAGGGATATGATCCTGATCGAGATGTGAGATAAGAACTAGGAGGAGAGAGGGGAATTCCTTCGCTAGTATGACCTACCTAAATTTATTTGATATTTAATTGGTCATCGAGTATAGGGATAATATGTGATATGTTAATTAACCCTTATTTTGTGGCGATATTTCAAAATGGCATCCGAGAATGTTGAGAATAAAGAATGGAGCACAGAGTCTGTTGATTCTCCACGGATCAATAATCGAGACAATGTACAACAGGATGGCGATAATCCTCCTGTAAACAACAACACCGATCAATTGACTAATGATTTCAGTGACGTTTAAGAGGTTTTAGAATTCATGCAACATCATCGTAAAGCTTAATTCTCATCCAAAACGTAGGTGGAAACACGGAAAACTCTCAAGGTCACCGCTAAACAATTCAAGGAGTGGGACCACCTTAGGTGTAAGACCGAAATTTTTTAAATAAAAGGAATTTCCTTTATTTATTATTTTGAAATAGTAAAGGTTGATTTGATTAATGTGGATAGTTAAGGGTTAAATACATAAATATTTCAAAATAAGCTAGTGGTTATATAATATTCATTTTTGTCGGGGAATATTCGTTTAGTCGTGGAATATTAAATCTTTGTCGGGGAATATTAAATGACTACGGTAGCGACATGTGTGGGCCCCATAATGGAAAGCGATTGGATGAGGAAAGCGACAAATATAAGTTGGTTAAAAATAACGGCGTAGTTATTCATCAATTAAGGCGTTGGAATACCCGGTGGTTAAAATCTGATGTCTGGCGTGGCACAAACGATGAGCACACGGTATTGCTGATATTGTTGAATTATTGATCCTTACGTAAGATGGCACTACTCAATAATTTTCACAAGTAATTCTTGCTCAATATTTTATTGATTGATAATTCTTTGCGTTGATATTTTATATTATTGTTGTTCAATAATTGTCCTAACGCACAATATTTCCCATTATCGGATCAATAATTCATATTATTTGAATAATATTATTAGATAACATTATTGGCAATGTCTAGAAAGTTACGTCTAAGGAGAGGTTTGGTCACCTAAATTGCGCAAGAAGGAGAGATCCTTATTGGAAAGCCCCTCTTTCCGGGAGGAAAGCGACTGGTTGTCATAAATGTGATTACGTAATATTATTTGTGAATAATTAATTATTGATTCATATGATAAGGAAATATTTATTTTATATGAATATAAATGATGGATTTATTTATGTGGTTATTAATGAAGGAATTATTGTTGAGGTGTTTTATCGGTATTTTATCGGATTGGAGGTATTAAAAATCAAATCGGGGTTTTGAGATATATTGGGGTTATAATTTTTAATCCGATAGTTGGATTGTGGTAATTTTTGGGTATGTTATACATACATAAGTTGAGTATATGTCCACAAATTTTGAACCGTTAAAATGCACAAATGATTTGTTGTGAATTTTAAGAGGTGTCGGATTCGGAAATTAGGTTTATAATTGATTTTGGTGGAAAATTCTAGAATTGAGTGGGCCCCACTTGTGGTTGGTGAAAAAATATGCTGAATTTTATTTCAAATGTGGTGGGTGGCAATAGTAGCGAGTAAAGCCATCGGTAGCAAGTCAAGTCCGCTTGGTATGGCTAACATTTTCCTATAAATGAGAGGCTAAGTTAGAATTGAAAATCACACGAAACAAAGTTTTCTCTCTTTCTCTCTATATTATTGAGCGTATTTTGTGAGTATTTAGATACTTTGAGAGTTCTTTGTTCAATTACATAAGTTTCATTTCAAAGATCACTTGAGGCCTTTCCTTAGAAATCTTGATTCTTTGAGGTAAGGGATGTTATTTTCTTCTCAAATGATATTAATTCTTCAATATCATTATCTTTGAAATATTGGTTGGTACTTTTTATCAAATTTGGAACTTTTTCATGTGGGGTTACTATTCATGAGTTACTATTCACGAGTTCTTATTCATGAGTCTTATTCACGAGTTCTTATTATTCAGTAGTACTATTCATGAAGCGTGAAAATGTTTTTTTGTGGAATTTCTATCTTTTGGTGTCGAGATTATTATTCACGATCTCGGCACTATTATTCGCGAATCTGAGACTATTATTCAGAAAAATGAAAATTTTTCTTTTTCGTCAAAATATCTATTTTGGATACTAGCTTTGATTGTATCCATGTTTTGATCATTCTTGAATTTTACACGGTATGATTATTTATGAAGTATTTTTGAACTCGGATTGTTTAAAGTACGAATCCATAATACTTGTCATTTTGTTTCACTGGATTCGTTTCTTTAAAAATATTTTTCATCATCCTCAGTCTTAAATGATGATATTATTGAATATCTTTGGCCTGTAGTGCAAAGATGAGCAGGTGTTTAAATGAACATGACCGACTGATGAATATCTTTGGCCCTTTAGTGCAAAGATGAACAGGTGTTGAGATGAACATGACCGATTGATGAATATCTTTGGCCTTTAGTGCAAAGATGAGCAGTGTTGAGATGAACATGACCGATTGATGAATATCTTTGGCACTGTAGTGCAAAGATGAATATTTGATTTGAGATGAATATTGATTGATGTTACTGAGGATAAAATATTGATGATGGATTTGTTAAATTCATAGATTATAGTAGATTTCATTCTCTACGTAACTCTTCTATGAATTATTATTTCATTGCGAATATTGATCCGAAACTTGTTGTCTATTGTATTCTATCGATTTTTTCCTGTTGGAGACTAACGATAATTTGTTGTATATTATCTTAGTCATAATATTTTTCTTGGGCTAGTTGAGCTCACCCTTTTCCTTGTTGTTCCATTTTTCTTCTCGGGAGGCGAGAATGTAGCGAGTACTAGTCGGGGTATGGAATGAAGGTTCTAGAGAGAGTTGTTTAGTAGTCCTCACCATTATTGTAAAATAATGTATCAATAAATGTGATGAGGATTTATTTGAGTATAAATATTTGCAGAAGATAATATTTGTATTTAAACTCACGATTTTATTGTTGTGATAATAAAGTTGTAGTTGTTTGTTTGTACCATGTATTTGGCGACTCGAGAATGGGTTGGATGGAATGGACCTATTGGGGGGTCGTCACGGTTGGTATCGAGCTTAGGGATATGATCTCTGGCGGAGATCGGGGAATAGAACTAGGAGGGGAGGCGAGTAAATCCTTCGCTAGTGTGTCCTACCTAAGCTTATTTGTTAGTTGGTCGATATATAGGGATATTATGTGATTGATTTCCTTAATTAACCCTTGTTTTATGATGAAGATTTGAGAATGTCGATTGAGAATATTAATAGTGGTGTAAATGAGACCGTGGAGATGCTGTACTTAACAACGAGGAGAGCGTGTAACAGTCAGTGGCAATGTTCCTCCCTGTGAATAACACCCTTTGAGATGATGAGAACGAGGGGATGTTTAGAAGCTTTTTGCGGTTCATGCAAAATCGAGACGAGGAGACTCGTGTTCAAAATATAGGAGGAAATGATAGCAATTCACGGTGGTCTGCCCAAGAAGTTCAAAGAGTTGGGACCACGAGTGCATTGGGAAAGCAGATCCGATCATGGCGGAAATATGGGTCAAGCAAATTACCAAGATATTCGATGTCTTGGGATGCACGGAGAACGAAAGTTCCATTCGCTACCTTTATGTTCCGTGGCGAGGCGATTCTTGGTGGGAATTGTGAAGCGTACCCATCCAAATTGCACTCGGCATGTCTTGGGAGACGTTTTGAAACTATTTAATGACAAATACTTTCACGAAAGTGTTCGTCGTATGAAGGAAGTGGAGTTTATTAGGCTGGAGCGAGAATAACATGGCGGTGTCCCCAAGACGAGGCGAAGTTAGCGGAGTTATCCGAGTTTGCACCTCATTTGGTGGAGAATGAGGAGCGTTATGACGCGGATGTTTACGAGAGGTTTGAAACCAAGCATACGTCGATTATCTCATTTCTCATAAATTTTCTCTATTTCGGATGTTGTAAACAGGCTCGATTGTTTAGGCGAGATAACGAGTACGTTCAACCGAGGGACCATAACGAGGATCATACCAAAGATAGCGGTCATCGAATAACGATAACCGGTGGAGAAAGAAGAATACGGACAAAGGCGGTAACCACTCTGGTGGTAATCGTGGCCATGAAAATAGAAGAAGCGAGTTGGGAGGAGATTTTAAAAGAGGAGGTTCAACAACGACCGTGTGAAGGCGTCGGCATGTGGCAACCGGTTCCGAGGAGGAGAAAGACCATCGGTCGTATGTTACAAATGCGGGAAAGAGGGACATATCATTTCAAGCGCCCACAACGGTTTAAGGTATGCTATAATTGTGGAAAAGAAGGACATATCGCTTTCGAGATTATGCGATATCGAAACCTAGTGCAATGAGGCGGTGACTCAAAAGGATGTCGAGAAAAGTCAAAGTCAACGATTCACGAAGAAGGCGTTTATCGTGGCCGGTCAAAATGTGAGGAACCCGAACGAAGTTATACGGGTTAGTTAATTATAAATTCTTGCGAAGTTTATACCTTACTAGATCTGGGTTCTACCCATTCTTTTATCTCTCTTGCTTGCATTTCAGCGTTTGAACTTGACTACGGAGAAATTAGACTTTGACTTATTTATGGAGACTCTCGTTAGGAGAAACTTTCATTACATCCGTTGTTTAAAAAAAAATCTTGCTTGATTCAAGTTGGCACTATCATATTACACTGTTAACCTTATTTCTATAGAGATATTTGCTTTTGATGTGATTTTAAGGTTAACTACTCATCATCGCCAAATTGATTGCTTTTGTAAGGTTGTTAGTTTTCATATTCCTAAGCAACTGTTATTGAATTCAAGCAATCAAACCATTGTAATCAAACATTTTCATAGCAAGCCATGAAGTCATTCGTTTATTACGGATGTCAAGTTTTCTTAGTCCATGTTATGGATTTGAATAAAGACACGTCGATTTGAATAATATTCTGTTGTTATTGATTTTTCTGACGTATTTCTGAAGAATTTCTTGGTTTACTCCCAAAGGCGATATTAAATTTTGTATCGACTTTGAACCCTAAGATACAAAACTCATTTCTAAAATCTCATATCGAATGGCTCCTATTGAACTTCAGGAGTTAAAAATTCAATTATAAAATTTGGTACCTGAGCCTTTATCTTGTGACTTCCTTTGTGGAATTCACCTAAGCCAGACTCTCTATAGGGGACGTCATATTCGTGCGATAGTAAACTGATAGGTGTCATTGTGACGTGCTATCCAAGATTGGGATATGAGTCACGATTGAGAAGCAACCTAAGTCGATAATCGAAATACGTAGCTTTCAGGCTTAGTTGGTTATTATCGGAGATTCGTTGAAGGATATTCTCGAATCGCTATTCCATTATCGTGACTCGTGAGAGAGATACAAAATTGAATGGAGCAAGGAATGTGGGAAGAGCTTGAAGAACTCAAGAGGAGACTCATTTCAAAGATATGTTACGACCATGCCATCTGGAAAAGCGAACGTGGTAGGCGGCGTGTTGAGTAGAAAATCGTATACAAATCTGAGTACGATATTGTCAAAGACTAATTTCGTATAATTTACAAATAATAGAGATGGAGATGAAAACTCTAGGTACCCACGTGATGATGATATCTGATGCGTGATGATATCTGAGTATAATCGACTTTAATCGATAAAGTTAAAGTCATTCAAGCTACACACCGGTGATGAATTTGAAGAAGGAGGGCAAGAAGTTGTTATTTTAAGCGAGAATCGGTGAGGTGAGGAAAGCTCAAACCTTGATTTATTAATCCATTTGAAATTCTCGATCGAATAGGAACCGTGGCCTATAGACTCGTTTTACCACCAAGTATGATGGCGTGTTCATAACGTTTTCACGTATCGATGTTACGTAAATATGTGGACGACCGAAACACGTCATTGAGTTAGAAACCGGGACGAGATAGCGAAGACTTAACGTCACGAGGAGAGTACTGTCAAGATTTTGTAGAGGAAAGAACATGACCTATGTATGAGGAGGTTATACCATAAGTTAAAGTTTTGTGGAGAAACCATGCTTTATTGAGGAAATGACACGGGAGTTGGAAAGCGAAAATGAAAGCGAGGTATCTTTACCTTTTCGAAACACCGAGTCGTCGTCGATTTCGAGGACGAAATTTCATAAGGAGGAGGTTGTAAGACCCGAAATTTTTTAAATAAAAGGAATTTCCTTTATTTATTATTTTGAAATAGTAAGGGTTGATTTGATTAATGTGGATAGTTAAGGGTTAAATCGCAAATATTTCAAAATAAGCAAGTGGTTATATAATATTCATTTTTGTCGGGGAATATTCGTTTGGTCGTGGAATATTAAATCTTTAGAAGAATATTAAATACGATGACAAGTAGTGACCCATGTGTGGGCCCCATAATGGAAAGCGATTGGATGAGGAAAAGCGACAAATATAAGTTGGTTAAAAATAACGGCGTAGTTATTCTAATTAAGGCATTGGAATACCCGGTGGTTAAAATCTGATGTCTGGCGTGGTTGCCGCGATAGACACGGTATTGCATGAGTATTGTTGAATTATTGATCCTTACGTAAGATGGCACTTTACTCAATAATTTTCACGGTGAATTCTTTGTTCAATATTTTATTGATTGATAATTCTTTGCGTTGATATTTTATATTATTGTTGTTGATAATTGTCAACGCGCTGATATTTCCCATTATCGGATCAATAATTCATATTATTTGAATAATATTATTAGATAACATTATTGGCAATGTCTAGAAAGTTACGTCTAAGGAGAGGTTTGGTCACCTAATTGCTTGGCGCCTTGATGAGGAGAGATCCTTATTGGAAAGCCCCTCTTTCAGGAGCAACTGGTTGTCATAAATGTGATTACGTAATATTATTTGTGAATAATTAATTATTGATTCATATGATAAGGAAATATTTATTTTATATGAATATAAATGATGGGTTTATTTATGTGGTTATTAATGAAGGAATTATTGTTGAGGTGTTTTATCAGTATTTTATCGGATTGGAGGTATTAAAAATCAAATCGGGGTTTTGAGATATGTTGCGAGGGTTATAATTTTTAATCCAAATAGTTGGATTGTGGTAATTTTTGGGTATGTTATACATACATAAGTTGAGTATATGTCCACAAATTTTGAGCGATTAAAAATGCACGAATGATTTGTTGTGAATTTTAAGAGGTGTCGGATTCGGAAATTAGGTTTATAATTGATTTTGGTGGAAAATTCTAGAATTGAGTGGGCCCCACTTGTGGTTGGTGAAAAAAATGTGCTGAATTTTATTTCAAATGTGGTGGGTGGCAATAGTAGCGAGTAAAAGCCATCGGTGCTTGAGTCAAGTCTGCCTTGGTTGGGCTAACATTTTCCTATAAATAGAGAATTTAAGTTAGAATTGAAAATCACACCGAAACAAAGTTTTTCTCTTCTCTCTCTATATTATTGAGCGTATTTTGTGAGTATTTAGATACTTTGAGAGTTCTTTATTCAAAGACAAGTTTCATTCAAACATCACTTGAGCCTTTTTCCTTAGAAATCTTCGATTCTTTGAGGTAAGGGATGTTATTTTCTTCTCAAATGATATTAATTCTTCAATATCATTATCTTTGAAATATTGGTTGGTACTTTTTATCAAATTTGGAACTTTTTCGTATGGGGTTACTATTCATGAGTTACTATTCACGAGTTACTATTCATGAGTTACTTATTCACGAGTTACTATTCACGAGTACTATTCATGAAAGCGTGAAAATGTTTTTTTTGTGGAATTTCTATCTTTTGGTGTCTGAGTTACTATTCACGATATCTGGCATTATTCACGAATCTGGTATTATTCATAGAAAAATGAAAATTTTTCTTTTCGTCAAAATATCTATTTTGGATACTAGCTTTGATTGTATCCATGTTTTGATCATTCTTGAATTTTACACCACATATGATTATTTATGAAGTATTTTTGAACTCGGATTGTTTAAAGTACGAATCCATAATACTTGTCATTTTGTTTCTTTGGATTCGTTTCTTTAAAAATATTTTTCATCATCCTCGGTCTTAAATGATGATATTATTGAATATCTTTGGCTTTGTAGTGCAAAGATGAGCGGTGTTTAAATGAACATGACCGGTGATGAATATCTTTGGCCTTTAGTGCAAAGATGAGCAGTGTTGAGATGAACATGACCGATTGATGAATATCTTTGGCCTTTAGTGCAAAGATGAGCAGTGTTGAGATGAACATGACCGATTGATGAATATCTTTGGCTGTAGTGCAAAGATGAATATTTGATTTGAGATGAATATTGATTGATGTTCTGAGGATAAAATATTGATGATGGATTTATTAAATTCATAGATTATAGTAGATTTCATTCTCTACGTAACTCTTCTGAATTATTATTTCATTGCGAATATTGATCCGAAACTTGTTGTCTATTGTATTCTATCGATTTTTCCTGTTGGAGACTAACGATAATTTGTTGTATATTATCTTAGTCATAATATTCTTCTTTGGGCTAGTTGAGCTCACCCTTTTCCTTGTTGTTCCATTTTTTCTTCTCGGGGAGGCGAGAATGTAGCGAGTACTAGTCGGGGTATGGAATGAAGGTTCTAGAGAGAGTTGTTTAGTAGTCCTCACCATTATTGTAAAATAATGTATCAATAAATGTGATGAGGATTTATTTGAGTATAAATATTGTCTAGAAGATAATATTTGTATTTAAACTCACGATTTTATTGTTGTGATAATAAAGTTGTAGTTGTTTACGTACCATGTATTTGGCATTTTTCGAGAATGGGTTGGATGGAATGGACCTATTTTGGGGTCGTCACAACCGAGTTTAAGGGAGAGCCAAAACCACTTGGCGGAAGCATGGATAAAGCAGATTACCAAGATATTTGATGTCTTGGGATGCTCCGAGAGCAAAAGGTTTCCTTTTGCCGCCTTTATGTTGCGCTGAGAGGCAGCGATTCTTGGTGGGAATCGGTAAAAGCGTACTCAACTTCTTGTCATCAAGATATCTTGGGAGAAGTTCGGGAGTCGCTCAAGCGACAAATACTTTCCCGAAAGTATTCGCCACATGAAGGAGGTGGAGTTTATCAAGTTGGAACAAAACAATATGACCGTGTCGCAATACGAGGCAAAGTTTCATGAGTTATCACGGTTCGCGTCCCACTTGGTAGATAATGAAGAGAGAATGGCGCGAATGTTTTTAAGAGGTTTGAAGCAGAGATACGTCAACATCTTATTTCTCATAAAGCGTGTTTTTATTCGGATGTTGTAAATAGGGCCCAATTATTGGAGGCGCGATAACGAAGTCAACCCAACTAAAAAGAAAGTAGCCAAGCAAAATTATAATACCAAATGAGAGTAGTCATCAGGCGGTGACAACAATCATGGAGAATCAACGGGCGAGATATGGTAACCACTTCGGTGTGGTAATCGGCCAAAACAATAAGAATGGACATTTCAAGAAAAGGAGATTCAACAATGATGGAAAGGCGTCGGACCAAAGACTTTGTTGTTAAGGAAGGAGAAGGACCACCTATTATATGCTTCAAATGCGGAGGAGAGGGACACATCGATCCGGCTAGCGCCATGCAAATCAAAGCATGTTATAATTGTGGAAGAGAAGGTCACTTAGCTCGATTTTGTCATTTACCGAAGACAAATTCAACTAGGATGGAGGCACCAAAGGCTGTCCCAGACAAACCAAAGCCGGTAGTTTAAGAGAGAGCGTTTTTTTTCTCGTGACGAGGAACCTGAATAAGATTATCACGGGTAAGTAATCATAAGCTCTTACGAAGTCTATACCGTGTTAGATACCAGTTCTACCCACTCTTTTATTTCACCTAGTTGTGTTCAACGTTTAAATTTGACTCCGGAGAAGTTAGACTTTGACTTATTGGTTGAAACTTCGTTAGTAGGAGCCTTCGTTACCGCTACTATTTTTAAATCTTGTTTGATTCAAATAAACACTTTCATGTTTTTGTCGATCTTATCTTTTGAAAATACTTGCCTTTGATGTGATTTTAGGAATCAATTGGTTAACTACTCATCATGCTTTTCGTAAGGTTGTTAGCTTTTATATTCATAACCAACTTTGTTATCTTAATTCAAAGTAACCAAACCCTAAAGTTAATCAACTTTGTTATATCAAGCCATAAGTAAAGAGCCCGAACCTTTCGATTTGTCGACTTCCTTGTGTGGAATGCACCGAAGCCGAACTTTCTGTAGGCGACATCGTGAATGAAGATGGCAAGTTTATAGGTATCATTGTGAGGTGCTATCTAAGTTAAGGGATAGAAGTCACAGTTGGTATTAATGTGACGTACTATCCAAGTCTTGGACGAGAGTCACAGTTTTGAATGATATTTATATCATTAATAAATTTCTTGACGTATTCTTGAAGATTTCCTAGCCTACCCTAGAGCGTGAAATCGAATTTTGTATTGACCCCAGTACAAAAAACCCATTTCTTAAACCCTCAAATATTTTTTCAACTAAAAGGATCTGTTTACGAGGATTATGATGAAAGTCATAATAAAAGCATTGGACTAATGAAAATTATGGGTATATGAAGTATTAGTAAGTGTTATGATGAGTTATGTTGGTTATTATGTGAAAACATGAAAGTTTCTTAGAAATCACAAAAGTTGAAAATCAGATTTTGGTGAAAAGCGTAACATGAAATTCAATTGACCATATCTCCTATTATATTTTGAATTTTTGAGTGTGGTCAAGTCCTAGAGTTAGATCTATGAGTTACCTAACTAATCCAAGTGGAATTACTGGAAAGGTGTTGTAGATTTTTGTGTGGACTGATTTTAGCAAAGGAGGCCAAAGCTGTAAATTTCGAAAATGCTACTGCCCAGAAACTTTAAGGGCTGTTTCGGCCACTTAAATTATGAGAAAAATTCTGGCCTTTTGGGACATGAAAGTATATGGTATAAAGTACCTCCTGTCCAAAAATGAGCTCATTCGACTTAAAATGAGCAAGTTATGACTATTTCAATATTTAGTTTTCAAATGAAAAACGCTATAACCAAAGTTCTATAACTCCGATGACCATGAAATTTAAACTGGAAGCTCACGTTAACATGTGTAAGGTCCTGCCAAGATTTGGGAATTTTGGAGTTAAACTTGAGGTAGCTAATTTCTTAAGGAATTAAGTGGAAATTGATTTTTGAAAAATAGTAAATGAATTTTAAAAATTCGAGAAAAATATATTTTCATTATGGGACTATACTATGCTAAATCCCAGAAAAGAAATATTTTTGGGACTGATTTGTTATTTTCATGAAAATAGTTTAATTCTGAACATATGAGTTAAATATGTTATGTGAAGTAACAAAGTTGAAAATAAGATTTTATGGCTAAAGAATCCTATATAGAGTATATGCATATTTTTTGATGAGGATTTGATAATTGGTGATGATATTTTATGAGTATGGCATTTTGAATGATTAAATGCATTATATGGTAAAGCGTAAACAATTGAGATAAATTGTTTATAAATTTAAGAAGTGATTAAAATATTATTATAATATTAATGTTATTAGATTATGAGATTATTAAGTGATTGATAACATGGGGATATTCTTGAATCTGGATAAATTATATTATAAATGTTTAATATTTATCCTTTATCTCATTTGATTGATTCTTTATATCATTATCCTCATTGCTTATATTATGTTGAAAGTCAATACGTGGCAGTAGTGCATAGATGGACTTGGTATGATTATGACGAGGATTGTTCGGTATAATCATAATAGTAAATGAATACGATTATCTTTGGTAGTAGTGCATGGATAATTATGGTCGTGATACTAATGAATACACAGTTATCTTTTTAGTAGTAGTGCATGGATAATTTGTGGTCGTGATACTAATGAATACACAATTATCTTTGGTAGTAGTGCATGGATAAATTTGTGGTCGTGATACTAATGAATACACGATTATCTTTGGTAGTAGTGCATGGATAATTGTGGTCGTGATACTAATGAATACACACAGTTATCTTTGGTAGTAGTGCATGGATAATTTGTGTCGTGGATATCTTAATGAATACACGATTATCTTTGGTAGTAGTGCATGGATAATTTGTGGTCGTGATACTTAATGAATACACAATTATCTTTGGTAGTAGTGCTTGGATAATTTGTGGTCGTGATCTTAATGAATACACAATTATCTTTGGTAGTAGTAGTCATGGATAATTTGTGGTCGTGATCTTAATGAATATCCTTGGCACATGTAGTGCGAGGATGATTCGATGATATGGATTAATTATTGGTGAGTCTCAAAGAATGAAATATTAATTCTGGATGTGGTAAAAGTCATCTTTGGTAGTAGTGCATTGATAGACTTGGTATGATTATGACCAAGGATTATTATAATATAATCATGACCAGTAATTGAAAACACGAATATCCTTGGCGATTGGTGCATGGATAATTCGTGGTCGTGATACTATTAAGTGCGTGCCTCAAGCATTATTGGTTTTACTGATTGTATATCTTTGCTTTGTAGTGCAAAGATGAATTGTTAATGAATAGCTTTGGCATATTTCAAAGATGAATTTAATATTTTAAACGATAAAGGTATTTAAGGTATCCTCATCTCTTTATCATACCAGTACGTACTCTAATTTGAGGGCAAAATTCCATAAGGAGGGAGATTGTGAGACCCCAGATTTTATTAATAAAGATTTAAATTTTGTCGAAATAATTTTTAATATTATGGTGTGAATTTGAGATAATATTATAGTTGTGGGTAGTATTTATAAATTTTGCAAAAGTATGCAAGTGGTTATATTATATTCGATTGGTGGGGAATATTGGTTTAGCGAGGGAATATTATATAACTAGCTCAATCATTGGTGGACCCCACAATGTAATTATTGTCGGATTGAGAAAATGACAAAAATATTTTATTAAAATAACGGCGGAAGTTTTACAAGTAGTTCTTGTTGAACTACTCATTAGTAGTAAAAGTACGATGTCGTGTGGTTGCATAGTAGTAGCGCTACGGTATTGATTATTGATGCTTATGTGAGAAGTCACTCGGTTTGATTCCATTATTGTCGATTAATAATATGAATTATTATAAGCGATAATGACGTTTTGTTTTATTCAGTATTATTAACGTAATAAAAGCGAAACATCTTTTATATAAAATAGAATACTTTATTAAAGTTATTACTATAAATAGAATATATTATATTTTATTATGCATAGTGTTGCGTAGTGTTTTTTTGCATAGTGTTTTGCATAGTGTTTGCATAGTAAAATATTTTTTATATAAATAGAATATATTATATTTTATTTAAAAGATTTTTTTTAAATATGGACCGTCAGATTAAAAGTAAATCAATCTGGATAGTTCATGGATTAATTACTATGCATTCCATTTTCCTATAAATAGAAGCTCATTCCTTCATTATTTTCTTACGAATTCATTGAAACTCTACAGAGAGAGAAATTATAGAGAGAAGCTATAGAGAGAAAAATAGAAAGAAGAAGAGTATTCTCGCTACTTCACTACTTCTATATTCGGTTCTTTTTACGGTAAGGGTGTTATTCTTTCTTCTTGAAGAGAACTTACATTATTCCATTCATTATCATTCATTGGAATAACTTTTGTAAAAGTGGCATACCCTATACATAACATGTATCATGCCAGATACCCTATACTTGGTGAAATCCTTATGTTATTCCATTGCTTATTATTACATTGGAATAACTTTGTATGTCTGTGATTTACCTATACTTGGTGACATTCTTCTATTATTACATTGGAACATCACATTCGCATGTGTTTTGGCAGGACTGGTTCCGCTTTTTATTATTACATTGGAACATCACATGCGTGTGTTTTACAGGACTGGTTAAAATCTTTATCATTCTATTGGAATATCCTATCTCGTGTGTTTTACACCGGATCCAGTTCCATCTTTATTATTCTGTTGGAACATCATGCCGGTGTGAATTTCACACGACTGGTTCCGTTATTATTATTCTATTGGAATAACACATCATGGCAATCGCATGCGTGGTGATTTCTTTTGTTATTCCATTCTTTATTATACCCGGTTGGTTAAAACTTTGACTTCTATACTCCATGAAATTAGTAGAATATCCTTGATATTTGCGTTTCATCCGAGATCTTTTCATGGAAATATTCTTACGATCATTATTGAATTTTACTCTACGTAAAGCGATGATCATGTTGACAATTTGGGCGTTAATAATTCATGGATTAAATAATTCTTGAACTTGTTTTATTGAATTACTATGTCATTGTCATCATCCTCATGTTATATTATGTTATCTTTGGCTTACGTGTATAGATGAACTTAGTATGATTATGACCGAGGATCATTCGGTATAATCATGACTTGATATAAATGATGTGACAAAAGTCCTCGGTGGTTTCTGTAATGCGATGATGGATAGTTTTTGGTATGATTATGACCGGGGGTGATTCGGTATAGTCATGACCATTGATAATTTGATGAAAATCCTTGGCCGTGATGCGAGGGATAATTAGATGTGGTGGTTTATTATTAAAATTCGAGTCTCGGTGATAAAATTGATGAAAACCTTTAAAACCTAAAAGATAGTAGACTTTATTTCTACTTGACTCTTTTAATGGATTGCTTATTCATTGCAGATTAAACCGGTTGTCTATTGTATTTTATCGGTTTAACTGCTTTGTTGAAGGCTAATGATAATTTATTCGCATTATCTTAGTCATAATATTTCTTCTTGGGCTAGTTGAGCTCACCCTTTCTTTCATCGTTTCTTCTCTTGAAATGAGAACATAAATTTGAGACGAAGTCGGGGAACGGCAAGTAATGGTCCGGAGGATAGCATTAGTAGTCCTCACTATTACGTGAAATAGTGTGATAATAGTTGTAATGAGGACTCCTTTTGAGTTTGTATAATATCTAGTAGACAATATTTGTATTCAAACTCACTGTTTATGTCGTATTGTACACGACAGTTATATTAGTAAGTTGTATTTGAATTTATGTACCATGTAAGTGGCGACCCAAGATGGGTGACGTATACCTAATTTTGGGGGCGTCACAATTAGTGTACTTTCTCTCTTCACCTTTTTAGATAGATTATGAATACTTGAAGGAAAACTGTTATAGTTCACAAGTAAGGTGCAAATACGATGTTCATATCTATTTTAGTGAGGAACTGTACCTTTTTACTGTCAGTTTCTTAACTGTCATTTATCTTAGATATACTGAGTTTAGGCATTGATGTGCATGTTTTCTCATTTGCTTCTGATAGCCAGTTGCTCCAGTTGATCTTCAGTCAATCAGTCGTTGTCTTGAAGATGCAAGCTAAGAGAGTGTCAGCAATTTTAAGTTCTTTGACATCCTTGAGTTTACAATGCTTACATCCAGCTGCTGGTTGGCCAGATACATTTTTGAGAGGTTCTTCTTTCTTCTCTGAATAAAACATTTCTTAGCATGTATGGCCTTTTCATATCTTCAGGTTGGTGGATGTTTAACACTTTTTTGTTGATGTCTCTTGAGCTTTCTAGCCTGGTCTCCAGACTACAGGATTGACAGCGAGCAAGGATTGGTCTTGCTGATATGGCAATCAAGAATATGGACCAATCTGAGTAGCTTCAGGTGTATATGCATATTTACCTATACACAATATTTCCAACATATGAGCTCATCTGCATATAACAAGTGACTTACTACTAAACTAAGTTTAGAACAATGTTTGTGCCTAGGATCAGACTCAAAGTGATTAGCTTTTGAATATAGCATGAGAACTCGCTCGACGATACCAATTGTTAGTTCGAAGCCTACAATAGATCTAAAAAGGGGGGTTGAATAGATCCTTTTTAATTTCAAATAATTTTCTTGTTTATTTTGTATTGCTAATAATTTAGCATATGACAAACATAAGAATCTTTTGAAGCACAGCGGAATAAGTAAAAGATCCCCTTCATTAATATAATCATAATCATACATACATTGTTCGTAGTGTTAGTTCAATGGTAAGAAATTAAAACATACATAGAAGTTATAGCAGTTAATATACATAAATATAAATGACATAAATTAAAAGACACAAGGGTTTTAAGTGGTTCAGAGACTCAAGCTCCTAATCCACTCTTCTGCTTTCAACTAGCAGGATTTCCACTAAGGAAGGGCAGCACCCTGAATCACTAAGATTCCTTCAAGGCCAGCAGCCTTGGTGTGACGCCCCCAAAAGAGGTATACATCACCCATCTTGAGTCTCCAGATACATGGTACATAAATTCAAATACAACTTAATTATACAACAGTCGTGTAAAATACGACAAAACATAGCTGAGAGTTTAAACAAGAATATTGTCATCTAGACAATATCCACACTCAATGGTGTCCTCATTACAATTATTATCACATTATTCTGTAGAATAGTGAGGACTACTAAAGCCATTTATCTTGGACCATCACTCCATTCCCTGACTCGTCCCAGCTATATTCTCATTTCTTGAAAAGAATAATGAAAGAAAGGGTGAGCTCAACTAGCCCGAAGAAGAAAAATATTATGACTAAGATAATGCAGAATAAATTATCCTTAGCCTTCAACGAGATAACAACCGATAGAATACAATAGACAACAAGTTTTAGATCAACAACTGCGGTGAAATAAGCAATCCATTAGAAGAGTCGAGTAGAGAATAAAATCTACTATCTTCTATGATTTAAAAAGTTTTCATCAACTTTATCATTTGAGACTCATTTTTATTAAATAAACCACGTTATCCCGCACTACGCCCGAGGATATTCATTAGTATCACGACCACAAATTATCCATGCACTACGGGCCAAGGATATTCGTGTTTTCATCAATGGTCATGATCATGCCAACAACTCATCCATCAATGCACTACAGCCAATGAGGACTTTTACCACATCATTTGTAACATTACGGTCGTGACTATACCGAATAATCCTCGGTCATAATCATACCAAGTCCAATACATGCACCTTCTGAAGCCACAGATGACTTTCAACATAATATAAACATGAGGATGATGACAATGACATAATAATTCAATAAAACAAGTTCAAGAATTAAATTTTAAATATTTATAAGTTAATTTATCACGAACTCAAAAACGCCCAAATTGTCAACATGATCTTCGCTTTGTGGAGTAAAATTCAAGAATGCCTGAAGAATATTTCCATGAAAAGATCTTTGGATGAAGCGCAAATATCTAGGATATTCTACTAATTTCATGGAGTATAGAAGCCAAAACTTTAACCAACCGAGTATAATAGAATATATGAACTCGCAAATGGATTTTTACCGCCACGCAGTAATCCGCGTATGCAGATCATTTTCACAATTTAATAAGGAATGAATATAAAGGATCATTCACCATGCATGTGATAATCCACATAGGCAAAGTTATTCTAATGAGAATAATAAAGAATGGAATAACAAAAAATTCACTTGCATGATGCGATAATCGCATGCAGACAGGTTATTCCCAATAAAATAATAAAGACTAGAACCAGGTTATGCGAAATCCACACAGACAGGATATTCTAACAGAATAATAAAGAATGAAATAACAACAAAATTCACTAGGCATGCGATAGACCGCACAGACGGGTTATTCCAACAGAATAATAAATAATGGAACTGAAGTCACGTGCGTAATACGCTGCACGATGTGATATTCAACAAAATAATAAAGAATGGAATAATGAAGAATTTCACCATGTATGCACTTTGCGATAGATGAGTTATTCCAACATAATAATAAGGAATGGAATAAAAATAGCTCTCTTCATGAAAATAAAAGAAATAATACCCCTTACCTTAGAATAAAGTTGGATACTGGAATAGAGAGGTAGCAGACTTCTCTTCTTTTTTCTCTCTATAATTTCTCTCTATAATAATTGCTCTATAGCTTTAGTGAATTGGTGAGAAATAAATGAAGAATGAGCTTCTATTTATAGAAAAATATAGTTTTGATAATTGCACGTTTTGGGGCTCGAAAAAATACAGTACAATACCTCCAACTTTTCTTTCATTTTTAATTTAGTCCTGCAAGTTTTATCAAACTTACACCACCTCCCCTAATAGTAAATAATGTGAATCAATAGTTCAATCATGTGATTCAATAGTTATAATCATGTGAAAATACGAATAACAGTATAGTACCTCCATCTATACCTCCATCTTTAACTTAGTCATGCAAGTATTATCAATCTTGCACCAATTCCCCTAATAGTACATGAATGTGAATCAATAGTACACACATGTGAATAAATAATTATAATCTTGTGAATTAATAGCAATTAATTCCTCATTTATCCGATTAATTACCAGATAACTTCCAGACATCAATTATTATCGAAATAAATGTCGATTTTCACTAACACTAATAATTCCAACACAATGGAACTATCAATTTCATCTTTAATCAACACGAACTTATTCATCATTAATATTATAACTCACAATATTTAACAACCAGGTCGTTCCCAGGAAAGAGGGGGCTTTCCGATAAGGATTTCTCCTTAATGGCGCGCAATTAGATGACCAAATCTCTCCTTGACAGAACTTCTAGACATTATAAATATTGCAATTTAATAATATGAATAACTTTGTCGTCTCAATTATTGATTTATATTATACAGATGATACCGTGACAATAATCGAATCAATAATATGAGAGATGTGATGCAGCAATTACTGTAGCAATAATTGAGTATAACTGAGTGACTTCTCACGTAAGCATTAATAACCAATACCGTGTGCTACTATGCAACCACGCGTATTACTGTACTTTTACTACCAGGTAGTTCAACAGTTTTAACGGTTATACTTCCGCCATTATTTTTATAAAAAGATAATTCTGTCTTTTTCTTACTACGACAATACTTTTATTGTGGGGTCCACCAATGATTGTGTCGTCGTACGAATATTCCCTGTTAAAATTAATATTCCCCGGCCAATCGAATATTATATAACCACTTGCTTACTTTGCAAAATTTGTAAATATTACCCATAACTATAACATTATATCAAATTC
Organism: Panax quinquefolius; assembly: GCA_020205615.1. Classification (NCBI taxonomy): domain Eukaryota; kingdom Viridiplantae; phylum Streptophyta; class Magnoliopsida; order Apiales; family Araliaceae; genus Panax; species Panax quinquefolius. The sequence continues at coordinate 22,928,007 of CM035154.1, forward strand.
ACACCATAATATTCAAAAAAATATTTTGAGAAATTTAAATCTTTATTCATAAAATTTGGGGTCTCACACTTGGGACTTCAGTTCACTAAGAACTCTTCAAGGCCAGCAGCCTTGGAACTTCTCTAGTTCCCTAGGAACTCTTCAAGCCCAGCAGGCTTAGAACTTCATTTAGTCCCTCCGAACAAGGACCCCTCAGGCCCTGGCTTCTTGTTGTTGAGTTGTTTGTTTGTTTGTTGGAGTTGGTGCTAAGCTGCTAAGATGTCTTTAAGCTCTGAACATCTTTTGTGCTTAGCATCTTGGTGTGATCATCCTTGAAGTGCTGTTGAGTGTTGCATGATACTCAGCTTCTTCAGTTACTCAACCACTTCTAATGATCCCTTGATAAACTGCGTTGAAGATCATTCTTCTTGATACTTGATGGATGGACATGGTGGGTTTCTAAGATGACTGTAAGCTCTCGAGTTGACTGAGGTAGACTGCAGATGTGACATATCATACTTTTCTGACACTGCAGTCTACTATTTCACCTACCCTGCCAGAGATGTCACTTTAATGTCTTGGGCAGATCGAAGACTTTATTTCCTCCTTCTGATTTCTCGATCAGAGGTTGTCCTTTTTCATCGATGCTCTCAATAAGCTCTTTTCCGAATATTACCCTTCAGATTGAACCGTTTCCAATGCTTCAGTCTTCAGCTATTCGAACTCTACGATTCTGATGCATGTCTTCATGGACCTGATCGTAGTGTCTTGTTGACTGGTAGAGACAATACTACGATCTTGAAGACTGTTGATTGGATCTTCAATGTTGAACACCTCTTCCTCCTCTCTTATGCGATTGCTTCAACACTTACATTTTGCCTCAGCGGCTCTCGAATCTTGATGGCTTGACTTCTTTGTTCTGGCCCCTTCTGAATAGCAAGACACTTCAGATTTGTGGCGTGTCCATCTCGCTTTCTCCTTGTGATCTCCCGTTCACTTATCATCATTGAACTGACCCAATGCTTAATCACTTTAGCCTTGTTCTTCAGAAGCTGTCCAGTATCTCTGTATGCACTCCATCAGTTCTTTTTTGTTTGGCAAACACTACGATCTTGGTAACTTCCAAGATTTTTATCTTCTATCTGCTTGATAGCTACTGCACTTGTTGACTTTCCTTAGTTAATTAAAGAAGTCTTCTTCTGATCTCATTGTGGAAGACTTCATCTCGAATGGCTTCACAACTCAATCTTGATGCTGATTGGGTTGGTGCTTAGATCTTCTATTAGCTTGCATGCTATTCATTGAGTGCTCTCTGGTTTCCTTCAGGTGGGACGTATCTATGCAGTGCCAACCAGAGGCTTCATTCCTTTGGATATTCTGGGAGTGCTCATTCATTGAGAATCGTATTTTCTCTACGATTCTTCCTTGGCATTGTGAGCACATCTATTGAGGTCTTTGTTCTGCATTCTACGATTCAGCTTTGGCTGTGCAGACACTACGACTCCGAGATCAGATCTTGACACTCTACGATTTCTGTCGTTGTGCTTGTTGTCATCATCTGATCTTGCTTGACTACGATCTCTACCTCTGGTATGATTAGTAGACTCTACGACTCTGAGTGTAGTCTACGATTCTTGACTTGGCTTTGGCAGATACTCGGTCGGCTCAGTGGCGGTGTGTCTCCTCAATCTCGAACATGACTTCCTCGGTGATGCGACCTTGAGGAAGTTCTCCTAGACACACTACGATCCTTCCTCGTCTCTCCTGGAAGTCTACGAACTTCGAGATCTACTATCTTGCAGACTACAATTCTGCCTCGATAGCTCTCGAGTTTTTCTTAACTCTCTTGGCAGACTATGATTTCTGGTGCAGTGCTCGACGATCAGACAAGCCTATCTATTACATCATAAGATCAATATAACATGCTTGATCTTTCTATATTTATAGTCCTTGTACATCATTTCTTTTTAAGGACTTTACAAAGTTGTTTTGCTTATGTAGGATCACCTAACACATTTGATCAATTCATTCTAAGTCCTTGTACATATGTTTCTATTATCTATCAAAGGACTTTACAGCTTTTCTTAATGCAAGCATACTTGCATATTCATTCATATATATATCATAATCAAATCATATATAAATAGGAATATCATTCACATGTTTATTCCTGACACAAAGCTAGCCACCAATGCCAAAATAATTCTGATTGAGGTATGTCTCACCGCCGGAGAAAACACCTCATCATAGTCAATACCCTTCCAATGTGAGTATCCCTTTGCTACTAATCGAGCCTTAAACATTTCCCTTTCTTTTTCTGATATAACGGCTTTCTTCTTGTATACCCACTTGCTCCCCACTAGTTTTTTTTTCTCAGTTAATTCTGACAATTCCCAAGTCTTGTTTTTCTTCAATGACTCCATCGTTTCCACCATGGTCTCCATCCATCTGTCCCTTTCAGAACTAGCAATAGCTTCCTTAAAAATAGACGGATCCCCACTAGTAGTAGATAAAGCATATGCAACCATATCATTAAACCTATACCTCTCTGGTGGTTTGATAATGCGTCTGGGTCTCCTTACGGCTATGTTTTCCTCCTGTTGCTGATGATTATCTTGTTCCACTAGCGGTGGATTACTAGTGTCAAAACTTTTTAGCTCAATTTGTACTCCCTGTTGCTGATTGCTGATGTCTTTACCAGCCTCGATTTTCTATCCTTCCTGATGTGTCTTAACCATGGAAGTTTAATCGAAAACCACATCCCTACTGATCACTACTTTCTTTGATTTCGGATTCCAAAGCTTATACCCCTTCACACCTTTCTTATACCCAAGAAAGATACAATGTTTGAACTTTGCATTAAGCTTTGATCGCTCATCACCCGGAACGTGAACATAGGCTAGACACCCAAAGATCTTCATACCTGAGTAATCTACCTCCTTGTCTGTCCACACCTCCTGTACACCTTATTATCCAGAGCAGTACTTGGCGAATTATTTATAATGTAAACTACCATAATCACTGCTTCTGCCCAAAAATCCTTCGAAAGCCCTACATTTAACCTGATGCACCGTTATTGCTCTGTTATAGTTCTGTTCATTCTCTCTGCCACCCCATTGTGATGTGGTGTCTTTCTAACAGTCCAGTGACGTTGAATCCCATGTTCCTCACAAAACATCACAAATGGCTCATACTTGTACTCTATCCCATTATCTGATCTAAGGCACTTAATTCGTCTCCCTGTTTGATTTTTCACTTCAACTTTCCACACCCTGAATTTTTCAAAAACCTCAGACTTGTATCGCATGAATTACACTGATGTGTTAAAATATGTACTGCAAGTGCACAGTGTCTAATTGAAGAACTGGCAAGTACAAGTCGAACTCACAGAGACTAGATTAATTTTAATGTTTCTTTAATATTTATTTTAGGCGAATTAGAAATAAAGATTGAGAATTAATTAACTAGAATATGAAAACAATTAATGAGAAAACAATCTAGGAATCTGAATCCACTAAATAATAAACATAACATATAATTCAATATCTTCTGTTTTTATAACTCAAATTATGATTTTGATCTCCCTTCCCTTTAATTTAGTAATTTACAATTAATGTGGGCAATTATAGACTATGAAAATTTAAGGATTAACTATAACCCATCAAAACTTCTTTGAGTAAGCATGGATTATGAAAAACTCATATTTTAACAATAATCTATCAAAACCTCTTAATTAATTTAAAATCATATAAGAACTATAAAACGAAGGTATTTCAATAACGAAACATGAAGGCGAAATCAATTAAACATAAAAGCATAAATAATAGAAGAGATAAAAAATATTATTACGAATAATTATTTAATTTCATCTTCATCCTAGATTAAAGAAATTAACTAGACATGAAAATAAATAAACTAACTAAAATAAAGAAGTAGAAGATTGAAAATAAATAAGAAAACTCCCTTTAATTAACGACCATCCAACGAGCGTACAATGAAGACGTAATTTAATTTTTTCCTACTCCTAATCTAAACTAATACAATACCTAATACCTTTCTCTCTAAAACAAGAGACCTATTTATAGGAAAAATAACTTTTGAATCCCAATTTAGATTCATTAAACTTGGACACTTTTGTTCCCTTTCCATGTAGGTTTCAGTTTCCTAGTGTCAATCAACTTCTCAAAAAGATCTTCTAGATAAAGAGATCTTCTAGATTGATTTTCCTTTCTCTCATTGGATTTGACTGCACACTCAAGATTGTTCAACCTCTTTCCTTCTCCTTGTCGGATTCTTCTTGGATATTCCTTACATGAATAAGAGCATTAAATATCGCTTGATCACCAAGATTTTGACTTTATTGCAAAAAATATTAAATCCTACAAAATAAAATAAAACATATTAATTTAATAAACTAATATAATTAAAAGGACAAAATTAGGGATAATTAAATGTATGAATTACGTGTCTATCAAATACCCTCATACCTAGCTTTTGCTCGTCCTCGAGTAAAATAAAAATAAAATAAAAATAAAAATAAAACAAAAATTACACTACCCCATTTTCGTAGGAAATACGATTGCACTTAGCATGTGCAACAAGCCTTTAAACCCCAAGGTTACCCCAAGTGGACGAGTTGTGTCTCGTGAGGGTTTGCAGTGAATATACCCACAAAATTTAAAAATATATTTGGATTCAACAAATTATGAAATTAAAAGAAAGCTTCTAAATATTTATGGGCATTATACATAAGCAAGATTAAATTCAAAATCACACTTTCACTTTATCAAAAATACTCAATCTTTATTTTAGACACCATCCTTCATTAAATCAATTTCATGTGATGCATGCATTGTGTATATGATGTAACTCTTAGTAGGGATTTTTACCATGAAAATCAAACAAGCTCATTTTTTCCTTTTTCTTTCTTTTTTCCATTTTTTTCAATTTTGATTCTTGACTTGTGCAATGTCTCATTTTCTTAGGCTTTTCAGAGTTACCCATGTAGAGCGAGCGTTGGACCAATGACTCCCAAACCAGATGGCTTTAGGACACTAGGTGTAGAGATACCCCTAAGGATTTACTAACTCGAGTAACAAAAGCCACAAAATTAGACTAGTCAAGCTGCTTTTATCCATCACACTTTTTAACGTGAATATCGATGCTTCTCGAGGCTTAGATACCCAGTTATTTTGTTTAATGGACATTGAAGCAGTTATTTATTCTTTTTCTTAATTCTTTTTTTTTCAACTTCATTTTTTTTTCATTCTTTCTTCATTTTTTTTCTTTTTTTTTGAAATTACTCGAATCATGGTTTATACCCCACAAACGTGAAGTACAAAAATGCTTGTGAAATCAACTTTAAATTCAGATGGTGTTTTGAACTAAGATTTCGTATCTTATCAAAAATTCAAGAGTTCCAAATCTTTCAATCTCACTCATGAGTTTTACTCCACAAACACTTGTTAGAATTAATTCAATTCATAAAAAGGCAAACAAAATTTTAATTTTTAAATTTTTAAATTTTTTTGTGTTTTTTTATTTTTTTCGTAAAAAGAAAAAAAATCTAATACAAACAAACTACCCCCCCCCCCCATACCTAAACCATGCATTGTCCTCAATGTATGCAAATGAAGAAAAGAGAACAAAGATGTAAAAGAATTGTACCTTGTATGCGGGGCATTTATTCTGCAAGAAGATGTGGTGAGAAAGAAAACAAATGTACATATCTACAAATTTTATAAATCCTCAAAATTATGTGACTAAAAATGAATGTTACAAATGGAAAAAAGAGTGAACTTTTCATTATTTTCAGGAGGTCTAGGAAATTGAAAATAGTCAGAATTTTCATCACAGTTATTTTTCAAGTTTACCTCAAGAAAACTTTCATTAACATGTTCAAATGATGGAAGAATTGGTTCAAATACATGTTCTAGTTTAGTTGACTTATTTGTAGTGGATCTCAACAACTCATTGACCTTATCTAAATATTTGGATTCATTCCAATTTTGGTCAAGGTGATTTAAGAAAAAATCAATTGGATCTTTTTCAATCAAGAGTCTATTTTCAATTATTTCTTGGGTCATTGACAACTCTTGTATCATGTTTACTTTAATGGGTTGGTCCAAAAAATCACTAGGTGGTTTTTTAGGAGTAAGTCTTTCAGGGTATGGAACTTTATGCTTATAGATTTTTTCAACCGACTCATTAAATGCAACATGATCAATTTTAGGCATAGACTCATAATTTTTAAACTCCTCAAATTGACTTGACTCAAACTGTGTAGAATTGATTATAAGATTTTCATTTTCCTCATCATTTCCACAACCATCGAAACTTTCAAAATTAGCCTCAGAGTTACTAGAAAATTCACTCACCTCTTGTTCATTTATTATAGTGGCTAATCTATTCATTTGAATTTCTAGACGGGATATAACTTGATCAAAAACTTGATGCATGCTGAATTGATTTTTCATTAAAATTTCCATAGTTTTCTCTAAGGCACTAAGTATTTCCTCTTCTTTATTTGATAATTCTTGTGAATATTGAGGTTCTAGATCCGAATATGGATATGGATATGAACTTAGATAAGAATTTTCATAAGTTGGAAAACATTGATTTACTTGGTGTGAATTAAAATTTTCGTAGGATTCTTGATTCCAAGCAAAATTATTATTCCAACTATAATAAGAATTCATTTTTCCACAAATCACAAAACAAATAGACAACTAAACACGAATGTCGCACACACACAAAAAAAGTATATATTAATAAAAAAAAAACTAAACTACTATTTTTTAAAAATAATAATACGGAGGTACGAAATACCGAAGAAAGCGCAGCAACAAAATTTTTATCTTTTCGCACCGTTGATCTGCTTCAATAATCCTGAAATATTTTAAAAATATTAGAAGAAAAAAAAACTAATTCGAATAAATAAAAATTAAGGAATATAAAATTAAGTCTAGTCCCCGGCAACGGCGCCAAAAACTTGATGTGTTAAAATATGTACTGTAAGTGCACAGTGTCTAATTGAAGAACTGGCAAGTACAGGTCGAACCCACAGAGACTAGATTAATTTTAATGTTTCCTTAATATTTATTTTAGGTGAATTAGAAATAAAGATTGAGAATTAATTAACTAGAATATGAAAACAATTAATGAGAAAACAATCTAGGAATCTGAATCCACTAAATAATAAACATAACATATAATTCAATCTCTTCTATTTTTATAACTCAAATTATGATTTTGATCTCCCTTCCCTTTAATTTAGTAATTTACAATTAATGTGGGCAAGAATAGACTATGAAAATTTAAAGATTAACTATAACCCATCAAAACTTCTTTGAGCAAGCATGGATTATGAAAAACTCATATTTTAACAATAAACTATCAAAACCTCTTAATTAATTTAAAATCATATAAGAACTATAAAACGAAGGTATTTCAATAACGAAACATGAAGGCGAAATCATTTAAACATAAAAGCATAAATAATAAAAGAGATAAAAATATTATTATGAATAATGATTTAATTTCATCTTTATCCTAGATTAAATAAATTAACTAGACATGAAAATAAATAAACTAACTAAAATAAAGAAGAAGTAAAAGATTGAAAATAAATAAGAAAACTCCCTTTAATTAACGATCATCCAACGAGCGTACAATGAAGACGTAATTTAATTTTTCCTACTCCTAATCTGAACTAATACAATACCTAATACCTTTCTCTCTAAAACAAGAGACCTATTTATAGGGAAAATAACTTTTGAATCCCAATTTAGATTCATTGAACTTGGACACTTTTGTTCCCTTTCCATGTAGGTTTCAATTTTCTAGTGTCAATCAACTTCTAAAAAAGATCTTCTAGATAAAGAGATCTTCTAGATTGACTTTCCTTTCTCTTGTTGGATTTGACTTGCACGCTAAGATTGTTCAACCTCTTTCCTAATCCTTGTCGGATTCTTCTTGGATATTCTTTACATGAATAAGAGCATTAAATATCGCTTGATCACCAAGATTTTGACTTTATTGCAAAAAACTATTAAATCCTACAAAATAAAATAAAACATATTAATTTAATAAACTAATACAATTAAAAGGACCAAATTAGGGATAATTAAATGTATGAATTACGTGTCTATCATACACCCAAACCTTCCTCGAAAAATCATCGATAAAAGTCAAGAAATACAGTGATCCCGCTTTTGAAACTACTCTCACTGGCCCCCAAACATCAGAATGCACATAGTCAAGTATTCCCTTCATTTAGTTCATCTCACGCTTAAACTGCACCTTACATTGTTTTCCCAAGATGCAGAACTTGAAGAAATCTAACTTGCACGATTTTACCCCTTTCAATAGATTTCTTCTATGTAATTCTAGCATCCCACGTTCCCCCATATTCCCCAACCGCATATGTCATAGCGAAGTATCATCAATATCCTCAGCTGTAGTGGCAGCAGCTCCACCTACAAATGTACTCCCTATTAATCGATAAATATTCCCATTAACCTCAGAACCTTTCATTATCCGTAGCGCACCCTTCATCACTCTCATGGCTCCACCAACTGTTTTGTACTCACAGCCATTAGAGTCCAGAGTTCCCAATGAAATTAGATTCTTTCTTAAACCTGAAATATGTCTCACCTCAGCCAGAGTTCTCACAACACGCCATCAAACATCTTTATCTACACTGTGCCTATTCCAATAACATTGCATGAAGCATCATTACCCATTAGAACTGTACCACAGTTCACATACTTGTAGGTGTCGAACCACTCCCTGTTAGGCGTCATATGAAAAGAACATGCTGAATCCAAAATCCATGATTCTAGCACGTTTGTGTTTTTTGAAACTGACAACATATCTCCATCATTTGATGGCTCTTCCACAACGTTTACAGATTTCTTTGATTCTTTTTTCCTCCTTGTTCCTTCACCCTTATTCTTGTATGGATAGTCTTTCTTAAAGTGTCCTATCTCGTGACACCTGTAACACTTATACTCCTTTGGCTTAGGAGTCCTGCCCTTGACTTCGATTTCTCATGCGATCCTAATTTTCCTCTTTTCAATTTTATGCCACGTTGCTCTCCCTTTTTTACCACCAACTCTTGATCACCCAAAATACCCCCGGCTTGTTGCTTTCGCTGGTTAAACATCAGTAGAGCGGAAGCGACTTCTTCTAATTTCAGAGTCTATTTTCTCCATAGGAGGGTTGTAACAAGTAAAGGTGTTAGCCGAGCAGAGTAGCTCGATACTCGACTCTAGATCGGTTCGAAAATATGATCCAAAGCTCGAATTCGAAGTTGATTCGAGTCGAATATGATTCATACGCGTTTTCTGTTTAATGATACACGAGTCGAATTCGAGTATATCAGTATTCGCTCAGATTAGGGTTCGAGTATTTTATTTTTTTCTTGAACCATACTCGATACCTGCTTGATGGATCATATTTGAATACTGGTCTGATCTATACTAATAAGTTAAATATGTGATATTTGTATTAATCTTTATAATTTATAAAGTATAGTATTAAATTGTGTAAGCTTGTACTTGAATAAATCAGTGAATTGATTGTCAATACGTATTACATTCTTTGTAATTTCTTTACATAAATAAAATTAAAAGACTTTTATATATAAACATTAGTTCAATAATAAATTTAGTATGTTGTGGTTCAGTATTAAGCGAAATGATTCATATTTAAAACTCGATTTGAAGGCTCGTGAGTAACTCGTTTTGTAAACGAGTCGAGTACTTACAAGTCGAGTAGGACCGAGTAATGGTCCGAGTCGAATCTGGCGCAAAATTAGAAATTCTTTATCGAATTCGAGTTTAATTTTTTCGAGTAGAAATAGAATCGAAAAGCATTAGAGTGTTCATTTGAGATTCATTGCTTTTCACCCCTTAGTAACAAAATTCTCCATGGAACCTTAGAGAGAGAACACAATAACATCAGTATCTGGTCTTCTTTTTCGAATTTCACTTTAATTCTTAGCAAATCACTAATTATCTGATTGAAGGTATGAATATGTTGAAAAGTTCAGAACTTTCAATCATATTTAACTCAAATAACTTCTGTTTCAGAAATAACTTATTTGTCAATAACTTTAATATATACCTAAATTCCAGTTTATACCATACACTCCATGGCATATATCTATATTTATAAATTATTTAGAAATCATAACTTGTGTGACAACTAGAACTAACACTATTAAAACCATGTATGCTGGTGTTTTACTTTTTCTCTTATTCTTTTTCCTTCCAAGTGGAAGAGGCCATGAATTTCATGATAAGAACAAGAAAAGTAGTTTCGAGACTACAAATTCATCAAAAAGGAATTTAAAAATGAATTTCAGTAGAACGTGGGATTAATGCAAGCAGTTGGGTCTTGGGAGTTGGGACTTTCGGGCATTGAAAAAAATATTAAAGTCCCAAGTATGCTGGAGAGCAATGCTAGAAACAAAAATATAAAATTAATATTAAAGGACTAAAGCTGATTTTATTCAGAAAAAGTTGGGTTACTCTTAGATCAAGTGTCTGGAGACAATGATGATTGATCAAGACAAAGCAACAAATTCCTTTGGTCTCATGCATTGTGCAAGTTGAGACCTAAGTCAACTAAAAGTTAGAGATATATATAGTATGTCCTTATCGGGTCAGGTTAGCGTAAACTTCACCGTATCATTCTATAATTTTTTATTATATTAATTGTAAAAAATATTACGTTAATAAGTTTTATATCTTTTTATTATATTGTTTAATATAATATTTTTTATGATCACTGTAATGAAAAAATAATATAAACATACTACAGTGAAGTTGGTGCCAACTTTATCATAATTAGATCCGATCGGATAAGTTGAGACCTAAGTCCTAATGGATAAAAATTAAAGATATATTTATTTTCTTTATTTTGTGTTACATAATTAAATAAAAATAATAATATATAACAACTTGTCACTCCATTAAATTATATATATATATATATATATATATATATATAGGCTTAAACATATCTTTGCACATTCCTTACATACGATCACTCAAGTTTTTGGGAAAGTGTGTTAAGTGAATTAATTATAGGGTGCTTGAGGAGGGAAGGAAATGAGAAGTTAGGTGGAAAGAATAAATATAACTATAGAATTTGAACTTCATAAGTTTTTCTAAACGTAGAGTTAGCATTATATGAAAATGAAAGGCGAGGCATTTTGGTAAGAAATGTTTAGTATTTTTCTTCACTCTTAGATATCAAAGCTCAGTATTTAATCTAGTCTTGGTGAAGCCATTTATCTTATAGTCTATACGGTTTTTTTTTAAGCAATTGATATTATCAAAGCAAAAATAATGTTGTCATTGTTATAATTGTGTTTAGAATACTAAGTGTCGCTTAAAATGTTAAGTATTACTAGACAATTATAAATATTACACTAAATCAACATTATTTTTTGGGTTGAATGACACTTCTGTCCCTCTAAGTTGTCACTCACTTTCAAAATAGTCCCTAAAGTTCATTTTTCATCAGCTAGATCTTTAAAATGACATTGGTTGACATTTCTGTCTTTTTTACCCGATTTGACTGTAACCCGACCCATTTATCTATAACACGATTCTATTTTTTTTGCGCTTCTGTCCCTCTAAGTTACCATATTTTATTTATTTTATTTTAAGAAAAAAAATAAAAATTTATTTTTAAAAAAAAAATGAGTAAAGTTTCAAAAAATAAATACTCAAAAAATTAAAACTTTATTTTCATCAAAAATAGATTTTTTTTAAAAGACTAAAATTTCATAAAATAAATAAAACTTTATTTTAAAAAAATTAACTTTTTTAAAAGCGAGTAAATTTTCATGAAATATAGATTCAAAAAATAAAATAAAATAAAAATTTTATTTTCAAAAAAAGAAATTTTTTTAAAAAAAAGTGAGTAAAGTTTCATAAAATATTCAAAAAAAAAAATACAAGAAAATAAATCTATATTTTCAAAAAATTGTAATTTTATTTTTTAAAAATGATTAAAGTTTCATAAAATATAGATTAAAAAAATAAAACAAAAAAAACTTACTTTTTCATACAAAATAAAACATTTTATTTTTTAAAAAAAATTAGTAAAATTTCATAAAATATAGATTCAAAAAAGGTTTAAAATATAAAATTAAAATAAATTTAAAGTAAATGAGTAAAAAAGAAAATAAAGTAAATGAGTAAATTTTAATAAAATAAATCTACACATCTTTTAAAAATAAAAAATTTCTATTTACTTTATTTGAATCTATACTTTATGAAACTTTACTCATTTAAAAAAAATCTATTTTTTCTAAAAATAAAGTTTTAATTTTTAATTTTATACTTTTTCTAAAATTTATATTTTCTGAAAATTTACTCATTTTAAAAAATAAAAATTTCTATTTTTTCTAAAATAAAGTTTTTTTTTGTTTTACTTTTTTTGAATCTATATTTCATGAAACTTTATTCATTTTTTTTTTTATTAAAATAATATTTTTTTAAATTTTTCTGAAAAATAATATTTTATTTCTTTGAATCTATATTTTATGAAACTTTTCTCATTTTTTTTAAAAATAACAGTTTCTACTTTTTTCTGAAAATAAAGTTTTATTTTTTGTTTTACTTTTTTAAATCTATATTTTATGAAACTTTAATCTCTTTTTTCGGAAAATAAAGTTGTATTTATTTGAATCTATATTTTATTAAAGTTTACTCATTTTTACAAAAATTAAATTTTCTATTTTTTTGAAAATATAGTTTTTTATTATTTTATGAAACTTTATATATTTTTAAAAAATAAAAATTGTAATTTTTTTTTAAAAAAAAGTTTTATTTTTTGTTCTACTTTTTTGAATCTATATTTTTTGAAACTTTACTCGTTTTTTTAAAAAAAAATTTTCTTTTATCTGAAAATAAAGTTTTTTTGAATCTATATTTTATTAAACTTCATTTTTTTTTTTTGAAAATATAGTTTTTTTATTTTATTATTTTGAATCTATATTTTATGAAAATTTATTCATTTTTTAAAATTAAATATTCAAAAATTTTTTCTGAAAATGAAATTTTATTTTTGAATCTATATTTTATGAAATTTTACTCATTTAAAAAATTTATTTTTTCTAAAATAAACGTTTTATTTTTTGTTTAATTTTTTGAATCTATATTTTATTAAACTTTACTCATTTTTAAAAAAAAAATAATTTTTCTATTTTTTTCTAAAAATAAAGTTTTTTTGAATATATATTTTATGAAACTTAATCATTTTTTCACAAAAATAAAATTTTCTATTTTTTATAATAATTTTTTTTTGAAATAAAAAAAAATCGAATAACTTAGAGAGACAGAAATGCAGAAAATGACGAATCGGGTAAAAAATAAATGGATCGAGTTATAGTCAATTCAGATAAAAGGGACAAAAACGCCGAAAAATGTCACTTTAAGAATTTAACTGACGAAAAATAAACTTTATGAACGATTTTGAAAGTAAATGATAACTTAGAGGGACAAAAGTATCATTTAACTTTATTTTTGCCTCGTTACTGTATCAAGTGTAGTTAAAACAATTATATAATAAAAATCTCTATATAATTGTACGTTTTATTTCAGAACCCAATTATATCCCTCCCTCCCTGCCCTGTCGGCCGTCTCCCCGGCGAAAATTTTGACAGCCTTTTTCTCCTCATTTCCTTAAAGTTGTGTAACCCGTTGTCATTTGTCCTACAAAATATTATTATCTTTCCATATATGGTTCCAATCCATTTACCACACCGTGCAATTCTTAAATGTTGGCAAAATGTGGCGAAGCCTATCCTTAATGGGAAAGACTAGTAGTACTGTCGCCCTACATTTGTGTAATTGTTGAATTTACTAGTTATTTATTTATTATTATTATTTATTTATTTATTTATTTATGGAACTAATGGTAGTGGTAGTAGTATTGGTGGCGTAAATCATCAAGAAATCAATACAAGAGACTATGTAATAAACTAGGCACATGCCAAAGATGTAACTAATAGCGTTGAATCAAATTAATATTAAAGATTTTAAGAATGTCACGCAGCAATCAAAATTGGTGGGAGTTAATGATGAACTTATTATATAAAGCATAGTAGTCACATGAACTACAGCTTGCATGAACACCCTTTTTATATATATCAAGTGGTTGATTAAAATTTCAATCATCCAAACAAAAGTATTACAAGCTAGCTAGCTCATGTATAAAAAAAAAAAAAAAAACACTCCAATATTTCCTCGATCCTCCTCCTCTCTAGATCTCTCATCATTCACTCATGGAGTACCCTCTGCTAAACTACTTGTACTTTCTCCCTCTCTTCTATCTCATCTTCTCTCTAATATTCAAGATCATTGATCAAAAAAGGCACCAACGTTGCTACATTTTAGACTACCAATGCTACAAGCCAACCGACGATCGGAAGGTCAGCACCGAGTTGAGCGGAGAAGTCATAAAAAGAACCAAAGACTTGGGACTCAATGAGTACAAGTTCCTTCTAAAGGCCATTGTCAGCTCGGGCATTGGCGAGGAAACGTACGCGCCAAGAATGATTTTCCATGGCCGAGAAGCTAATGCAACGTACAAAGACGGGATCATGGAGATGGAGGAGTTCTTTTACGATAGCATTACCAAATTATTGACAAGGGTAAACATGTCTCCCAAAGATATTGATGTTTTAGTTGTGAATGTTTCAATGCTCTCAACAATCCCTTCGTTGGCTGCTAGAATTATTAATCATTACAAGATGAGGGAGGATATTAAGGCTTATAATCTTACTGGAATGGGATGTAGTGCAAGCCTAATATCCATTAATATTGTTCAAAGCATTTTTAGGGCACGAAAAAATTTGAATGCCCTAGTTGTGACATCGGAATCTTTGAGCCCCAATTGGTATACGGGCAACAATAGATCCATGATTCTTGCTAATTGTTTGTTTAGGTCAGGTGGATGTGCAATTCTTTTGACAAATAAAGTTGCTTTAAAACATAACGCCGTGTTTAAATTAAAGTGTTTGGTTCGTACACACCACGGTGCTAAGGATGAGGCCTATAATTGTTGTATACAGACGGAGGACGAAGAAGGGAGAGTAGGGTTTCATCTTGGGAAGAATCTTCTAAAGTCTGCGACTCGAGCTTTTGTTGATAATCTCAAGGAAATATCTCTCAAAATCTTGCCGGTAAGGGAACTACTCCGATTTTCCATTCTGTCATTTGTGTATAAAATGAAAAAAAGATATTCCAAGGGAGGGGCAAGGCCGGCAATTAATTTCAAAACCGGGGTTGATCATTTTTGCATTCATACAGGCGGAAAGGCGGTGATCGACGGTATCGGACAGAGCCTCGGGCTCAGCCAGTATGACCTAGAGCCGGCGAGGATGACATTGCTCCGGTTCGGTAACACGTCAGCTAGTAGTCTTTGGTATGTGTTGGGGTATATGGAAGCTAAAAAGAGGTTTAAGAAAGGTGATAGGGTTTTTATGATAAGTTTTGGGGCAGGGTTTAAGTGTAATAGTTGTTTGTGGGAAGTGGTTAGGGATTTGGATGGTGGGAATTGCTGGAGGGAGTGCAATATTGATAATTACCCACCAAAAATCCTAGCCAATCCTTTCTTGGAAAAGTATGGTTGGATCGAAAATGAAGATATTAGCACCTTCAAATTGCCGGAGTAATATTCAAAGGGTAAACTATATATATATATATATATATATATATATATATATATATATATATATATATACTTGATTAATTTCATGGTGATTATCATGATATACTTGCAATTGTAAGGTTTAATTTCTGATTGTTGAATTAAGTGAAGGATTGGTATTTAATAAGTTGTGCACCATCCATATAGAGATTTTTAGAAGTTTTTTTTGGTTCAAAAATAAGGAGTTTGTATAGTTTTGTCTTCATGACTTTTGTACTTGTCTCCTCCGTGTTTGTTCGGAAAACTTCTACTGCATTAATTAATTAAAGGTCCCCAACTGGAGTACAGTTGTATTTGGTGGGTTTTCAAATTTAATTGTTATGTCACTATACAAACTTAAATATCGTTGTGCCTTATCTAATTCTGATAATAATATCATAGTAATATTTATACGGACAAAATAGATATGTATATAGTGATACTTTTATAACGACATTTGAAAATTTTAACGACACATATTTCGTTGACAATATAATTATTGATTGGCATTAGCCTATCTTGTAAACTTTAGTATTTGAAGGGCCGGGGGAAGTTGCATAGTTTTAAGTTTTTTCTTAATTTCTACTAACTTTTTTTAATGAAAATATTGCAATCTTCTTATTAATTGCCAACCCATAGTTGGTATTGCAACTTGCAAGTGGGAAGAGGTTCTTCCTTGCACGAGATGCAGGGAAGTAATTAAGGTTTTTAATTTAGTCTGACATTATTATTTTTATAAATATAAGGACCCGGGGAAAAGGACACAAGTAAGGATTCCATTTACTCATAACTTTCTTTAATTGGATTAGTTCGCAAGAATCCCAAAACTAGTATAATTGAAAATAGAACCAGAAAAAGGAAAATAACTAACATTTTTTATATATATATATATATATATATATATATATTAAAGCACTATTTAACTTATCCGGGTTAAAGTTAAAATTAATTATTATTAAGAGTAAGAAACCCCTCAAAAATATATTTTACATGTCAAATTTAATCGAAGTGAAACTTTAAAGTATAGTATAATATAAAATTATGATGATAAATTTGAAGATATTATTTTATTTTATACTATTAATTATTATAATATTGAAAAGTGAATTATTTTTGTGAAATAAAAAAAATTACAAATAATTTTTTAATTTTTTTTGGTATAACGGAGGGAATTTAATTATGAATGATCATTGCCCGTGCTTGTTATAGTTGTACATCTTTCTCAAAGTGGAAGCATTGCATGCAACCAGTTTTAAATGAAAGGTCCCCTTCTTCCCTATTTATGGTCGAAACTACTTGTTCATTTAGGTCACCTACGAAAACTACGTATATGCATTCCCCCCATTCCTTAATAATTGAAGTTTTAAAAAAACAAATACAAAGATTAAAAATGTAGTAACTAACAACTTTGACGGATTGGTTAAATTGGATATAAAAAATCTCAATATTGTTTTTAAAATTTTTATTAAAAATATAAAAGAAAAAAATTAGTATTAAATGCAAGGATGATCATATCATGTGAAATGAAACCATTAATGTTCTCATAAAATTGATAAACGATAAATAAAATGAATAAATTTTGCTATTTAAATACACAAATAAAAAAGAAGGTCATTGATAATGTCAAAATAATAATTATAGTGCGAGAATAAATTTTTTAAAAATATTATTGAAATAAATGTAAAAGTATCATTAAATATATATTTATTCTGACATTATAAACATTGTGTTGATATTATTAACTGCCAAACAAGAATCTATGGAGGGAGTATCAAAACATATATTATAAATATTGTTTTGATATTATTAACCGCCAAAAAAAAAATAAAGAAACAGGGAGGGAGTATTATTGTAGCTAGCCAGCCGACCTGAAAGTAATAAAATGGAGTATCAATTCTCATTCATTAAATGATACTCCTACTACTATGAGATGACGAAGTTGCTGAGATGACCCCTTTACTTTAAATATGTTCTTCTGTTCCTTTTAACAGCACCGCCAAATTTGGTTTAAACGGTCCACATTGTACTGCCTGCAACTCATGTGAAACCAATTAAATGTAGATTGCAAAAGTTAGTGAAAAGTAAAACACATACAGTTACGCATATGTTGTGTGTGTCCGTTGGAAATCCATTGATTAATTAATAATCTTACCAATGCTTACTGGAGTAGCTACTACTTGGTGCATTTAAAATTATTTTTCTACTTTATATTTGAATCTTAAATATTGTGTTTTTTAGTTAAATTTATGTCTGAAATAATCGCGCTATAAATTTTTTATTGTATTTAGTGTGTTTAGAATTTAAAAATGCCAAAACGATAAATAAAAAATACACTCGTGTTTAAATTTATTCGTTTATAATCAGCTTATTTTAAACACAATTTTTTAAAGTGACAAACATTATATTTAGAGTCCAAACACAAGTACTTCAAAAATAATACGGTAGACCTCCAAACACAACCAACACTATTTCTTCGAATGCTATAAACCGAACATTTGAAAAAATAGGTGGGAATTTGTTGCTACTAATTTCTTATTTGGTGCAACCCCGTGAAAAGCCAAAGCACAGTAATAGATGACAATCGCCACCCAACTTAATTGATCCCTTCTATTAAGCAAATGATGGGTACAACCCTTATCCTAGCTTGCTAGCCCAATGTGGAGAAGGAAATTGTGTCATTTTCTGATGACAATTTTCCGGGAAAAGAGGATGAGGACCCCCAAAATTATTACAAAAAGCCGAAACACTACTAAAACTCAAAAAGAGTTCAGCTAGAATTGCTTAAATAGGGGCTCCATATTTTTACGAGGGGCTTAGGTATGCATGGACCAAAAGAGAGATGGCCCTCTTGGCTTTTCAAGATCACATGCAATAGTAATACTTTGGTCTATTTTAAATGGAGCTCGTCTTCTACTATCTTATAGTCACGCTTCTTTTTATTTCTTTCTCTTTTACCCTTACTTTAATTATATTACGTTCTATTATATTTTATATATTATTTTTTTATTTAATTTTTCAAATTTTATAAACTTTCAATTTCATACCACAAAATTCTACACACGCAGTGTGTGTGCTAATATTTATAAACTTCTTCCTCTTATGTCTAATTGCCGGGGGGCGGGGGGCGGGGAGAGAGAATTCTACGACTTATTTAATTTTTAATGTGTCTCAGAAAACAGATTAACTAATAAAAAACATTTTCTTGTTGACGAAAAATGTCTTTGTTGTTTCTTCAAATGACTATAAATTCGATCAAATTCGATCATTTTCAACGAATTGTCTAAATGGTGTGCCTGTTTCTTCCTCTCTTTCTCCTTTTTTTTTTCTTTTTTTGGAAAGACGAAATAATTTTCCTAGTACCTATAATTTGTGATGAACATAATAATTGATTTGATGATAGTACGAGTTAAATGTACGTATAATTGTATTCAAGTAGTTTTTGTAAAATGTTTATGAAATGTTTCTTATGTAAAAGGATTTAGTTTAGGAATCAAACATGGTAGGTTGATTAAAATTTGTAGAGTTAGAACTATGTAATAGCTACATTGTCCAGGCCAGAAGACGATCGTGGTGCCAGAGAAAAAATTACTCTCGCAGAGTAGTATGAAGATCGTAGAGTACAAGCCTGATCGTAGAGTTAAAATCGCAAAGTCACCATCATTCATAGAGCAGAAGAATTACTTTACGATTTCACTATGAGGAATCCAAAATCGTGGAGTGCAGTATGACAAGTCAGTAACAGGTTATGACAAATTTATCAACCTTAACACTTGACTCTCCGATATTATTTTCAAATGATTTTGCGATAAGGACAAGTCGACAAAGCCTCTCTCTCTCTCTCTCTCTATATATATATATATATATAACAACTATTTTAGTAGAGTCAAAGGACACGTAACTGCTACGTCATAGTAATGAAAAAAATAACCTGTGGTGGTCCAGGTAGACAACAATTCAAAGTCAATCAATTGTTGAAAAGCAAGTGTCTAAGTAAGAATGGAGCAACGTTAACTTTTCAACGGGAAGACCCCTAGAGAACTATATATAAAGTTAGCAAATTCAAATATCAGACATAAATCAATTAAGTCCAAATGTTAAAACTTTGAGTTCATACTTGCTCCACTCTACGATTCCAAGAAATACACCATGTTGCTAAGTAATTCAAAGAGAACATTAAAGCAACTTAGCAACACCTCAAACAAACTATTTCTCTATGATTAGTCTAATCTAAGTGATCTTTTTGTAAATCAAGTCTGTGTGACTTGAAGAATTTTTTATGAATCATTGTATAAAAGTTCTTTGTGAACTGTAATCATTGTAATTTTATGCACTGAACGTCTTAAAAAATCTCGTATTCTTTATTTTTCACTTTATTTTCTATCGCTTTACATTTTATATCTATGTTTTATTTCTACATTATTTAATTAAATTTAGAACTGTAGATTTCATTATAATCTTCGAAGGGTTTTTTCTCTCCTTAAAAGTGTTAATCGAATTAATCAGGTTACTTAACTGATTTATTAATACATCTTTAAAAAAGAAAATTTAAAGAATTTATTCAACCCTTCTTCTAAATCTCTTGTGCCTATCTGAGAATATTAATTGGTATCAAAGCAGAGTTCTCTTGAACTAGCTTTACAACTTGAATATGTAAATTCATGACACTAACCAAAACCAGTTCTGAACTTGGTGGTGGAAATAAGTCACTCTTATGCAATAAAGATAAATTTGCTAATTGAAAAGTTCATATACAATTAATTAAATTTGCTAGTTAGATATCCTGCTCGTTGGAGTGGAAGAGTAGATTAGAAGTTACTCAGTCTCCGAACCACTTAAAACATCTCGTGTCATTTATGTTATGTCTTTTACATTTTGTATTTTATATATGTTATATCTGCTATGTGTGTTACAACCACAAGACTAAATTTAGATTTGAGATTTCCTTAATCTTTAAGGGAGATTTTTCAAAGAATATTCCGCTATGCATAATTAATACTGGTTAACTGATTATTTGGTAATACATCTTTAATTAAATGAAAAGTTTTAAAGATCTATTTAAATCCCCCTCCTAGATCTCTAGTATGCCTCCGCAAAACAACATATATATACTATTACACTTTATAAATATAAAATCATAATTAAAATTAAAAACAAAATAAAATAAAAATAATTAATTATCCTAATTGATTTAATTTTGTATATATTATAAGAGAATGTATTGAGTATCTAATTGAATATGTATCAATCGAGTATGTATCGAATCACAATCGATAATTCGAATAGTTTAAATATTAAATGAGTCGAGCATATATAATCTTGCTCATATTCTATTCATATTTTTTTAACTATTTTTTTATGCTCAAATTTGGATCATATTATTAACGAATTTGAATCTCGCTTGTATTTTTTTAAATCGAGCCCGAACTGTTTGGTTTATTTGCAGCCTTACCTGGATGTGCTAAATGATCCCAAAAAATATATTATTTGTGATGCCCCCAAAATAGGTCCACACAACCCATTCTGAGTCGCCAAATACATGATACAGAAAACAAATACATCTTTATTATTACAATTATCGTGCAGAATATGACAATACATATGTTGTAAGTTTAAATACAATATTATCTTATAGACAATATACAAACTCAAATAAGTCCTCATTACAATTATTGATACACTATTTTATAAAATAGTTAGGACTGCTAAAACAACTGACTTGAAATATCACTCCACACCCCGACTAGTTCCCGCTATATTCTCGCTTCCTGAGAAGAAAAATGGAACAAAAAGGAAAAGGGTGAGCTCAACTAGC
This sequence comes from Panax quinquefolius, assembly GCA_020205615.1. Taxonomy (NCBI): domain Eukaryota; kingdom Viridiplantae; phylum Streptophyta; class Magnoliopsida; order Apiales; family Araliaceae; genus Panax; species Panax quinquefolius. The sequence continues at coordinate 22,949,509 of CM035154.1, forward strand.
CTAGTAAAGAATATTATGGGTGACGCCCCCAAAATAGATATACATCACTCATTCTAAGTAGCCAGATATCACACTATAAAAATTATTTACAACTTCATTTATACAATTTGTTGAACTGTAAATGCGAGAATCGACCCACGATTAAAGCGTGAGTTTTAATACAAATGTATGTAACTCTCATGGTGTCTCGACCACAACCTTACAATGGTACTTTACATAAAAGTACAATCAATAACTATTTTAGGAATTAAAATCTTTGGAAAATACTCAAGGAAACCTTCGTATATGGGAGGCCATGCGTCTAGGTTATGATAGATATCATATGTCCACAGAATTATCCTTAGTTGACCCAATAGTCCCCAAAGAAAAATAAGAAGATTACTATCATCTTCTTTCTAATGGTGAGTCTTCTCTTGACATATAATTATCTCCGTTTTTCCAATTGAGAATTATATTTCAAACAAACTCCAAGATCATATAGGTAGTGCTTTCGTAGATATACTCAAAGAAGTGGATGTGCACAACTCGTCTTATGATAACACGAGGTTGTATGTCATTAGACATCTTGTATGATAGTGGCAAAACACCCTTCCAAAGTTGGGTTCACCTCACCCTATTCGGTTCACCAAAATTAAATATCAAATGACGTATACAATCGACACACTTATCTAAAGTTCTTAATAAAATTATTTCCATACTATTTAGGGAGAACCTCAAAACTATGACCATCGTTCTATTCTCCTGTTACCCCCCGCTCGACAAAAATACACTCTTACCGAAAAGAATTGTGAAGCAAAAAGGGTGAAACCTAACTAGCCCGATAAAGAATATCATGATTAAAGATAATTTACATCATCAATAGCCTTCATCAAGTAGTAAATTAGAGATTTAGAACATATGGTAGATAATAAAACTTTTCAACCATAGTTGCAGCGGAACGAACAATCTATTAGAAGAGTCAAATAGACCATCCGATCTATTATCTTCTCCATGTTAAAAGTCCACCAATAATGTTTTATCCCTGTAACATCAATCAATAATTCCTGTCCACAATCATATGAATAACTCATAATCATAATTGCGATTCTAAATTCCTCTTCTCACCCAGGACGAAGATAATTTTCATCACCTATCTTCACCTGAAACATCAAAAATCATGGTTATACCAAATCACAATTCCCGCTTTCATAATCATACTAATAAATTAAATCTTTGCAGACTACGACCAAAGATATTCATTAACAATTCATCTTTGCACTACAAAGCAAAAGACATACAATTTGTATTTTAGAAGAGTCCAGTAGAGCATGATATCTACTATCTTTTACTTAATTAAAAGTGTATAATCAATATTTTATCATTTGAGACTCAACTTAATAAATAATCCACATCATCGAATCATCCTTGACTACTGCCAAGGATATTCATATAATCATCAATGGTCATGATTATACCGAATAATCCACGGTTATAATCATACCAATAATCATCCCATTAATGCACTATGCTAGCCAATGAGGACTTTTACCACATCATCTATAACATTATGGGTCATGATTATACCGAATGATCCCCGGTCATAATCATACCAATAAACAGTTCATCTATGCACATAAGCCAAAGATACTCATCAATCAATAGTTCATCTTTGCACGTAAGCCAAAGATATACAAATGTAAAACTAATAATCAATAGTCCATCTTTGCACGTAAGCCAAGATATCGACTATAAAACTAATAATCAACGATCCATCTTTGTACGTAAGCAAAGATATCTTGTGAGAACCAGATATTCTCGCTATATTCTCGCTTCACGAGAAGAAAAATGGAACAAAAGGAAAAGGGTGAGCTCAACTAGCCTAGTAAAGAATATTATGGGTGGACGCCCCAAAATAGATATACATCACTCATTCTAAGTAGCGGATATCACACTATAAAATTATTTACAACTTCATTTATACGGTAAATTGTTGCGTAAATGCGAGAATCGATTACGGATTAAGCTGTGAGTTTTAATACAAATGTATGTAACTCTCATGGTGTCTCGACCATAACCTTACAATGGTACTTTACATAAAAGTACAATCAATAACTATTTTAGGAATTAAAATCTTTGAAAAATACTCAAGAGAAACCTTCAGATATGGGAGGCCGTGCGCTCAGGTTATGATAGATATCATATGTCCACGTAATTATCCTTAGTTGACCCAATAGTCCCTTAAAGAAAAATAAGAAGATTACTATCATCTTCTTTCCAATGGTGAGTCTTCTCTTGACATATAATTATCTCCGTTTTCTCCAATTGAGAATTATATTTCAAACAAACTCCAAGATCATATAGGTAGTGCTCGTAGATATACTCAAAGCAAGTGGATGTGCACAACTCGTCTTTATGATAACACGAGGTTGTATGTCATTAGACATCTTGTATGATAGTGGCAAAACACCCTTCCAAAGTTGGGTTCACCTCACCCTATTCGGTTCACCAAAATTAAATATCAAATGACGTATACAATACGACACACTTATCTAAAGTTCTTAATAAAATTATTTTCATACTATTTAGGGAGAACCTCAACAGCTATAGACCATCGTTCTATTCTCCTCATACCCCGCCCGATTCCCGCCTACACTCTTACCTGAAAAGAATTGTGAAGCAAAAAGGGTGAGCACAACTAGCCCAGTAAAGAATATCATGATTAAAGATAATTTACATCATCAATAGCCTTCATCAGTAGTAAATTAGAGATTTAGAACATATGGTAGATAATAAAACTTTTCAACCATAGTCAGCGTTAGACTAACAATCTATTAGAAGAGTCAAATAGACCATCCGATCTATTATCTTCTCCATGTTAAAAGTCCACCAATAATGTTTTATCCTCAGTAACATCAATCAATAATTCTCATCCACAATCATATGAATAACTCATAATCATAATTGCGATTCTAAATTCCTCTTCTCACCTGTGCGAAGATAATTTTCATCACCTATCTTCACCGAAACATCAAAAATCATGGTTATACCAAATCACAATTCCCGCTTCATAATCATACTAATAAATTCATCTTTTCAGACTACGACCAAAGATATTCATTAACAATTCATCTTTGCACTTTCTGAGCCAAAGACATACAATCAGTATTTTAGAAGAGTCAAGTAGAGCATGATATCTACTATCTTTTACGAATTAAAAGTGTATAATCAATATTTTATTCTTTGAGACTCGAACAATAAATAATCCACATCATCGAATCATCCTTGCACTACTACCGAGGATATTCATATAATCATCAATGGTCATGATTATACCGAATAATCCACGGTTATAATCATACCAATAACTCATCCATTAATGCACTCATGTGCCAATGAGGACTTTTACCACATCATCTATAACATTATGGGTCATGATTATACCGAATGATCCCGGTCATAATCATACCAATAAAGCGGTTCATCTATGCACATAAGCCAAAGATACTCATCAATCAATAGTTCATCTTTGCACGTAAGCCAAAGATATACAACTGTAAAACCAATAATCAACAGTCCATCTTTGAACGTAAGCCAAAGATATACGACTGTAAAACCAATAATCAACCGTCCATCTTTGTACGTAAGCCAAAGATATACTGTGAGACCCCAGATATTCTCGCTTCCTGAGAAGAAAAATGGAACAAAAAGGAAAAGGGTGAGCTCAACTAGCCTAGTAAAGAATATTATGGGTGACGCCCCCAAAATAGATATACATCACTCATTCTAAGTAGCCAGATATCAAACTATAAAAATTATTTACAACTTCATTTATACAGCTGTTGAACTATCGTGCAGAATACGACCACAGTTAAACTGTGAGTTTTAATACAAATATATGTGACTCTCATGGTATCTCGACCACAACCTTACAATGGTACTTTACATAAAAGTACAATCAATAACTATTTTAGGAATTAAAATCTTTGGAAAATACTCAAGGAAACCTTCGTATATGGGAGGCCATGCGTCTAGGTTATGATAGATATCATATGTCCACAGAATTATCCTTAGTTGACCCAATAGTCCCCAAAGAAAAATAAGAAGATTACTATCATCTTCTTTCCAATGGTGAGTCTTCTCTTGACATATAATTATCTCCGTTTTCTCCAATTGAGAATTATATTTCAAACAAACTCCAAGATCATATAGGTAGTGCTCGTAGATATACTCAAAGAAGTGGATGTGCAACAACTCGTCTTATGATAACACGAGGTTGTATGTCATTAGACATCTTGTATGATAGTGGCAAAACACCCTTCCAAAGTTGGGTTCACTTCACCCTATTCGGTTCACCAAAATTAAATATCAAATAGCGATATAATAATCGACACACTTATCTAAAGTTCTTAATAAAATTATTTTCATACTATTTAGGAGAACCTCAATGACTATAGACCATCGTTCTATTCTCGTTAGCCCTGGCTCGACCCACTACACTCTTACGAAAAGAATTGTGAAGCAAAAAAGGGTGAAACAACTAATTTGATAAAGAATATCATGATTAAAGATAATTTACATCATCAATAGCCTTCATCAGTAGTAAATTAGAGATTTAGAACATATGGTAGATAATAAAACTTTTCAACCATAGTTGCAGCGGAACGAACAATCTATTAGAAGAGTCAAATAGACCATCCGATCTATTATCTTCTCCATGTTAAAATTCCACCAATAATGTTTTATCCCTGTAACATCAATCAATAATTCCTGTCCACAATCATATGAATAACTCATATTCATAATTGCGATTCTAAATTCCTATTCTCACCCAGGACGAAGATAATTTTCATCACCTATCTTCACCTGAAACATCAAAAATCATGGTTATACCAAATCACAATTCCTGCTCATAATCATACTAATAAATTCATCTTTGCACTACGACCAAAGATATTCATTAACAATTCATCTTTGCACTACAGGCCAAAGACATACAACTGTATTTTAGAAGAGTCAAGTAGAGCATGATATCTACTATCTTTTATGAATTAAAAGTGTATAATCAATATTTTATTGCTGAGACTCAACTTAATAAATAATCCACATCATCGAATCATCCTTGCACTACGGCCAAGGATATTCATGTAATCATCAATGGTCATGATTATACCGAATAATCCCTGGTTATAATCATACCAATAACTATCCATTAATGCACTACAGGCCAATGAGGACTTTTACCACATCATCTATAACATTATGGGTCATGATTATACCGAATGATCCCTGGTCATAATCATACCAATAAACAGTTCATCTATGCACATAAGCCAAAGATACTCATCAATCAATAGTTCATCTTTGCACGTAAGCCAAAGATATACAACTGTAAAACCAATAATCAACAGTCCATCTTTGCACGTAAGCCAAAGATATACGACTATAAAACCAATAATCAACAGTCCATCTTTGTACGTAAGCCAAAGATATACTGTGAGACCCTAGATATTCTCGCTTCCTGAGAAGAAAAATGGAACAAAAAGGAAAAGGGTGAGCTCAACTAGCCTAGTAAAGAATATTATGGGTGACGCCCCCAAAATAGATATACATCACTCATTCTAAGTAGCCAGATATCACACTATAAAAATTATTTACAACTTCATTTATACGGTTTTGTTGAGCTCGTAAATGCGAGAATCGACCACGTTAAACTGTGAGTTTTAATACAAATGTATGTAACTCTCATGGTGTCTCGACCACAACCTTACAATGGTACTTTACATAAAAGTACAATCAATAACTATTTTAGGAATTAAAATCTTTGGAAAATACTCAAGGAAACTTTCGTATATTGGAGGCCATGCGTCTAGGTTATGATAGATATCATATTTCCACAGAATTATCCTTAGTTGACCCAATAGTCCCCAAAGAAAAATAAGAAGATTACTATCATCTTTTTTCCAATGGTGAGTCTTCTCTTGACATATAATTATCTCCGTTTTCTCCAATTGAGAATTATATTTCAAACAAACTCCAAGATCATATAGGTAGTGCTCGTAGATATACTCAGCAAGTGGATGTGCACAACTCTGTCTTATGATAACACGAGGTTGTATGTCATTAGACATCTTGTATGATAGTGGCAAAACACCCTTCCAAAGTTGGGTTCACCTCACCCTATTCGGTTCACCAAAATTAAATATCAAATGACGTATACAATACGACACACTTATCTAAAGTTCTTAATAAAATTATTTTCATACTATTTAGGGAGAACCTCAACAGCTATAGACCATCGTTCTATTCTCCTGTTACCCCCGCTCGACCCAGCTACACTCTTACCTGAAAAGAATTGTGAAGCAAAAAGGGTGAGCACAACTAGCCCAGTAAAGAATATCATGATTAAAGATAATTTACATCATCAATAGCCTTCATCAGTAGTAAATTAGAGATTTAGAACATATGGTAGATAATAAAACTTTTCAACCATAGTTGCAGCGGAACGAACAATCTATTAGAAGAGTCAAATAGACCATCCGATCTATTATCTTCTCCATGTTAAAAGTTCACCAATAATGTTTTATCCCTGTAACATCAATCAATAATTCCTGTCCACAATCATATGAATAACTCATAATCATAATTGCGATTCTAAATTCCTCTTCTCACCCAGTGACGAAGATAATTTTCATCACCTATCTTCACCGAAACATCAAAAATCATGGTTATACCAAATCACAATTCTCGCTCATAATCATATTTAATAAATTCATCTTTGCAGACTCACGACCAAAGATATTCATTAACAATTCATCTTTGCACTACGTGCCAAAGACATACAATCTGTATTTTAGAAGAGTCAAGTAGAGCATGATATCTACTATCTTTTACGAATTAAAAGTGTATAATCAATATTTTATTCTTTGAGACTCGACAATAAATAATCCACATCATCGAATCATCCTTGCACTACGGCCGAGGATATTCATATAATCATCAATGGTCATGATTATCTTAGAATAATCCTCGGTTATAATCATACCAATAACTCGTCCATTAATGCACTACATGTGCCAATGAGGACTTTTACCACATCATCTATAACATTATGGGTCATGATTATACCGAATGATCCCCGGTCATAATCATACCAATAAGCGGTTCATCTATGCACATAAGCCAAAGATACTCATCAATCAATAGTTCATCTTTGCACGTAAGCCAAAGATATACAATTGTAAAACTAATAATCAACGGTCCATCTTTGCACGTAAGCAAAGATATCTGATCGTAAAACTAATAATCAACCGAAATCCATCTTTATACGTAAGCAAAAGATATCTTGTGAGAGACCGGATATTCTCACTTCACGAGAAGAAAAATGGAACAAAAGGAAAAGGGTGAGCTCAACTAGCCTAAGTAAAGAATATTATGGGTGGCGCCCCCAAAATAGATATACATCACTCATTCTAAGTAGCGGATATCACACTATAAAATTATTTACAACTTCATTTATACAATTTGTTGAACTATAAATGCGAGAATACGACCACAGTTAAAGCGTGAGTTTTAATACAAATGTATGTGACTCTCATGGTATCTCGACCCACAACCTTACAATGGTACTTTACATAAAAGTACAATCAATAACTATTTTAGGAATTAAAATCTTTGGAAAATACTCAAGGAAACCTTCGTATATGGGAGGCCATGCGTCTAGGTTATGATAGATATCATATGTCCACAGAATTATCCTTAGTTGACCCAATAGTCCCCAAAGAAAAATAAGAAGATTACTATCATCTTCTTTCCAATGGTGAGTCTTCTCTTGACATATAATTATCTCCGTTTTCTCCAATTGAGAATTATATTTCAAACAAACTCCAAGATCATATAGGTAGTGCTCGTAGATATACTCAGCAAGTGGATGTGCACAACTCTGTCTTATGATAACACGAAGTTGTATGTCATTAGACATCTTGTATGATAGTGGCAAAACACCCTTCCAAAGTTGGGTTCACTTCACCCTATTCGGTTCACCAAAATTAAATATCAAATGACGTATACAATACGACACACTTATCTAAAGTTCTTAATAAAATTATTTTCATACTATTTAGGGAGAACCTCAACAGCTATAGACCATCGTTCTATTCTCCTGTTAGCCCCGCTCGACCCAGCTACACTCTTACCTGAAAAGAATTGTGAAGCAAAAAGGGTGAGCACAACTAGCCCAGTAAAGAATATCATGATTAAAGATAATTTACATCATCAATAGCCTTCATCAGTAGTAAATTAGAGATTTAGAACATATGGTAGATAATAAAACTTTTCAACCATAGTTACAGCGGAACGAACAATCTATTAGAAGAGTCAAATAGACCATCCGATCTATTATCTTCTCCATGTTAAAAGTCCACCAATAATGTTTTATCCCTGTAACATCAATCAATAATTTCTGTCCACAATCATATGAATAACTCATAATCATAATTGCGATTCTAAATTCCTCTTCTCACCCAGGACGAAGATAATTTTCATCACCTATCTTCACCTGAAACATCAAAAATCATGGTTATTCCAAATCACAATTCCTGCTCATAATCATACTAATAAATTCATCTTTGCACTACGACCAAAGATATTCATTAACAATTCATCTTTGCACTATAGGCCAAAGACATACAACTGTATTTTAGAAGAGTCAAGTAGAGCATGATATCTACTATCTTTTACGAATTAAAAGTGTATAATCAATATTTTATTGCTGAGACTCAGCTTAATAAATAATCTAAATCATCGAATCATCCTTGTACTACGGCCAAGGATATTCATGTAATCATCAATGGTCATGATTATACCGAATAATCCCTGGTTATAATCATACCAATAAGCGCCCATTAATGCACTTCTGCCAATGAGGACTTTTACCACATCATCTATAACATTATGGGTCATGATTATACCGAATGATCCCTGGTCATAATCATACCAATAAATAGTTCATCTATGCACATAAGCCAAAGATACTCATCAATCAATAGTTCATCTTTTACGTAAGCCAAAGATATACTGTTCAAAACCAATAATCAAGCGGATCCATCTTTGCACGTAAGCCAAAGATATACGACTGTAAAACCAATAATCAACAGTCCATCTTTGTACGTAAGCCAAAGATATACTGTGAGACCCCAGATTTTATGAATAAAGATTTAAATTTCTCAAAATATTATTTTGAATATTATGGAATGAATTTGATATAATATTATAGTTGTGGGTAATATTTAAAATTTTTGCAAAGTATGCAAGTTGTTATATAATATTCGATTGGTCGGGGAATATTCTTTTTGTCGTGAAATATCCGTACCACGGTACAATCACTGGTAGACCCCACAACGGAATTATTGTCGAATTAAGAAAATGACAAAATTATTTTATGAAAATAACGACGGAAGTTTTACTGTTAAAACTGTTGAACTACTCGGTAGTAAAAGTACAATAATACGCGTGGTTGCATAGTAGCACACGGTATTGATTATTGATGCTTACGTGAGAAGTCACTCGCTTTTGTTCAATTATTGCTTCGATGAATTGTTGCATAGTATCTCACGTTATTTGATTCAATTATTGTCGATATTTTATATATTATTAAATCAATAATTGAGATGACGAGTTATTAATATTATTATTTGAAATATTAACGATGTTCAGAAGTTACGCCAATGAGAGGTTTGGTCACCTAATTAATTGCGCATGATAGGGAGAAATCCTTATTGAAAAGCCCATTCTTTTCCGGGAGCGACACAGTGTCGATTAATATTGTGAATTATAATAATGATGATAAATATTGTTAAATATATTGAGGTGTCATTTTATGAAGTCAAGAAAGTTTATATATATATATATATATATATATTATATAAATTTTGTTTTATTAGTATTATTAATGTAATAAAAGCAGAAAAACTTTTTATATAAAGCAGAATAATTTTATAAAGTTATTTGTTTTATTAGACAATAATTAGAATATATTATATTTATTATTATATATAGCTCTGCATAGTATTTTGTATAGTAAAATATTTTTATATAAAACAGAATACTTTTATAAAGTTATTCGTTTTATTAGATATTAAACAGAATATATTTTATTTTATTTAAAAAATTTTGTTTTATTAGAATATTTTATTTATACTGCATAGTAAATCAATATGGACCGTCCGTTCAAAAGTAAATTAATCTGGACCGTTCATGAATTAGTTACTATTCAGTCCATTCTCCTATAAATAGAAGCTCATTCCTTCATTATTTCTTACGAATTCACTGAAACTCTAGAGAGAGAAACTATAGAGAGAAAGAAGAAAAGTATTTTGCTACTTCACTACTCCTATATCCAGTTTCTTCTAAGGTAAGAGGTATTATTTCTTTCGTATTCATGAAGAGAACTTCTGTTATTCCATTCTTTATTATTCTGTTGGAATAACCTGTATACGCGGGCTACCCTATACTTGGTGAAATTTGTCTGTTATTCCATTCTTAATTATTATGTTGGAATAACTTGTCTATGCGAAGTACCGCATACATGGTGAAATTCTTATGTTATTCCATTCTTATTATTATGTTGGAATAACCTGTATACGCGAAGTACCGCATACATGGTGAAATTCTTACGTTATTCCATTCTTTATTATTCGTTGGAACATCCCGTACATGCGTTTCGCATGACTCGAATTCATCATTTATTATTACATTGGAATATCACTTCCGGTCGTATGATACGCTTGACCGGTTCCATTAATTATTATTCTATTGGAATAACTTTCATGCATGCGGTCTATCGCATGCATGGTGATTTCTATTGTTATTTCATTCTTTATTATTACATTTGGAATATCTATCGGTCTTAATTTCACTTTGACACGGTTCCGTTATTTATTATTACATTGGAATAACCTATCATTAGGTTTATCGCATGCATGGTGAATTCTTACATCATTCCATTCTTTATTATTCATTGGACTAACTGTCATGTGGATTACCACATGCATGGTGAATGACCCTTCGTATTCATTTCTTATTAAATGGTGGAAATGATCATCTACACGTGGATTACCGTATGGTAAGCGAAAATCCATTTTGCGATTTCATATATTCGTTATACTCGGTTGGTTAAAGCTTTGACTTCTATACTCCATGAAATTAGTGGAATATCCTTGATATTTTGCGCTTCATCCAAATATCTTTTCATGGAAATATTCTTCTGAGCATTCTTGAATTTTACTCTACAAAGCAGTATCATGTTGACAATTTGGACGTTATTGAATTCTGGATAAATTAATTTTTGAACTTGTTTTATTGGATTCTTATATCAATGTCATCATCCTCATGCTTATATTATATTGAAAGTCATCTGTGGCCTGTTGTACATAGATGAACTTGGTATGATTATGGCCAGGGATTATTCGGTATAATCATGACCGTAATGTTACAAATGATGTGGTAAAAGTTGTAAGACCCCAACTTATTATGAATAAAATTAAATTTTCTCTATTTATTATCTTGAAATAATTAGGAGTTAATTTGATATAATACTTTGGTTATGGGTGAAATGTGCAAATTTTACAAAATAAGCAAGTGGTTATAAAATATTCATTTTTGTCGGGGAATATTCATTTGGTAGTGGAATATTCTTGTGGTCGGGGAATATTCGTATGATGGCGCAGCCATTCGTGGGCCTCATAACAGAATAACTGTCGGATGAAGAAAATGACAAGTTTGAGTTTTTATAAATACTTGGCGTAGTTATTCTGATTAATATTGTTGGAATACCGGTGGTTAAAATCTGATGTCTGGCGTGGTTGTACGTGATGATTACGGCATTGCATGATTTTTGAATTATTGATTCTTACGTGAAGAAGGCACTACTCAATAATTGTTACGATAATTACTTTTCAATATTTTATTTTATTGATTCAATAATTGTTGCGTTGATATTTTATATTATTGTTATTTTAATAATTGTTATTTGACAAAGATTTCCATTATCGGATCAATAATTCATATTATTTGAATAATATTATTAAATAACATTATTGGCAATGTCTAGAAAGTTCTCATCTAAGGAGAGGTTTGGTCACCTAATTGCTACCAAGAAGGAGAAATCCTTATTGGAAAGCCCCTCTTTCCCTGAAACGGCACGGTTGTCATAATTGTGATTACGTAATATTATTTGTGAATAATTAATTATTGATTTATATGATAAGGAAATATTTATTTGATGTGGATATAAATGATGGATTTATTTATTTTATGTGGTTATAATTGAAGGATTTAATGTTGAGGTGTTTTATTAGTATCTTTGTCGGAATGGAGGTATTAAAAATCAAATCAGTATTTTTACGAAATATTGCGTGAGTTATAATTTTTAATCCAACCATTAGATCGTTGTGATTTTTGGATATGTTATACATATATAAGTTGGGTATATGTTCACAAATTTTGAACCGTTAAAAATGAACGTATGATTTGTTATAAATGTTAAGAGGTGACTGATTCAGAAATTAGGTTTATAATGATTTTGGTGGAAAATTCTAGAATTGAGTGGGCCCCACTTGTGGTTGGTGAAGAAATGTGCTGAATTTTATTTTAAATGTGGTGGGTGGCAATAGTAGCAGGTAAAGCCATCAAGTAGCAGGTCAAGTCTGCTTCGGCGTGCTAACATTTTCCTATAAATAGAGAGCTAAGTTAGAATTGAAAATCACACCAGAAACATAAGCTTTCTCTCTTTCTCTCTCTATATTATTGAGCGTATTTTGTGAGTATTTAGATACTTTGAGAGTTGTTGTCAAAGACAAGTTTCATTCAAAGATCACTTGAGACCTTTCCTTCCAAATCAATCGATTCTTTCGAGGAGGGATATTATTTTCTTTTTAAATGATATTATTTTCTTCAATATCATTATGCTGAGATATTGTTATGAATTTTATTGTGGAATTTCTACCTTTTTGTGTCTGGGTTACTATTCACGTATACGACACTATTCACAAATATGGCACTATTCAGTAAAAAAATGAAATTTTCTCTTTTTCGTCCCAGATGTCTTTTATGGTTACTATCTTTGATTGTATCCATGTTTTGATCTTTATTTTTGAATTCTACTTCACACTTGGTTTATATGAACTATTATTGAATTTGGATAAACAGAAATACGAATCCCTAATATTTGTCCTTCTGTCTCACTGGATTCGTTCTCTAAAATGTTTTTCATCATCCTCAGTCCTTAATGGTGATACTTGATGAATATCTTTGGCCTGTAGTGCAAAGATGAATGATTACCTGATGAATATCTTTGGCCTGTAGTGCAAAGATGAACAAGTGTTGAGATGAACATGACCAACTGGTGATACAGATGAATATCTTTGGCCCGTAGTGCAAAGATGAATATTTGATGTAAGATGTATATTGATTGATGTTACAGGGATAAAATATTGATGATGGACTTTTAAATTCATAGATGATAGTAGATTTCATTCTCTACTTAACTCTTCTAATGAATTGTTGTTTCCGCTGCAGTTGTTGATCTAAAACTTGTTGTATATTGTATTCTATCTGATTTTTCCCTGTTGAAGACTAAGGATAATTTGTTGTATATTATCTTAGTCATAATATTCTTTATTGGGCTAGTTGAGCTCACCCTTTTCCTTTTTATTCCAATTTTCTTCTCAGGAGGTGAGAATTTAGCAGGGACTAGCCGGGGTATGGAGTGATGATTCAGGATAGCTATTTTAGTAGTCCTCACAACTTTCTAGAATAGTGCATCAATAATTGTAATGAGGACTTTATTTGGGTATGGATATTTTCTAAAAGACAATATTGTATTTAAACTCACAGTATGTGTTGTCGTATTTTGCACGACAATTATAATAATGAAGTTGTAGTTTTCTTTCTGTACCATGTATTTTGCGACTCAAAATGGGTGTTGTATACCTATTTTTGGGGCGTCACAAAAGTCCTCATTGGCCCGCAGTGCATTGATGGACAGTTGTTGGCATGATCATGACCATTGATGAATACACGAATATCCTTGGCCCGTAGTGCATGGAAAATTTGTGGTTGTGATACTAATGAATATCCTTCGTCGTAGTGCGTGGATGATGTGGAATATTTATTAGTGAGTCCCAAAGCGATAAAAGTGATGAAAACCTTTTAAATCATAAAAGATAGTAGATTTTATTCTCTACTTGACTCTTTTTAATGGATTGCTTGTTCATTGCAGATTAAACTTTATGTCTATTATATTTTATCATTTTAACATTGTTGAAGACTAATGATAATTTATTCGCATTATCTTAGTCATAATATTTTCTTCTTGGGCTAGTTGAGCTCATCCTTTCTTTTTCTTTGTTCTCTTCGTGAAATGAGAACGTGGCAAGGACTAGTGGGAACAGAGAGTGACGGTCCGGATGATTGCATTAGTAATCCTCACTATTACGTTAAATAGTGTGACAATAAATATAATGAGGACTCTATTGAGTGTAGATATTGTCTAGATGACGATATTCTTATTAAAACTCTTAGATTATGTTTTGTCGTATTTTACACAACTGTTGTATAATTAGTTTGTATTTGTATTCAGTACCATGTATCTGGCGACCCAAGATGGGTGATGTATACCTATTTTTGGGGCGTCACGGTTAATATCAAAGCTTAGGATATAATCCCCAGGTGAGATGTGAGATAAGAACTAGAAGGGAGAGGCGAGGAATTCCTTCGCTAGTATGACCTACCTAAGTTTATTTGGTATTTAATTTGTCGGTCAGAGTATAGGGATAATATGTGATATGTCAATTAACCCTTGTTTTGTGACGAAGTGTTAAATTTATGGAGTTATCCCGGTTTGCATCCCATTTGGTCGATAATGAGGAGCGAATGACGAATGTTTCTAAGAGGTTTCAAACCCGATATATGTCAATACCTCATTTCTCACAAACTTTGTTTATATTAGGATGTTATGAATTGGGCTCGATTATTGGAGTGCGATAATGAGTCAAGACAACCAAAAGGCAACAACCAACAACACGATAATAATAATAAATGCGGCAGTGGCGGCCATCGTGAACAATGATAACCATCGTGGGGGAAATTATCATGCCAAGAATGGTGACCAATTCAGTGGTAATCATGGCCAAGATAATAGGAGTGTAAATTTCAAGAAGATAAGATTTAACGATAATGGAAAGACGTCAACACCAGCACCCGCTGTTAAGGAAGGAGAACGACCGCCGATCGTGTGTCCTACCTAAGCTTATTTGTTTGTTGGTTATAATATAGGGATATTATGTGATATGTTAATTTGTTTAATTAACCCCTGTATTATGGCAGTTTTTAAGAATGGCAACTGAGAACATTAACAATGGAGTCTATGAGACTATGGAACAACCTTTAATTACCAACCAAGAAAACGTTCAACAGGAAGACAATATTCCTCCTGTAAACAACACTACCGAGCAAACGATGAATGATGCGATGTTCAGAAGCTTTTTGCAGTTCATGCAAAATCAGACGAGGGAGACTCGTGTATAAAATACGGGTGGAAATGATAAGAACGCTGCGTGATACATCACTGACCAAGCGATTCAAGGAGTTGGGACCACCAAATTTACGGGAAAGCCGATCCGATTAAGGCGAAAATGTGGGTTAAGCAAATAACCAAGATATTCGATGTCTTGGTCGCATTTGAGAGGAAACGAAGGTTCCATTTGCCACCTTTATATTCCGTCTTTGAGGCAGATTCTTTGGTGGGAGTCGTGAAGCGTACCCATCCAAATTCGCACTCAACATATCTTGGGAAAAATTTGAACTGTTCAATGACAAGTACTTTTACGAAAGTATTTCATATATGAAGGAGGTAGAGTTTATTAGACTAGAACAAAACAACATGACCAATTGTCCCAAAGACGAGGCGAAGTTCGGCGGAGTTATCTATGTTGCACCTCATTTGGTAGAAAATGAGGAACGATGACGCGGATGTTTCGAGAGGTCTAAAATCCGAGATTCGACAATATCTTATCTCTCATAAATTTTTTATATTCAGATGTTGTAAGCAGGCTCAATTATTAGAACGTGATAATGAGTATGTTCAATCGAGGGACCACAACTGTGGTCATCTGGGTGTGAAAGAAATATCGGGAGCGATGATAACCAGCGAGGAGGGAAGAATACGGACAAAAGCAGTAACCACTCGGGTGGTAATTGTGGCCATGATAATAGGAGAGGTGAGTCAAGTGGAAATTTCAAAAAGAGGAGATTCAACAATGATGGGAAGACATCAACAGAAGCACCAGCACCAACAACAAATTCTAGGGGAGGAAAACGACCACCAGTTAGATGCTACAGATGCGGAGAAGAGGGACACATAAGTCTAAATTGTTCACAGCCTTCTAAGGTGTGTTTTAATTATGGAAAAGACGGTCACATAGCCCAATTTTGTCCGATAGTGAAGTCAAGTCCAACTGGGACGGCGGCACCAAAGGCGACTACGGACAAAACCAAGTCCGTGGTTCAAGGAAGGGCGTTTGTTGTGACTGGCCAAAACTTGAGAAACCCGAACGAGGTGATCACGGGTAAACTAATCTTGAACTCTTACGAAGTTTATACCTTACTAGATACCGGTTCTACCCATTCTTCTATCTCTCCTGCTTGTGCTCAACGTTTAAACTTGACTCCGGAAAAATTGGACTTTAACTTATCTGTTGAAACTCCGTTGGGTGAAACCTTTGTTACATCTACAGTTTATAAATCTTGCTTGATCTAAGTTGGCACAATCACATTACCTATTGATCTTATTTCTTTAAAGATACTTGCATTTGATGTGATTTTAGGGATTGATTGGTTAACCACTCATCATGCCAAAATTGATTGTTTTCGTAAGGTTGTTAGTTTTCATATTCCTAACCAACCTATTATACGAATACAAGCAACTAAACCACTAAAATCAGTCACTATCATATCAAGCCATAAAGCTATTCGTTTATTAAAAAACGGATGTCAAGCTTTCTTAGCCCATATTATGGACTTGAACAAAAACACGTCAGATTTGAATAATATTCCTGTTGTTAATGAATTTCCTGACGTATTTCCGGAAGAACTTCTGGTCTACCCCCAGAATGAGAAGTTGAATTCTTTATTGATCTTGAATCGGGTACAAAGCCCATTTCTAAAACCCCATATTGAATGGCTCCTATTGAACTTCAGGAGTTAAAGGCCAACTATAGGAATGGTTAGATATCGGTTTCATTCGTCCTAGTACATCTCCTTGGGGTGCTCCTGTTTTATTTGTAAAGAAGAAAGACGGGAGTATGAGACTTTGTATTGACTACCAGGAATTAAACCATGTCACCATCAAGAATAGGTATCCATTTACCTCGCATTGATGACTGTTTGACCCGATTGCAAGGAGCACAATACTTTTCAAAGATCGATCTTCGTTCGGATATCATCGGTGAAGATTAAAAGCGAGGATATTAGAAGACGCCTTCGTAAACTCGAGACGGGCATTATGAATTCTTAGTCATGTCTTTTGGATTGACTAATGCTCCTGCGCCGCTTTCATGGATATGATGAACCATGTATTCAAGGAATATTTGGATCAGTTCGTTGTTGTCTTTATTGATGACATCCTCATCTATTTTAAAAGCCGTAAAAATCATGAGTACCATTTGAAGCTAATACTTCAAAGACTTCGTGACAACAAGCTATATGCCAAGCTGAAGAAATGCGAGTTCTGGCTTAAGGAAGTAGCATTCCTTGGGCACGTGGTATCAAAATATGGAGTATCTGTTGACACGACGAAGATTGAAGCAATACAAAGTTGGGAGCAACAGAAGTC
This sequence comes from Panax quinquefolius, assembly GCA_020205615.1. Taxonomy (NCBI): domain Eukaryota; kingdom Viridiplantae; phylum Streptophyta; class Magnoliopsida; order Apiales; family Araliaceae; genus Panax; species Panax quinquefolius. Next base: position 22,967,375 of record CM035154.1, read on the forward strand.
GGTGACCGAAGTGCGTAGCTTTTTGGGCTTAGCTGGTTATTATCGGAGATTCTTGGAAGGATTTTCTCGAATCTCTACTCCGTTAACTCAGCTAACTCAGAAAGATGTAAAATTCATATGGAGTGAGGAATGCGAGAAGAGTTTCCAAGAGCTCAAGAGGAGACTCATTTCGGCACCTGTTCTGACAATACCATCTGGTTCGGATGGATTTTTTATCTACAGCGATGCTTCAGGCAAATGGTTAGGATGTGTTCTCATGCAACATGGGAAAGTCATAGCCTATGCCTCGTGATAACTCAAAGAATATGAGAGGAATTATCCTACTCATGATCTGGAGTTGGTAGCAGTCGTTTTTGCGTTAAAAATCTGGAGACACTACCTGTATGGAGAGAAAGTGGAGATTTATACTGATCATAAAAGCCTCAAATATTTCTTCACCCAAAAGGAACTCAATATGCGGCAACGACATTTGTGAGACCCCAGATTTTATCAATAAAGATTTAAATTTTGTCGAAATAATTTTTTAATATTATGGTGTGAATTTGAGATAATATTATAGTTGTGGGTAGTATTTATAAATTTTGCAAAGTATCGTTGGTTATATTATATTCGATTTGTCGGGGAATATTGGTTTAACAGGAATATTCGTATAACTGACTCAATCATTGGTGGACCCCTATAATGTAATTATTATCGGATCGAGAAAACGACAAAAATATTTTATTGAAATAACTATGAATTTTTACCATTGATCTTGTTGAACTACCTCGGTAGTAAAAGTACAAGAATACGTGTGGTTGCATAAGAAAGCACTGCGGTATTGATTATTGATGCTTATGTGAGAAGTCACTCGGTTTGATTCCATTATTATCGATTAATAATATGAATTATTATAGCGATAATGATGTTTTGTTTTATTCAGTCTTATTAACGTAATAAAAAGCGAAACATCTTTTTATATAAAATGAATACTTTATTAAAGTTATTCTATAAATAGAATATATTATATTTTATTATGCATAGTGTTGCATAGTGTTTTTTGCATAGTGTTTTGCATAGTGTTGCATAGTGTTTGCATAGTAAAATATTTTTATATAAATAGAATATATGATATTTTATTTAAAAGATTTTGCTTTAAATATGGATTTGTCGATTAAAGTAAATCAATCTGGACCGTTCATGGATTAATTACTATGCATTCTATTTTCCTATAAATGAAGCTCATTCCTTCATTATTTTCTTTTTAATTCTTTGAAACTCTAGAGAGAAATTATAGAGAGAAGCTATAGAGAAAATCTATAGAGAGAAAGAAAGAAGAGTATTCGGTACTTCACTACTTTGATATCCGGTGTCTTTTTACGGTAAGGGATATTATTTGTTGTACCGTAAAGTGGGTGTTATTCTTTCTTATTCATGAAGAGAACTTACATCATATTCCTTTCATTATTATTCGTTGGAATAACTTTTGTAAAAGTGGTATACCCTATACATAACCCTTGTATATGTGGCATACCTATACTTGGTGAAATCCTTATGTTATTCCATTCTTATTTATTACATTGGAATAACTCAGATACTGTGAATCCCCTATACTTGGTGATCTTCTTACATTATTCCATTCTTTATTATTTTGTTGGAATATCCATGCTCATGTGTTTTTGCTTTGGACCGGTTCCATTGTTTATTATTTCGCATTTATTATTCATTTGGAATATCCTATCTGTGTGTTTTACAGGATTGGTTCCATTGTTTATTATTCAAAGCATTTATTATTACATTGGATCATCACGCCGATTGTGAATTTCACGACTGGTTCCGTTATTATTATTACTCGTTGGAATAACTTTGTCTACATCTAAATACCGCATGCGTGGTGATTTCTTTTGTTATTCCATTCTTTATTATACCCGGTTGGTTAAAACTTTGACTTCTATACTCCATGAAATTAGTAGAATATCCTTGATATTTGCGTTTCATCCAAAGATATCTTTCATGGAAATATTCTTCCGATCATTCTTGAATTTTACTCTACAAAACATGTATCTTGTTGAAAATTTGGGACGTTATTAATTCCTAGATAAAATAATTCTTGAACTTGTTTTATTGAATTATTATGTCATTGTCATCATCCTCATGATATATTATGTTATCTTTGGCTTACGTGCATAGATGAACTTAGTATGATTATGACCGAGGATCATTCGGTATAATCATGGCTTGTTATAAATGATGTGATAAAAGTCCTCGTTGGCTTTGTAATGCGTTGATGGATAGTTTTTGGTATGATTATGACGGGGGTGATTCGGTATAGTCATGACCATTGATAATTTGATGAAAATCCTTGACCGTAGTGCGGGGATGATTAGATATTGTGGTTTATTCATTAAAGCTGAGTCTTAATGATAAAAATTTATGAAAACCTTTTAAAACCTAAAAGATAGTAGACTTTATTTTCTACTTGACTCTTTTAATGGATTGCATATTCAACCGCAGATTAAACCGGTTGTCTATTGTATTTTATCGGTTTAACATCATTGAAGGCTAATGATAATTTATTCTCGCATTATCTTAGTCATAATATTTCTTCTTTGGGCTAGTTGAGCTCACCTCACTTTCTTCTTTCACCGTTTTCTTGAGTGAAATGAGAACATAAATGGGGACGAGTCGGGGAGCGGAGTAATGGTCCGAGAGGATAGCATTAGTAGTCCTCACTATTACGTGAAATAGTGTGATAATAGTTGTAATGAGGACTCCTTTTGAGTTTGTATAATATCTAGTAGACAATATTTGTATTCAAACTCACGTTTATGTCGTATTGCATACCTACGCTTATATTAAGTAAGTTGTATTTAAATTTATGTACCATGTAAGTGGCGACCCAAGATGGGTGGCGTATACCTAATTTTGGTGGCGTCACGGTTGGTATCGAGCTTAGGGATATGATCCTGGCTAAGATGTGAGAATAGTACTAGGAGGGGAGAGCGAGGAATACCTTCGCTAGTTAGTATGACCTACCTAAGTTTATTTGGTATTTGATTGGTCGGTCAGAGTATAGTGATAATATGTTGCATGTCAATTAACCCTTATTTTGGGGCCGGGTTTGAAAATGGCATCCGAGAATGTTGAGAATAGGAATGGAGCAATGAGAGACTGTTGATTCTCCAGATCAATAATCGAGACAATGTGCAACGGGATGGCGATAATCCTCCCGTAAACAACAACACCGATCAATTGATTTAACGCATTTCAGACGTTTAAGAGGTTTTTAGAATTCATGCAACATCAGGCGAAAGCGACTCCTGTCCAAAACGTAGGTGGAAACACGAAAAACTCTCGAGCGGTCACCGCTAAACAATTCAAGGAGCTGGGACCACCGGAGTTTAAGGGAGAGCCAAAACCACTTTGGCGGAAGCATGGATAAAGTAGATTACCAAGATATTTGATGTCTTGGGATGCTCCGAGAGCAAAAGGTTCCCTCTTCACGCCTTTATATTGCTTGTGAGAGGCAGATTCTTTGGTGGGAATTCCAAAACGTACTCAACCTCTTTCAGATGAAGATATCTTGGGAGAAGTTCTAGGAGCTGTTCAACGACAAATACTTTCTTGAAAGTATTCGCCACATGAAGGAGGAAGAGTTTATCAAGTTGGAACAAAATAATATGACTGTGTCGCAATACGAGGCAAAATTTGCGGAGTTGTCACGATTTGCGTCCCACTTGGTGAATAATGAAGAGAGAATGACGCGAATGTTTTTAAGAGGTTTGAAGCCGGAGATACGTCAACATCTTATTTCTCATAAACCGTGTTTGTATTCGGATGTTGTAAATAGGGCTCGATTAGTGGAGGCGCGATAACGAGTCAACGCAACTAAAAGAGAGTAGCCGGCAAAATTATAATACTAGCGTAGAGTAGTCATCAAGCGGTGACAACAAGCGTGGAGGAATCAACAAGTTAAATATGGTTACCACTTCGGTGGTAATCGAGGGCCAAAACAATAAGAATGGACATTTCAAGAAAATGAGATTCAACAATGATGGAAAGGCGTCAAGACCAAAGACCGTTGTTAAGGAAGGAGAAAGACCACCTATCATATGCTTCAAATGCGGAGGAGAGGGACACATCATCAAAAACCACGCCATGTCAGTCCAAAGCATGTTATAATTGTGGAAGAGAAGGTCACTTAGCTCGATTTTGTCGTTCGCCATCAAGACAAATTCAACTAGGATGGAGGCACCAAAGGTCGTCCCTGGACAAACCAAAGCCGATGTAGTTTAAGAGAGATGCTTTTTTTTTCTCGTGACGAGGAACCTGAATAAAATTATCACGGGTAAGTTAATCATAAGCTCTTGCGAAGTCTATACCGTGTTAGATACCAGTTCTACCCACTCTTTTATTTCACCTAGTTATGTTCAACGTTTAAATTTGACTCTGAAGAAGTTAAACTTTGACTTATTGGTTGAAACTTCGTTAGTAGGAGCCTTCGTTACCGCTACTATTTTTAAATCTTGTTTGATTCAAATAAACATTTTCACGTTACCTGTCGATCTTATCTTTTTGAAAATATTTGCCTTTAATGTGATTTTAGGAATCAATTGGTTAACTACTCATCATGCTTTTCGTAAGGTTGTTAGCTTTTATATTCATAACCAACTTATTGTGCGAATTCAAGTAACCAAACTATTAAAGTCAATTATTATCATATCAAGCCATAAGTAAAGAGCCCCGAACCTTTCGTTGTTGACTTCCTTGTGTGGAATGCACCGAAGCCGGACTTTCTCAGAGGCTTACATCGTGAATGAAGATGGCAAGGTTATAGGTATCATTGTGAGGTGCTTATCTAGATTAAGGGATAGAAGTCACGGTTGGTATCGATGTGACGTCTTATCCAAGTCTTGGATGAGAGTCACAGGTTTTGAATGATATTTCTATTATTAATAAATTTCTGGCATATTCTTGAAGACTTCTTAGCCTACTTAGAGCGTGAAATCGAATTTTGTATTGACCCAAAGACAAAACCCATTTCTTAAACCCTCAAATATTTCTTCAACTAAAATGAAGCAGCTTACGTGGTTTATGATGAAAGTCATAATAAAAGCATTGGACTAATGAAAATCATGGGTATTCGTGGTATTAGTAAGTGTTATGATGAGTTATGTTGGTTAGTATGTGAAAACATGAAAGTTTCTTAGAAATCACAAAGAGTTGAAAATCAGATTTTGGTGAAAAACTTAACATGAAATTCAATTGACCAAATCTCTTATTATATTTTGAATTTTTGAGTGTGGTCAAGTCCTAGAGTTAGATCTATGAGTTACCTAACTAATCCAAGTAGAAGTACTGGAAAAGGTGTTGTAGATTTTTTGTGTGGACTGATTTTAGCAAAAGGAGTGCAAAAGTGCAAAAAACAAAAAAAGCTGCCGCCATGATTTTAGAGGGGCTGTTTTGGCCACTTAAATTATGAGAAAAATTCTGCCTTTTTGAACATGAAAGTATATGGTATAAAGTACCTCCTGTCCAAAAATGAGCTCATTTCGACTTAAAATGAGCAAGTTATGACTATTTCAATATTTAGGTTTTTCGATGAAAACGCTTATAACCTAGGAGTTCTATACTCAGATGACCATGAAATTTAAACTGGAGGCTCACATTAACATGTGTAAGGTCCTGCCAAGATTTGGGAATTTTTGGAGTTAAACTTGAGGTAGCTAATTTCTTAAGGAATTAATTAGAAATTGATTTTTCATTATGGGACTATATTATGCTAAATCCCAGAAAAGAAATATTTTTGGGACTAATTTGGTATTTTCATGAAAATAGTTTAATTCTGAACATATGAGTTAAATATGTTATGTGAAGTAACAAAGTTGAAAATAGGATTTTATAGCTAGAGAATCCTATATAGAGTATATGCATATTTTTTTGAGGGATTTGATAATTGGTGATGATATCTTATAAGTATGGCATTTTGAATGATTAAATGCATTATATGGTAAAGCGTAAACAATTGAGATAAATTGTTTATAAATTTAAGAAGTGATTAAAATATTGTTATAATATTAATGATATTAGATTATGAGATTATTAAGTGATTGATAACATGGGGATATTCTTGAATCTCGGATAAATTATATTATAAATGTTTAATATTTATCCTTTATCTCATTTGATTGATTCTTTATATCATTATCCTCATGTTTATATTATGTTGAAAGTCATACGTGGCATGTAGTGCATAGATGGACTTGGTATGATTATGACCGAGGATTGTTGGGTATAATCATAATAGTAATTGAAAACACGATTATCTTTCAGTAGTAGTCATGGATAATTTGTGGTAGTGATACTAATGAATATACGATTATCTTTGCCTGTAGTAGTGCATGGATAATTTGTGGTCGTGATACTAATGAATACACGATTATCTTTGGTAGTAGTGCATGGATAATTTGTGGTCGTGATACTAATGAATACATGATTATCTTTGGTAGTAGTGCATGGATAATTTGTGGTCGTGATATCTTAATGAATACGAATATCCTTGCCGATGAGTGCATGGATAATTCGTGGTTGTGATACTATTAAGCTGCGTCTCAGCATTATTGGTTTTATAGTTGTATATCTTTGGCCTGTAGTGCAAAGATGAATTGTTAATGAATATCTTTGGCCGGATTGCGAAGATGAATTTAATATTTTAAACGATAAAGGTATTCAAGGTATCCTCATCTCTTTATCATACCAGGTACGTACCCTAATTTCGAGGGCGAAATTTCATAAGGAGGGGAGATTGTGAGACCCCAGATTTTATCAATAAAGATTTAAATTTTTTCGAAATAATTTTTTATTATTATGGTGTGAATTTGAGATAATATTATAGTTGTGGGTAGTATTTATAAATTTTGCAAAGTATGCGTTGGTTATATTATATTCGATTGGTGGGGAATATTAGGTTTAGCGAGGAATATTCGTCATACAACTACTCAATCATTGGTGGACCTCACAATGTAATTATTGTCGGATTGAGAAAATGACAAAAATATTTTATTGAAATAACGGTGGCGGAATTTTTACCGTTGATCTTGTTGAACTACTTTCGGTAGTAAAAGTAAATGCGATGTCGTGTGGTTGCATAGTAGCACACGATATTGATTATTGATGCTTATGTGAGAAAGTCACCGGTTTGATTCCATTATTGTCGATTAATAATATGAATTATTATAGCGATAATGACGTTTTGTTTTATTCGTATTATTAACGTAATAAAAGCGAAACATCTTTTATATAAAAATGAATACTTTATTAAAGTTATTCTATAAATAGAATATATTATATTTTATTATGCATAGTGTTGCATAGTGTTTTGCATAGTGTTTTTTGCATAGTGTTTGCATAGTAAAATGTTTTTATATAAATAGAATATATGATATTTTATTTAAAAGATTTTGCTTTAAATATGGACCGCCAGATTAAAGTAAATCAATCTGGACCGTTCATGGATTAATTACTATGCATTTTATTTTCCTATAAATAGAAGCTCATTCCTTCATTATTTTCTTACGAATTCACTGAAACTCTAGAGAGAAATTATAGAGAGAAGCTATAGAGAGAAAATCTATAGAGAGAGAAAGAAGAAAGTATTACGGTGCTTCACTACTTTGATATCCGGTGTCTTTTTACGGTAAGGGATATTATTTGTTGTATCCGTAAGGGTGTTATTCTTTCTTATTCATGAAGAGAACTTACATTATTCCATTCATTATTATTACATTGGAATAACTTTGTAAAAGTGGTATACCCTATACATAACCTATATATGCACATACCTATACTTGGTGAAATCCTTATGTTATTCCATTCTTATTTATTACATTGGAATAACTTTTGTATCATGAATCCCCTATACTTGGTGATCTTCTTACATTATTCCATTCTTTATTATTACATTTGGAATATCACATGCATGTGTTTTACACAGGACACAGTTCCATTGTTTATTATTCCGCATTTATTATTACATTTGGAATATCCATGCGTGTGTTTTACAAGAGAACACAGTTCCATTGTTTATTATTCAAGCATTTATTATTACATTGGATCATCACCGCCGATTGTGAATTTCACGACTTGGTTAGTTATTATTATTATTACATTGGAATAACTTTATACATCTCAAGCACCGCATGCATGGTGATTTCTTTTGTTATTCCATTCTTTATTATACCCGGTTGGTTAAAACTTTGACTTCTATACTCCATGAAATTAGTAGAATATCCTTGATATTTGCGTTTCATCCAAAGATATCTTTTCATGGAAATATTCTTACGATCATTCTTGAATTTTACTCTACAAAAGCAAAGTATCTTGTTGACAATTTGGACGTTATTAATTCTCGGATAAAATAATTCTTGAACTTGTTTTATTGAATTATTATGTCATTGTCATCATCCTCATGATATATTATGTTATCTTTTGGCTTACGTGCATAGATGAACTTAGTATGATTATGACGAGGATCATTCGGTATAATCATGGCTTGTTATAAATGATGTGATAAAAGTCCTCAATGGCACTGTAATGCGTTGATGGATAGTTTTTGGTATGATTATGACCGGGTGTGATTCGGTATAGTCATGACCATTGATAATTTGATGAAAATCCTTGGCAGGTAGTGCGAGGATGATTAGATATTGTGGTTTATTCATTAAAGCTGAGTCTTAATGATAAAATTTATGAAAACCTTTTAAAACCTAAAAGATAGTTGACTTTATTTTCTACTTGACTCTTTTAATGGATTGCATATTCACCGCAGATTAAAGCTGGTTGTCTATTGTATTTTATCGGTTTAATCTTTGTTGAAGGCTAATGATAATTTATTACGCATTATCTTAGTCATAATATTTCTTCTTGGGCTAGTTGAGCTCACCCTTTTTTTTCTTTATTCTCTTGTGAAATGAGAACATATTTGGGACGAGTCGGGGAGCGGAGTAATGGTCGAGAGGATAGCATTAGTAGTCCTCACTATTACGTGAAATAGTGTGATAATAGTTGTAATGAGGACTCCTTTTGAGTTTGTATAATATCTAGTAGACAATATTTGTATTCAAACTCACGGTTTATGTCATTATTATACACACTTGCATTATATTAGTAAGTTGTATTTGAATTTATGTACCATGTAAGTGGCGACCCAAGATGGGTGACGTATACCTAATTTTGGGGGCGTCACAACATTGGCTCGAGCTGTTAAAGGATTACGACCATAGCATTCAATATCATCCTGGAAAAGCAAACGTTGTAGCTGACGTATTGAGTAGAAGATTATATGCGGGTACGAGTGCAATGTTGTTAACACAAAGGCCCATTTTGTATGACTTGCAAAGGATGGAGATAGAGTTAAAGGCTCCAAGTACCCACGTGATGATATCAAACATACGAGTAGAACCGACTTTAATCGATAAAGTTAAAGCTGCTCAAGCTACGAACCTGGGGCTGATGCGTATGAAGAAGAAAGTACAAGAAGGTGCTATTCCAGAAGCAGAAATCGATGAAGAAGGAATACTTCGAGTCAACTCCAGACATTGCGTTCCTAACGATTCTGACTTGAAGCATAGAATCATGATGGAGGCACACAACACACCATTTGCAATCCATCCTGGGAGTACCAAAATGTATCATGATCTGCGACATACATTTTGGTGGAATAATATGTAGAGAGAGATCGCAGAGTTTATCTCGAGGTGTTTAACCTGTCAACGGGTAAAGGCGGAGCATCAAATGCCAAAGGGTCCATTGCAACCACTTGAGATTCCAAAATGGAAGTGGGAACATATTACTATGGATTTCGTTACGGGTCTTCCCAAGGTTTCTCAAGGTATAAATGCGATTTGGGTTATTGTTGATAGATTAACCAAGTCTGCTCATTTCTTGCCTATACGTGAGACTTATTCCCTTGAACGTCTTGCTCATATGTATGTGAATGAGATTATGAGATTGCATGGCATGCCACTATCCATAGTTTCAGATCGTGACCCAAGATTCACTTTACGATTTTGGGTTAGCTTACAGAAAGCTATGGGCATGGATTTATGATTCAGTTAGGCATACCATCCTCAAACAGACGGACAATCAGAGAGGACTATTCAAACTCTTGAAGATCTATTAAGACTCTGTGTCCTTGATTTTAAAGGAAGTTGGGATAAGTACTTACTGTTGGTGGAATTCTCTTACAACAACAGTTATCAAGCAAGTATAGGTATGGCTCCATTTGAGGCGTTGTATGGACGAAAGTGTTGTTCTCCAGTATGCTGGGACGAGGTAGGAGAAGCAACATTGTTGGGACCAGAGTTGGTACGTATGACTACAGAAAAGATCCAAACGATTCGACAACGTATATAAACGGCACAGGATCGACAAAAGAGTTATGCGGATCTTCATCGAAAGGACGTGGAATTTGGTATTGGGGATCATGTATCATTACGTATTGCTCCATGGAAGGGAGTTACAAGATTCAGGAAGAGAGGAAAGTTCAATCCATGATTTATTGGTCCATTTCAGATTCTTGACCGAGTAGGAAATGTGGCCTATAGACTCGCGTTACCTCCAAGCATGTCTCGTGTTCATAATGTTTTTCACATATCTATGCTTCGTAAATATGTGAAAGACCCAAACCACATTATTGAGTTAGAACTAGACGAGATAGCCGAAGATTTAACTTACGAGGAGGTACCTGTTAAGATCTTGGATAGGAAAGAGCATGTCCTGCGCACCAAGGTTATACCACAAGTTAAGGTTTTGTGGAGGAACCATGCTATTGAAGAAATGACCTGGGAATTGGAATCGAAAATGAAAGCGAGGTACCCTCACCTTTTCGAAACAACAGGTGCGTACGTCAATTTTGAGGACGAAATTTCATAAGAAGGGGAGGTTGTAAGACCCCAACTTATTATGAATAAAATTAAATTTTCTCTATTTATTATCTTGAAATAATTAGGAGTTAATGTGATATAATACTTTGGTTATGGGTGAAATATGCAAATTTTACAAAATAAGCAAGTGGTTATAAATTATTCATTTTTGTCGGGGAATATTCGTTTGGTCGTGGAATATTCTTGTGGTCAGGGAATATTCGTGTATATGTGGTGGTATGACCATTCGTGGAGCCTCATAATGAGAATAAGCATCGGATGAAGAAAAGCGACAAGTTTGAGTTTTTATAAATAACTGGCGTAGTTATTACCGTTAACACTTGTTGGAATACCCGGTGGTTAAAATACGAGAATATGTGGTTACACAAGAAGACACCAAGATTGCACAATATTTTGAATTATTGATTCTTACGAAGAAGAAGGCACTACTCAATAATTGTTACAGTAATTATTTTTCAATATTTTATTTTATTGATTCAATAATTATTGCGTTGATATTTTATATTATTGTTGTTTCAATAATTGTCATTGCACAGTATTTCACATTATCAGATCAATAATTCATATTATTTGAATAATATTATTAGATAGCATTATTGGCAATGTCTAGAAAGTTCTGTCTAAGGAGAGGTTTGGTCACCTAATTGCGCGCCAGTAAGGAGAAATCCTTATTAGAAAGCCCCCTCTTTCATAGGAACGGCCTTGTTGTCATAATTGTGATTCTGTAATATTATTTGTGAATAATTAATTATTGATTTATATGATAAGGAAATATTTATTTGATGTGGATATAAATGATGGATTTATTTATTTTATGTGGTTATAATTGAAGGATTTAATGTTGAAGTGTTTTATCAGTATCTTTGTCGGAATAGAGGTATTAAAAATCAAATCAGTATTTTTACGATATATTGCGTGAGTTATAATTTTTAATGCTACCGTTGGATCGTTGTGACTTTTGGATATGTTAAACATATATAAGTTGGGTATATGTTCACAAATTTTAAACCGTTAAAAATTAACGTATGATTTGTTATAAATTTTAAGAGGTGACTGATTCAAAAATTAGGTTTATAATGATTTTGGTGGAAAATTCTAGAATTGAGTGGGCCCCACCTTTGGTTGGTGAAGAAATATGCTGAATTTTATTTCAAATGTGGTGGGTGGCAATAGTAGCAGGTAAAGCCATCAAGTAGCAGGTCAAGTCTGCTTCGACGTGCTAACATTTTCCTATAAATAGAGGGCTAAGTTAGAATTAAAAATCACACCAGAAACATAAGCTTTCTCTCTTTCTCTCTCTATATATTATTGAGCGTATTTTGTGAGTATTTAGATACTTTGAGAGTTGTTATTCAGTACAAGTTTCAATCAGCATCACTTCCGACCTTTCCTTGGAAGAAATGCGATTCTTTGAGGTAAGGGATATTATTTTCTTCTTAAATGATATTATTTTCTTTAATATCATTATCTTTGAGATATTGTTATGAATTTTATTGTGGAATTTCTACCTTTTTTGTATGCAGGTTACTATTCACGTATCGACCTTTATTCACAAATATGGCACTATTCGGTAAAAAATGAAATTTTCTCTTTTTCGTCCCAGATGTCTTTTATGGTTACTATCTTTGATTGTATCCATGTTTTGATCTTTATTTTTGAATTCTACTTCACACTTGGTTTATATGAACTATTATTGAATTTGGATAAACAGAAATACGAATCCCTAATATTTGTCCTTCTGTCTCTTTGGATTCATTCTCTAAAATGTTTTCATCATCCTCGGTCCTTAATGGTGATACTTGATGAATATCTTTGGCTTCGTAGTCAAAGATGAATGATTACACGATGAATATCTTTGGCCTGTAGTGCAAAGATGAACAAGTGTTGAGATGAACATGACCAACTGGTGATACAGATGAATATCTTTGGCCCGTAGTGCAAAGATGAATATTTGATGTAAGATGTATATTGATTGATGTTACAGGGATAAAATATTGATGATGGACTTTTAAATTCATAGATGATAGTAGATTTCATTCTCTACTTAACTCTTCTAATGAATTGTTGTTTTTCATTGCGATTGTTGATCTAAAACTTGTTGTATATTGTATTCTATCCGATTTTTCCTGTTGAAGACTAAGGATAATTTGTTGTATATTATCTTAGTCATAATATTCTTTCTTGGGCTAGATTGAGCTCACCCTTTTCCTTTTATTCCGGTTTTTCTCTCGTGGAGGTGAGAATTTAGCGAGGGACTAAATGGGTATGGAGTGATGATTCAGGATAGCTATTTTAGTAGTCCTCACAACTTTCTAGAATAGTGCATCAATAATTGTAATGAGGACTTTATTTGGGTATGGATATTTTCTAAAAGACAATATTGTATTTAAACTCACAGTATGTGTTGTCGTATTTTGCATGACAATTATAATAATGAAGTTGTAGTTTTCTTTACGTACCATGTATTTTGCGACTCAAAATGGGTGTTGTATACCTATTTTTGAGGCGTCACAAAAATCCTCATCGTGCGCATGATTGCATTGATGGGATGATTGTTGGCATGATCGTGACCATTGATGAATACACGAATATCCTTGGCCCGTAGTGCATGGAAAATTTGTGGTTGTGATACTAATGAATATCCTTGTCAGTAAAGTGGGGATGATGTGGAATATTTATTGTTTGAGTCCCAGTGATAAAAGTGATGAAAAACCTTTTAAATCATAAAAGATAGTAGATTTTATTCTCTACTTGACTCTTTTAATGGATTGCTTGTTCCGCTGCAGTTAAACTTTATGTCTATTATATTTTATCATTTTAACATTGTTGAAGACTAATGATAATTTATTCTGCATTATCTTAGTCATAATATTTTCTTACTGGGCTAGTTGAGCTCACCCTTTCTTTCACTGTTCTCTTCAGGAAATGAGAACGTAGCCGGGACTAGTCGGGGAACAGAGTGACGGTCCAGATGATTGCATTAGTAATCCTCACTATTCTGTTAAATAGTGTGACAATAAATATAATGAGGACTCTATTGAGTGTAGATATTGTCTAGATGACGATATTCTTATTAAAACTCTTAGATTATGTTTTGTCGTATTTTACACAACTGTTGTATAATTAGTTTGTATTTGTATTCAGTACCATGTATCTGGCGACCCAAGATGGGTGATGTATACCTATTTTTGGGGCGTCACAGTTGGTATCAAAGCTTAGGGATATAATCCCTGGCTGAGATGTGAGATAAGAACTAGAAGGGGAGAGACGAGGAATTCCTTCACTAGTATGACCTACCTAAGTTTATTTGGTATTTAATTTGTCGGTCAGAGTATAGGGATAATATGTGATATGTCAATTAACCCTTGTTTTGTGACAGTGTTAAATTTATGAGTTATCCGGTTTGCATCCCATTTGGTCGATAATGAGGAGCGAATGACGCGAATGTTTCTAAGAGGTTTGAAACCCGATATATGTCAATACCTCATTTCTCACAAACTTTGTTTATATTCAGATGTTATGAATAGGGCTCGGTTATTGGAGTGCGATAATGAGTCAGCACAACCAAAAGGCAACAACCAACAACACGATAATAATCGTACCGGTGGCAACGGCCATCGAAACAATGATAACCATCGTGGGGGAAATTATCATGCCAAGAATGGTAACCAATTCAGTGGTAATCATGGCCAAGATAATAGGAGTGTAAATTTCAAGAAGAGAAGATTTAACGATAATGGAAAAGCGTCAAACACCAAACACCCATGATTATAGAAGGAGAACGCCATAGCCGATCGCGGAGTTACAAATGTGGAGGGAAGGACACATAAGTCCAAAGCGCGATGCGGTCCAAAGCATGTTACAATTGTGGAAAAGAAGGTCACCTGGCCGATTTTGTCGTGCACCAAAGTCAAGTCCCGGTGGGACGATGGCACCAAAGCGGATACTGGACAAAACAAAAGTCGATTGGTTTGGGAAGAGCATTTTCGTGACTTCTCAAAAAGCGACTAAACTCGAGCGTAATTATACGGGTTAGTTAATTATAAATTTTTGTGAAGTCTATACCTTATTAGATACCGGTTCTACCCATTCTTTTATCTCTCTTGCTTGCGTTCAACGTTTAAATTTGACTCCGAAGAAATTAAAGTTTGACTTATCTGTTGAAACTCCATTAGGAGAAACCTTCATTACATGTGTTATTCAAGTCTTGGATGAGAGTCACAGTTTTTAAATGATATTTCTATCGTTAATAAATTTCCTGACATATTCTCGAAGAATTTTCTGGCCTACCCTAGAGCATGAAATCGAATTTTGTATTGACCCTAGTACAAAACCCATTTCTTCAACCCTTAAATATTTCTTCAACCAAAACAAACGTATAATGCGCCAAAGACGTTGGCTCGAGCTGTTGAAGATTACGATTATACCATTCAATATCATCGTGGAAGAGCGAACGTGGTAGCTGACGCGTTGGGTAGTGAAAGTAGTATGCACACAAGCCAATCATGTTTGATGATAAAGCATATACTTTGTAACAATCTTATTCATTTATTAATAAAAAGTATTAATTTATTAAAGGTTTTAATTATCTACATGATCTTTGTTTTATAATATGTGATAAACCCATAGTTTTAAGCAATGCTTTTAGAATAATGATGATGATCATTCTAATGAGATCTAAATTCTTAGAAAGCTTAAAACTAAAATAGTTCCCAATCGTTGGATTACTAAATTGGGGATTAGTAAATCCAGGATAGATTGGTACATCGCCGCTTGCTCTTTGGATGAGGATGATTGATCTCATGATCATTTGTGTGGAGACACTAAAGCAAGTATGTATGTGCTTATTAGAGAATAAGTTCTTTGAGCGTGGCTCGCTAAGGAATACCTAATGGAGTTTTTTACTTGCTCGTCGATAGGAATTCTTGTAGTGATAGTAGTACAAGTGATCCTTGGACTTGAGATCATCATAGTATCTTGTATATGATGAGTTATACTTTGACTTATTCCTTAAGACCCTTAGGGTATATCAAAGGGTATGCTTGGGTATAACAAGTTGTACATGGAGATAATATATGATCAATAAAGAATATACCACTTCTAATAAAAAAAGAGAAATATCCTATGTGATTCGATAAATGACAACCCAAGAGTCCTTGGTTAAGGTAGAATGAAATTAGAAAGGAGTTTCTAATTTGCATTATTTGAGTCATGCATTTAAGGATCGAAATACATATAATTAAATAAAATAAGACTTGTGTAATTCCATGTCTTATATTTAATTGGGACATTGTATGGTGGAAGGATTGAATTGTACGGTAACTATTTACTCAAAGTTTCTTTTATAATTAATGTTGAAATCTATATTATCCGGAAAGTCGTTGATCATTTGGGAGGCTTATCCCTATTGTAGAATAAATATTATTTATTTAAATAAATTAATTATTTAATTTATTTATTTAAATAAGATTAGAATTATTCTAATTGATTTATTCACAACAAGGTTTAATATGGATAACCTAAAGGGTCACACCATAAAAGGAAGAATAATTATTTAAGAAGTTAATGGCATAATCGTAATAATATGTTATGTATATTTAATTTAATCTATGGTGATAGAATAAATTAAATAGCTTAATATTTATTATTTAATATTTTAGAAATATTAAATATAAATTAATAAGAGGAGTCTTATTAATATTATTATAATTATTATTATTATTTTAATTTCTAAAAGAGTTTAGGAATTAATTTAATATAAGTACTCTCATTTATTCCTAATTGGACTAGGAAGGAAAATTAGTTAAAGGAGTTTAATTAATTATCCCTAATAAGATTAGGGAGCTTAATTAATTAAAAGAATTTAATTAATTAAATAAAACTCAATTCCTTAATTGTTAAGGTGGGTTGCCCACATCTATAAATAAGAGAAGTTTTATTATGGGTGATGGGTTTTGTTGATTTTTACAACATACGTAATAATTCCAATGGTTGGAGAGTACGCTCATTTTCTATAGAGATAGAAAAACTAGGGTTTAGCCAACCACCCATCTTCTTAAATCTTTCTTCTTCCTTGGTGGATCACCTCTAGAGGCCAAACACATGGGTGGCTAACGTTGATCAAAGGAAGGAACCAAACCCGGTGGATTCAAGTTGAACGCGAAAAGGATTAGAGGTGAACTTGTACCTGAGGAAGCTCGATCTTCAAGGGTATGATTCTTATTCGTTATCTTTTTCGTTTAATTAATAATTTTGCATAAAGGGTGATCCGGGTATATGGTTTGTAAAATTTTAAACTCTGATTTTTACACGTTTCCGCTTATTTTTGTAATTTGATTGTGTTCTTGAATATTACAAACCTAACAGGTAGAAGATAATATGCGTTTACGAGTACGATGTTGTTAATACAAAAACCCATTTCGTATAACTTACAAATGATGAAGATAGAGTTAAAGACTCTAGGGACCCACGTGAAGATAACGAATATACGAGTAGAATCGACTTTAATCGATAAAGTTAAAGCCGCTCAAGCTACATACTCAGAGCTGATGAATATGAAGAAGAAGGTTCAAGAGGGCGTTATTCTAGAAGTAAGAATCGATGAAGAGAAGAAATCTCAACCCTTGATTTTATTGGCCCATTTGAAATCCTCGATCGAGTAGGAACTATGGCCTATAGACTCGTTTTACCACCAAGTATGTCGCGTGTTCATAACGTTTTTCACGTATCGATGTTACGTAAATATGTGGACGACCCGAACCACATTATTGATTTAGAACCGAACGAGATAGCGGAAGATTTAACGTATGAGGAAATACGTGTTAAAATCTTGAATAAGAAGGATCGTATTCAACACTCAAAGATTATACCTCAAGAGTTAGAATCTGAAATAAAGTCAAGGTATCCTCATCTGTTCGACATACCAGGTACGTACGTAAATTTCGAGGGCAAAATTTTATAAGGAGGGGAGATTGTGAGACCCCAGATTTTATGAATAAAGATTTAAATTTCTAAAAATATTTTTTTGAATATTATGGAATGAATTTGATATAATGTTATAGTTGTGGGTAATATTTATAAATTTTGCAAAGTATGCAAGTTGTTATATAATATTCGATTGGTTTGGGGAATATCCGCATCGACTGACAGATACAATCCTTTGGTGGACCCCACAATGGAATTATTGTCGGATTAAGAAAGCGATAAAAATATTTTATGAAAATAGCTACGGAAGTTTTATCGTTAAAGCTGTTGAACTACTCAGTAGTAAAAATACGAGAATATGTGTGGTTGCATAGTAGCACACGGTATTGATTATTGATGCTTACGTGAGAAGTCACTCAGTTTTGTTCAATTATTGCTTCAGTAATTGTTGCATAGTATCTCACGTTATTTGATTCAATTATTGTCGATATTTTATATATTATTAAATCAATAATTGAGATGACAGAGTTATTAATATTATTATTTGCAATATTAACGATGTCTAGAAGTTCTGCCAGGGAAAAGTTTGGTCACCTAATTGCGTGCCAATAGGGAAAAATTCTTATTGGAAAGCCCCTTTCTTTCCTGGGAACGACCTGGTCGATTAATATTGTGAATTATAATAATGATGATAAATGTTGTTAAATATATTGAAGTCTCTTTTTATGAAGTCTTTGAAGTTTATATATATATATATATATATATATATATATATATATATATATTATATAAATTTTGTTTTATTAGTATTATTAATGTAATAAAATAGAAAAGCTTTTTATAGAAAAGCTGAATACTTTTATAAAGTTATTTGTTTTATTAGACAATAGTTAGAATATATTATATTTTATTATGCATAGTGTTTTGCATAGTAAAATCTTTTATATAAAAAGCAGTATACTTTTATAAAGTTATTTGTTTTATTAGACAATAATTAGAATATATTATATTTTATTACGCGTAAGCGTTTGCATAGTGCATGCATAGTATTTTGCATAGTAAAATCTTTTTATATAAAATAAAATACTTTTATAAAGTTATTCATTTTATTAGATTATAAATAGAATATATTATATTTTATTTAAAAGATTTTGTTTTATTAGAATATTTTATTTATCTTTGCATAGTAAATCAATATGGACCGTCTGATTCAAAAGTAAATCAATGACCGACCGTTCATGAATTAGTTACTATTCAGTCCATTCTCCTATAAATAGAAGCTTATTCCTTCATTATTTCTTTTGAATTCACTTTGAAACTACAGAGATAAACTATAGAGAGAAAGAAGAAAAGTATTACCGCTACTTCACTACTCCTATATCCAGTTTCTTCTAAGGTAAGGGGTATTATTTCTTTCAGTATTCATGAAAGAACTTACATTATTCCATTCTTTATTATTCTATTGGAATAACTCAGATATCGCTGCTACCCTATACTTGGTGAAATTCTTTTGTTATTCCATTCTTTATTATTATGTTGGAATAACCTATCTATGCCAATCACCGCATACGTGGTGAAATTCTTACATTATTCCATTCTTATTATGTTGGAATAACTTTGTATCTGAAATACCGCATATATGGTGAAATTCTTACATTATTCCATTCTTTATTATTCTGTTAGAACATCCTATTTGTGCGTTTCACGCATGATTCGAAGTTAGATTATTTATTATTCATTGGAATATCCTATCGGTCGTATTACGCCTTTGAATTCGGTTTCATTAATTATTATTCTATTGGAATAACACATCTAAATGCGGTCTATCACATGCATGGTGATTTACATTGTTATTCCATTCTTTATTATTACTGTTGGAATATCCCGCCGGTCTTATTAATTTACTTTGACTGGTTCCGTTATTTATTATTCTGTTGGAATAAACGTCATGCATGCGGTTTATCGATGCATGGTGAATTCTTACATTATTCCATTCTTTATTATTACATTGGAATAACTTTGTCATGTGGATTACCACATACATGGTGAATGACCCTTCGTATTCATTTCTTATTAAATGGTGGAAATGATCTGTCTACGTGGATTACTGTATGGCGGGCGAAAATCCATTTGCAGTTTCATATATTCTCTTCAGGAAATAAGAACGTAGCCGGGACTAGTTGGGGAACGGAGTGATGGTCCAGATAATAGAATTAGTAGTCCTCATTATTCTGTTAAATAGTGTGACAATAAATGTAATGAGGACTCCATTGAGTGTGGATATTGTCTAGATGACAATATTCTTATTAAAACTCTTAGATTATGTTTTGTCGTATTTTACACGACTGTTGTATAATTAGTTTGTATTTGTATTCAGTACCATGTATCTGGCGACCCAAGATGGGTGATGTATACCTAATTTGGGGGCGTCACAGTTGGTATCAAAGCTTAGGGATATGATCCCTGACTGAGATGTGAGATAAGAACTAGGAGGGGAGAGACGAGGAATTCCTTCGCTAGTATGACCTACCTAAGTTTATTTGGTATTTAATTGGTCGGTCAGAGTATAGGGATAATATGTGATATGTCAATTAACCCTTGTTTTGTGACAGTGTTAAATTTGTGGAGTTATCCCGATTTGCATCCCATTTGGTTGATAATGAGGAGCGAATGATGCGAATGTTTCTAAGAGTTTTGAAACCCAATATACGTCAATACCTAATTTCTCATAAACTTTATTTATATTCAGATGTTGTGAATAGGGCTCAGTTATTGGAGCACGATAATGAGTCAGCACAACCAAAAGGCAACGACCAACAACACGATAATAATCGTACCGGTGGCAACGGCTATCGAAAAAATGATAACCATCGTGGGGAAAATTATCATGCCAAGAATGGTAACCAATTCGTCGGTAATCACGGCCAAGATAATAGGAGTGGAAATTTCAAGAAGAGAAGATTTAACGATAATGGAAAGACGTCATCACCAGCACCCGCTATTAAGGAAGGAGAACGACCACCGGTCGTATGTTACAAATGTGGAGGGGAAGGACACATAAGTCTAAACTGCACGATGTAGTCCAAAACATGTTACAATTGTGAAAAAGAAGGTCACCTAGCCCGATTTTGTCGTGCACCAAAGTCAAGTCCAGTTGGGGCGATGGTACCAAAGGCGGATACGGACAAAACAAAGTCGGTGGTTTCAGGAAGAACGTTTTTCGTGACTTCTCAAAAAGCGACTAACCCGAACGAAGTTAACACGGGTTAGTTAATTATATTTTGTGAAGTCTATACCTTATTAGATACCGGTTCTCCCCATTCTTTTATCTCTCTTGCTTGCGTTCTACGTTTAAATTTGACTCCGAAGAAGTTAGAGTTTGACTTATCTGTTGAAATTCCATTAGGAGAAACCTTCATTAAATGTGTTATTCAAGTCTTGGATGAGAGTCACAGTTTTTAAATGATATTTCTATCGTTAATAAATTTCCTGACGTATTCTCGAAGAACTTCCTGGCCTACCACAGAGCGTGAAATCGAATTTTGTATTGACCCTAGTACAAAACCCATTTCTTCAACCCTTAAATATTTCTTCAACCAAAACAAACGTATAATGCGCCAAAGACGTTGGCTCGAGTTGTTGAAGATTACGATTATACCATTCAATATCACCGTGGAAGAGCGAACGTGGTAGCTGACGCGTTGGGTAGAAGATCATATGCGTTTACGAGTGCGATGTTGTTAATACAAAAACCCATTTCGTATAACTTACAAATGATGAAGATAGAGTTAAAGACTCTAGGGACCCACGTGAAGATAACGAATATACGAGTAGAATCGACTTTAATCGATAAAGTTAAAGCCGCTCAAGCTACATACTCAGAGCTGATGAATATGAAGAAGAAGGTTCAAGAGGGCGTTATTCTAGAAGTAAGAATCGATGAAGAGAAGAAATCTCAACCCTTGATTTTATTGGCCCATTTGAAATCCTCGATCGAGTAGGAACTATGGCCTATAGACTCGTTTTACCGCCAAGTATGTCGCGTGTTCATAACGTTTTTTACGTATCAATGTTACGTAAATATGTGGATGACCCGAACCACATTATTGATTTAGAACCGAACGAGATAGCAGAAGATTTAACATATGAGGAAATACGTGTTAAAATCTTGAATAAGAAGGATCGTATTCAACACTCAAAGGTTATACCTCAAGAGTTAGAATCTAAAATGAAGTCAAGGTATCTTCATCTGTTCGGTATACCAGGTACGTACGTAAACTTCGAGGGCGAAATTTTATAAGGAGGGAAGATTGTGAGACCCCAGATTTTATGAATTAAGATTTAAATTTCTCAAAATATTTTTTTGAATATTATGGAATGAATTTGATATAATGTTATAGTTGTGGGTAATATTTAAAAATTTTGCAAAGTATGCAAGTTGTTATATAATATTCGATTGGTCGGGGAATATCCGTACGACGGTACAATCACTGGTGGACCCCACAATGGAATTATTATCGGATTAAGAAAACGATAAAAATATTTTATGAAAATAACGGCGGAAGTTTTACCGTTAAAACTGTTGAACTACTCGGTAGTAAAAGTAAAGTAATACACGTGGTTGCATAGTAGCACACGGTATTGATTATTGATGCTTACGTGAGAAGTCACTCAGTTTTGTTCAATTATTGCTTCAGTAATTGTTGCATAGTATCGCACGTTATTTGATTCAATTATTGTCGATATTTTATATATTATTAAATCAATAATTGAGATGACAGAGTTATTAATATTATTATTTGCAATATTAACGATGTCTAGAAGTTCTGCCAATGAGAAGTTTGGTCACCTAATTGCAAGCCAATAGGGAGAAATTCTTATTGGAAAGCCCCATCTTTCCTTGGAACGACCTGGTCGATTAATATTGTGAATTATAATAATGATGATAAATGTTGTTAAATATATTGAGGTGTCTTTTTATGAAGTCACAGAAGTTTATATATAAATATATATATTATATATTATATATATATAAATTTCGTTTTATTAGTATTATTAATGTAATAAAATAGAAAAGCTTTTTATAGAAAAGCATGAATACTTTTATAAAGTTATTTGTTTTATTAGACAATAATTAGAATATATTATATTTTATTATGCATAGTGTTTTTGCATAGTAAAAATTTTTTATATAAAATGTAATACTTTTATAAAGTTATTTGTTTTATTAGATAATAATTAGAATATATTATATTTTATTATGCATAGTATTTGCATAGTGCATGCATAGTATTTTGCATAGTAAAATCTTTTTATATAAAATAGAATACTTTTATAAAGTTATTCGTTTTATTAGATTATAAATAGAATATATTAAATTTTATTTAAAAGATTTGGTTTTATTAGAATATTTTATTTATACTGCATAGTAAATCAATATGGACCGTCCGTTCAAAAGTAAATCAATCTGAACCGTTCATGAATTAGTTACTATTCAGTCTATTCTCCTATAAATAGAAGCTTATTCCTTCATTATTTCTTACGAATTCATTGAAACTCTATAGAGAGAAACTATATAGAGAAGAAAGAAAAGATATTCTCGCTACTTCACTACTCCTATATCCGGTTTCTTCTAAGGTAAGTGTAAGACCCCACTTTTTATAAATAAAGATGAATTTTTCTATAAATATTATTTTTGAATATTATGGAATAAATTTGATATAATGTTATAGTTGTAGGTAATATTTATAAATTTTGCAAAAGTATGCAAGTTGTTATAAAATATTCGTTTGGTTGGAGAATATTCTTTTTTGTTAGGGAATATTCGTACAACTACTCAATCATTGGTGGACCCCATAATGTAATTATTATCGGATTGAGAAAAACGACAAAAATATTTTATAAAAATAACTACGGAGGTGTTACCGAATTAAAAGCTGTTGAACTACCCGGTGGTAAAAGTACGATGTCTGGCGTGGTTCGATAAGTAGACACGCGGTATTGATTATTGATCTTTACGTGAGAAGTCACTCACAATTTATGCTCAATTATTACTACGATAATTCTTTGATCATATCTCTTATATTATTGATTCAATTATTGTCACAAGATCATCTCGTATAATATGTTATAGTATTAAATCAATAATTGAGGCGACAAGTTATAAATGATTAATAATTGTTGAAAGATTAAATATGTGTTGATGAAAATAAAATGATTTGTGGTAAGTTTGATTATTTTATGGGGGCTCATATGTCATCATCTAAGAGTCTCTTAAATCGATAGTATTTACCTTCGTCAATAGTAATTACTTTTAAATCGATAGTAATTACCCTTGTGAATAGTATTTACCTTCGTCAATAGTATTTACCTTCGTCAATAGTAATTACCTTCGTCAATAGTAATTACCCTTGTGAATAGTAATTACCTTCGTTAATAGTAATTACCTTTACCAGACGTCGAACCACTTGTCGTTTCACATTACAGGCGTCAAACCACTTTTCTTTTCACATCATTAGTCGTCAAGCCACTTGCCTTTTCACACTAAGGTCTTTAAGCTAGAAATCTTCTATAAATAGAAACTAGGGCTTCATTATTTTTCACTTAATTCATTCAAGCTATAGAGAGAAAGTATAGAGAGAATAAGAGAGAAAGAAGAAGAGTATTTTGTTACTACACTGCTGCAGTATTCAATCTCCTACCAAAAGTAAGGGGTGTTATTCTTTCTTATTCATGAAGAGAACTGTTGTTATTCCATTGCTTATTATTCTGTTGGAATAACCTGTATACGTGGTTTACCCTATACTTGGTGACATTCTTCTATTATTCATTTGGAACATCCATGTCTGTGTTTTTGCGGACCGGTTCCGTCTTAATTATTTTTCCGTTGGAACATCACGCTCGTGTGTTTTACGGACTGGTTAAAATCTTTATTATTATTCATTGGAACATCCTCGCTCGTGTGTTTTACACCGGACTGGTTAAAATCTTTTTATTATTATTCTGTTGGAACATCACGTCTGTGTGTTTTACGCCGGACTGGTTCCATTCTTTATTATTCTGTTGGAACATCACATGCATGTGTTTTACGCCGGGACTGGTTCCGTTATTTATTATTACATTTGAATAACTCGCCTCATGTGATCTATCGCATGCATGGTGATTTCTTTTGTTATTCTATTCTTTATTATACCCAAATTGGTTAAAACTTTGACTTCTATACTCCATGAAATTAGTGGAATATCCTTGATATTTGCGTTTCATCCAAAGATCTTTTCATGGAAATATTCTTACGATCATTCTTGAATTTTACTCTACAAAAGCGAAGATCATGTTGATAATTTGGACGTTAATAATTCTCGGATAAAATAATTCTTGAACTTGTTTTATTGAATTCTTATATCATTGTCATCATCCTCATGTTTATATTATGTTGAAAGTCATTTGTGGCCTCAGAGTGCATAGATGGACTTGGTATGATTATGACAGAGACCTATTCGGTGTAATCATGGCCGTAATGTTACAAATGATGTGATAAAAATCCTCGATGGGTCAGAAACGTAGTGCATTGGTGGACGATTGTTGGCATGATCATGACCATTAATGAATACACAAATATTCTTGGCCCGTAGTGCATGAATAATTGTGGTCGTGATAATAAAGAATATCCTTAGTAGTGCGAGGGGTGATTCGATGATGTGGAATATTTATTAAAAGTGAGTCTCGGCTATAATGATGATGAAAAACCTTTAAAACCTAAAAGATAGTAGACTTTATTCTCTACTTGACTCTTTTAATGGATTACTTATTATTCATTGCAGATTAAACTTGTTGTTCATTGTATTTTATCGGTTTAACATTGTTGAAGACTATTGATAATTTATTCGTATTATCTTAGTCATAATATTTCTTCTTTGGGCTAGTTGAGCTCACCCTTTCTTTCAATTTTTTCTCTTGAAATGAGAATATACCGGGATTGAGACGAAGTCGGGAAGCAGTGATGGACACGAAGATAGCATTAGTAGTCCTCACTATTTCGTGAAATAGTGTGATAATAATTGTAATGAGGACTCTTTTTGAGTTTGTATAATATCTAGTAGGCGATATTTGTATTTAAACTCACGCTTTATGTCGTGCATACATACCTACGCTTATGTTAATAAGTTGTATTTAAATTCTGTACCAAGTAAGTGGCGACCCAAGATGGGTGATGTATACCTAATTTTGGGGGCGTCACAAAGGGGTATTATTTCTTTTGTATTCATGAAGAGAACTTCTGTTATTCCATTCTTTATTATTCTGTTGGAATAACCTGTATACGCGGGCTACCCTATACTTGGTGAAATTCTTTTGTTATTCCATTCTTTATTATTATGTTGGAATAACCTGTCTATGCGAAGTACCGCATACATGGTGAAATTCTTCTGTTATTCCATTCTTATTATTATGTTGGAATAACATGTATACGTGAAGTACCACATACATGGTGAAATTCTTCTGTTATTCCATTCTTTATTATTCTGTTAGAACATCCTGTTTGTGCGTTTACGCATGACCTGGTTCCGTTATTTATTATTCATTTGAATATCACGCTCGAAGGCGTATTACTTTGACACGGTTCCATTAATTATTATTCATTGGAATAACCTATCTCGTCCGGCCTATCACATGCATGGTGATTTCGTTGTTATTCCATTCTTTATTATTCATTGGAATATCATCTTCGGCATGTAAATTTAGCTTTGACACGTCCGTTATTTATTATTCATTGGAATAACACATGCATGCGGTCTATCGCATGCATGGTGAATTCTTACATTATTCCATTCTTTATTATTCTCATTGAAATAACTTGCGTCATGTGGATTACCACATGCATGGTGAATGACCCTTCGTATTCATTTCTTATTAAATGGTGGAAATGATCCGCCTATGTGGATTACTGCACATGGCGGTGTGAAAATCCATTTCAGATTTCATATATTACGTTATACTCGGTTGGTTAAAGCTTTGACTTCTATACTCTATGAAATTAGTGGAATATCCTTGATATTTGCGCTTCATCTAAGTATCTTTTCATGGAAATATTCTTCTGAGCATTCTTGAATTTTAATCTACAAAGCAGTATCATGTTGACAATTTGGACGTTATTGAATTCTGGATAAATTAATTCTTGAACTTGTTTTATTGGATTCTTATATCATTGTCATCATCCTCGTGCTTATATTATGTTAAAAGTCATCTGTGGCCTGTTGTGCATAGATAGACTTGGTATGATTATGACTGAGGATTATTAAGTATAATCACGAGTAGTAATGTTACAAATGATGTGGTAAAAGTTTTCACAAAAGATAGTAGATTTTATTCTCTACTTGACTCTTTTAATGGATTGCTTGTTCCGCTGCAGTTAAACTTGATGTCTATTATATTTTATCAGTTTAACATTGTTGAAGACTAATGATAATTTATTCTCGCATTATCTTAGTCATAATATTTCTTCTTGGGCTAGTTGAGCTCACCCTTTCTTTTCTTTGTTCTCTTGTGAAATGAGAACGTAGCCGGGACTAGTCGGGGAACGGAGTGACGATTCAGATGATAGCATTAGTAGTCCTCACTATTCTGTTAAATAGTGCGAAAATAAATGTAATGAGGACTCCATTGAGTGTGGATATTGTCTAGATGACAATATTCTTATTAAAACTCTTAAATTATGTTTTGTCGTATTTTACATAACTGTTGTATAATTAGTTTGTATTTGTATTCAGTACCATGTATCTGGCGACCCAAGATGGGTGATGAATACCTATTTTGGGGGAGTCACATATACAACTGTAAAACCAATAATCAACAGTCCATCTTTGCACGTAAGCCAAAGATATACAACTGTAAAACCAATAATCAACAATCCATCTTTGCACTTAAGCCAAAGATGACTTTCATCATAATATAAGAATGAGGATGATGACAATGATATAAGCATTAATCAAACAAAATCAAAGATAAATATTAAAGTCTTAAAATTTATCCGGAGTTTAAAAATATCCAAATTGTCAACATGATACTGCTTTGTGGAGTAAAATTCAAGAATAATATTCATGTACCAAATATAATTTGGACAGAAAAGAAATATATTTTTTGGGTAAATAGTACCCCGTAATAGTACCCTATGAATAGTACTTCGGGAATAGTACCTCGTGAATAGTACCCCGACATGAAAAGTACCCCAAATACCCGAGTGAATAATATTCGGGTGAATAGTAATTGGGTGAATAGTAACCCGTGAATAGTAACTCGTGAATAGTACTCCCACATAAAGTGTGCCTCAATACCCGAAAGTGAATAATACTAGAGTGAATAGTAACTTCGTGAATAGTAACTCATTAAAAAAAATACCAAAAAAATGATATTCCATGATTTAGTACAAAAGAAATGATATCTCATACGAGTATAATAGAATATATGAAACTGTAAATGGATTTTCGCCCGCCATGCGGTAATCCACATAGATAAATCATTTCCACAATTTAATAAGGAATGAATACAAAGGATCATTCACCATGCATGCGGTAATCCACATAGGCAAAGTTATTCCAGCAGAATAATAAAGAATGGAATAACGGAAGAATTCACCATGCATGCGATAGGCCGCACATACTGAGTTATTCCCAGCAATAATAATAAAGAATGGAACCAAAGTCATGCGTAATCCGCATGCACGAGGATATTCCAATGTAATAATAAAAATGGAATAACAACAGAATTCACTGTGCATGCGATAGACCAAGCATGCATAAAAGTTATTCCAACAGAATAATAAAGAATGGAATAATAGAAGAATTTCACTATATATGTGGTACTTCAGATGTAGGCGAGTTATTCCAACATAATAATAAAGAATGGAATAACAATGAGAATTCACGTGCATGCGATAGATCAAGATGCATGGTTATTCTAATGTAATAATAAAGAATAAAATAATGTAAGAATTTCACCATGTATGCAGTACTTTGCGATGATAAAAGTTATTCCAACATAATAATAAAGAATGGAATAACAACCCTTACGAGTATTGAAAGAAAATAACTCTCTTCATGAATACAAAAGAATAATACCCCTTACTATAATAATAATATCCCTTACCTCAGAAGAAAAGCGGATAACCGTAATAGTGAGGTAGCAGACTTCTCTTTTCTTTTCTCTATAATTTCTCTCTATTATAATTGCTTCTATAGCTTTAGTGAATTGGTGAAAATAATGAAGGAATGAGCTTTATTTATAAGAAAATATAGTTTCGATAATCGCACGTTTTGGGCGCTCAAATATTACAAATTATAATACCTTCATCTTTTCCTTCATTTTTAATTTAATCATGCAAGTATTATCAAACTTGCACCACCTCCCCTAATAGTAAATCATGTGAATCAATAGTAAATCATGTGACTCAATAGTTCTAAACATGTGAAAAAATTAATTATAGTATAGTACCTTCAATTATACCTCCATTTTTAACTTAGTCATGCAAGTATTATCAATCTTGCACCAACCCCCCTAATAGTAAATGAATGTGAATTAATAGTACACACATGTAAACAAATAGTTATAATCATATGAATTAATAGCAATTAATTGCTCATTTATCCAGTTAATTACCTGATTGGTCAATATAACCTCCAGACATCAATTATTATCGAAATAAATGTCGATTTTCACTAACACAAATAATTCCAACACAATGGAACAATCAATTTCATCTTTAATCAACACGAACTTATTCATCATTAATATTATAATTCACAATATTTAACAACCGATTCGTTCCTCGAAGAAAGAGGGGCTTTCCGATAAGGATTTCTCCTTATGGCGCATGCAATTAGGTGACCAAACCTCTCCTCGATGAGAACTTCTAGACATTGTCAATATTGCAAATAATAATATGAATAACTTTGCCATCTCAATTATTGATTTAATAATATAACATATTATGCAGATGATACTGTGAGAATAATTGAATCAATAATATGAGAGATATGATGCAAAGAATTATTGTAGCAATAATTGAGTATAAGCGAAAGTGACTTTTCACGTAAGCATCAATAATCAATCTGGTGTGCTACTATGCAACCACGCCAGTATCGTATTACTTTTACTACCGGGTGGTTCAACAGTTTTAACAGTAACACTTTTGCCGTTATAAAAAGATAATTCTGTCATTTTCTTTCTACGACAATACATCCGTTGTAGGGTCCACCAATGATTGTGCCGTTGTATGAATATTCCCTGTTAAAACAAAAATTCCCCGACCAATCAAATATTATATAACAACTTGCTTACTTTGAAAAAAATTCACATATTACCCTTAACTTTAATCTTTTATCAATTTAACCATTTACTAAATAGAATAATTATAAGAAAATTGAATACTTTCATTTCATAAAATTCGGGGTCTCACATTATGACTAAGATAATGTAGAACAAATTATCGCTAGCCTTCAATCAAT
Source organism: Panax quinquefolius (assembly GCA_020205615.1). Taxonomy (NCBI): domain Eukaryota; kingdom Viridiplantae; phylum Streptophyta; class Magnoliopsida; order Apiales; family Araliaceae; genus Panax; species Panax quinquefolius. The sequence continues at coordinate 22,997,718 of CM035154.1, forward strand.
CAGATAAAATATAACAAACAACAAGTTTTAGATCAATATTCGCAGCGGAAATAACAATTCATTGGAAGAGTTAAGTAGAGAATGAAATCTATTATCTTCTATGATTTAAAAGTACATCATCAATATTTTATCCCTGTAATCAATCAATATACATCTTGAACCAAATATTCATCTTTGCTTTACGAGCCAAAGATATTCATTTGAATCACCAGTTGGTCATGTTCATCTCAACACCTGTCCATCTTTGCACCACGGGCTAAAGATATTCATCAAGTAATCATTCATCTTTGCACTATAGGCCAAAGATATTCAGTTATATCATCATTTAGGACTGGGGATGATGAAAAATATTTTAAAGAAACGAATCCATTGAGATAAAAGGGCAAAGATTAGGAATTCGTACTTTGGTTTATCCAAGTTCAAAAATACTCCATAATAATCAATTGTGGAGCAAAATTCAAGAATAAAGATCAAAACATGGATACAATCAAAGATAGTAACCATAATAGACATCTTGGACAAAGAAAATTAAATTAAATTTTTCTGTGAATAATGTTGTATTTATGAATAGTGTCGTACACGTGAATAGTATCGTATACGTGAATAGTAACCTCGACACAAAAAGATAAAAATTTCACAATAAAATTCATATCAATATTTTGGTATAATGATATTGAAAGAAATAATATCATTTATGAAAAAAATAGCATTCCTTACCTCGAAAGAATAGTACTTCTGGCTGAAATATCGGATATAATGCTGAAGAAAACTTGCACTGAATAGTAACACTCAAAATATCTAAATACTCACAAACATACGTTCGATATTATAGAGAGAGAAAACTTCTGATTCTGGTGTGATTTTCAATTCTAACTAAACACCCTATTTATAGAAAAATGCTAGAACGCCAAAGCATACTAACCTGCTAACGGTGGCTCTCCCTCCTTGCTATTCACGCACACCACACTTGAACTTCAACATTTTTTTCCATAAAACACAAAAGTGGGGCCCACACATGTTTTTAATAAAAATATTTATTTTTAAAACTTCAATAATTTATAATAAATAGCCATTTTATCAGAAAAATACGAATTTTATGTCCATTCCATATAAAATTTAATTCTCTACAACTTTGTAGAAGAAAGTTTTTCCAAATTCCAAATAAAAAATGACCGAAATTCACATACGGATGATTTTTAATACCTCCATTCCGACAAAATATTGATAAAATACCTCAGCATTAATTTCTTCATTTATAACCACATAAAATAAATATTTTTTTATCATATAAATTAATAATTAATTATTCACAAATAATATTACAGAATCACAATAATGACAACCAGGTCATTCCCAAGAAAAAAAGGGGCTTTCCGATAAGGATTTCTCTTCATGGCGTATAATTAGGTGACCAAAACCCTTTCTACATGTAACTTCCTTAGACATCATCAATAATGATATCTAATAATATTATTCAAATAATATAAATTATTGATCTAATAATAGAAAATATTCATGCGTTGATAATTATCAAACAACAATAATATAAAATATCAACGTAGAATTATTGAATCAATAAAATAAAATATTAAATAGTAATTATTGTAACAATTATTGAGTAGTGCTTTCACGTAAGAATCAATAATCCAAAAAAATAATGTGTAATATGTGTGCTTCTTTGTGCAACCAAAGCGTACATCATTTCTTTAACCACCGCGTATTCCAACAATATGTTAATCAGTAATAACTATGTCGTTATTTATAAAAAACTCATACTTGTCATTTTCTTCATCCGATATTTTTCTTTTATGGGGCCCACAAATGGCTGAGCCGTCGTACGAATATTTTTCGACTACAAGAATATTCGACGACCAAACGAATATTCTCCGACAACAATAAATATTTTATAACCACTTGCTTATTTTGCAAAATTTACACATTTTACCCATAACTAACCACATTAATCAAATCCACCTTTTACTATTTTAAAATAATGAATAGAGGAAATTTAATTTTATTTATAAAAAATTGGAGTCTTACATTATTAAGACAATACATTAAGTCTTATTATATTATAATTTAATTCGGACTCAAAAATTAACTCGAATTGTTATATTACACGCCCATTTGACATTACAAAATTACTATAGAGTTGGGCTTAAAAAACTCAAATGCGAGAAACTTATGAATTTTTTGGATCAATTTGGGCTTAAAAAACTCAAATGCGACAAACTTATGAGTGTAAGGCATGGCCTACTATCTTTTAAATTTAGGTTGAGACTTGAGTGCTGTCCCCAAAACAATAAGCCTCATATGTAATTGAGCTGGACATTGTACCAACCCTACGCACAACTCATACTCACAAGTGAGAGTTTATTTCATCAAAATAATGTCCATTCCACAAAAAGTATCACATTTTATAATTTTTTCATTCAAAAAAGTTTCTTTTTAATGATAATAATAAAAAATCACAAAATATCATCAATTTTGACCATCTTGTTTAATTGTTTTATTCCATTATTAATTGCACTTATATAAGGCCTGGTAGGTGATGAACAGTGGCGAAGCCACATAGAGTTCTATGAGATCAATCGCCCTCACTGAAAAAAAAATTATTTTATAATGTAAGATAAATTTTAAAATTTTTAAGTATTATATATAAATTGACCCCACTAAAGTTTTATAAATTTTCTATTATACGGGGTCAAATTAAAAATTTATAACTTTGTCTATCAAATTTTAACCACATACGACTCATATCCTCTCAATATATGTATCTCTATATAATATTTTAAACTAAATAATAATATATTATTTTTAAAATAAATAATGAATTACTTACTTATGAACAGTTGTGATTAAAAAAGTCTATTATGAGTCAATATAGTGTATATATACCATATATTATTACTCATTATATTTTCATTGTAAAAAAATTGGCTCGGTGGCGCTGCCCCCGAACCCCCGCCAAATTATTTGTACCTCAGTAATAATTTCGCTCCCACTGGCAACAGTTTTTAACTTCACCATTGGTGATGAAGAATGTAATATTACTCGAATGTGTTTACGCTCAGCTTTGTATCAGGTGCTTGATATAATATACCAAAATTATATATATATATATATATATATATATGAGAGCCCTTCCATATAAGGTTGCCATATGAAGTCACTGTAATACTCCCTTTTGGACCGTTGATAAATTGAATTGATGGGCTGCGATTAACTTTTTTATTTGATGTTTTAAGACAAAGTTGTTGTGCCTAATTATTTACCTGCACCGGTTACTATTTTATTAAGTGAATATTAACTTGTCAGTATAGTTATAAAAAGTGAATATTTATTATTAAAATAATCCCAATAGAGAGCTTGTACCTTATTAATACTTTTTTTATTTTTTACTTAGGTGAGAGCTTGTACCGGCTTAATACTTTTTTTTTTATTTCCGGCCGGTAGAGCTTGTACCGGCTTATCTTTTTTATTTATTTTTTTCTTCTTTTCTCCATTATATGTTATGACTCAGCAAATTAAAATAAAATAAAATAATAAAAAAAAGACCTTACCAGATATATTTTGTCACTGGTGAGGAAAAAAAATTTCGATATACTAACTAGTAAAATTTAATGACAGATTCAAACTCGCGACCTCACTTAATTCAATACCTCATCATATATAACCACCCGAGCATCACGGGGCCTAGTCGCTAAGTTCAACCAAGGATATATCCTATAGAAAAACTTCACCATCCCCAAAATCTATATTCTTGCAATACTATTATATTATTTATTTATTATTATTAATAAATTTATATTATTAATTGGATTTTTCTAAATAGAAATAAGTTAATATCTATATTTATTATTATCCCCTTTAATATGTTTTCTTATCTTTGTAATAATATCAATAAAAGATTATTAATATATTAAAATAAATATCATTCTTTAATAAAATATAAATAATGATCATTATAAATCTCAGTATTATTAGTATTAATAATTTTATTATTAAGCAATGATTATTAGTAATGATTTTATATATTAAGCAATGATTTTATTATTAAGAAATGATTTTATTATTAATAAAACTAGTTCAATTAGTCTAATAAGTAATGATGATAATTTTTCAAGTCATTTCAGAAATTAATTTACTTATCGAATTTATAAAAGTAGTGAAGTATTATTATAATAATAATAATGTGATTATCAATATTAGAAGTACAGATTATACCAATACTAATATCGCATAACATTAAGAGGAATAGTACATATTACATTCTTATTAATTAATATGTACATTAGATAACGTTGGATAAGTTCTATATTTTAGAGGCCGGAGTAATCTTCATGGATTTCTTGTAGAGCTCTAATGCGACGCCGATAATGAAAGATCGTGACATCTTCCAAGGACCACTTTCTTCGTAAATATTACCATTGGCCCTAACGAACAAATAACAATATACTTGCATACAAAATGCCATAACTCCGAAGTTGTTGTGTTGTTTTTGGATTCCGAATCTTTAAGGTCTCAAGACAAGAGGATTACCATTTGGGCCACTCAAGATCGGATTACCATTTCGCAAATAAAATGGTATCAAATGTACCTGCATGTACAAAGTAGTTGGTTAATAATTTTTAATATTAAAGGACATTATAAAATTAAAATATTTTAAAACTAAACATACCGCAACTTTAACTAATTTCGAAAGTACATTTCATGTAACTTAATATACTTAGTGTCATCAGTAGTACGGGTCAATTATGGTAACCATCCAATCTTCAATCGCGAATAGGAACAAGACAAAATGGTGTTGATTGGTACTACACACGCAAGCATGAATATGTATTTGCATTCGTAAAGGTGGACCAACATCTTAGTTAACATATACGGATCGCAAAAACTCCATGCAAGATTCACGTTAGTGCAGGCACATAGCCCCGCCTAAGATGCATGAAGAATGAATTCATGAAACCAAATTGGGACCATTTTCAGATTCCCCGCGACCGTAGTATTCCTCTCCGTCTCATAGCAACAACATATAAGCGTCGATGACATGCTCGAATATCCAACTCCTGTGCCCTAAGGATCAGACCGCATTGTGTTCTAATTCATATAATCTGGGCGCGGATGTGATAAAAGATATAAATCCTCTTCGGTGCCACCACGCTTCCAAACATATGTTTATTTACAAATGTCTCCTTCCAATCTTTAAGTCTTTTGGATAAGGACCCTTTTGGTCCATAAGAGATGTGGTCTCCGTGATCTTGCACTCTAATTGAGACCTAAATGTACATTATTATTATATAGCAATAATAATTAAAACCATCACTATTAACATAACTATATATACCTTTTGTGAACTAGATCCTCCTGTGTCGCCGGAAAGTCCCGCAAATGAAGAGTTGGTTGGAATGTAACACTCCTCATAGGTTTGGAAGGTTGGAATGTAACACTCCTCGTAGGCTTGGGTGGTGGGAATGGAGCTCTTCTCGATTACTTGTGGGGTGGGTATGTAGCTCTCTGCATACAATATAATCGGTTTGTTTCCCAAGCCCTTCATTGAAGTTGTGTGTATTAGGACTGTGGTCCAAAATTTGTGGGACCCCTCGCCGAGGTATTTGTTTACCTCTTGCTTCAAGTCGATAGGCGTATTGAAATCCCAATTATTTTTTTGCAAAACCAACTGGGAGGCAAAATTGAGTAAGTCATCGAAAATTTATCAAGTAACGATTTCAGACTCTCAACTGTCATACGAAGATAAACACAAAAAATATTATTAACAATAAATATGAATAAATGTAATATTAAGTATTTACTCCAATACATGATTTATTAAAGAAGAATATAATTTTATACCATTTGAATAAGGTGTTGTTGGTTGTAAATGGCCCGAGGCTCATAACAATGGTCCGTGGTCGTCAGCTCGCACGAGGCTCGGTGAATTTTCCAACGTGTAATTTTCCTATACCGCACCATGTAATCATCTATTGGGACATAATCGTAAATTTCGGTTGTTGTCCTTCGAGATGATCCATGTATGCCTCCCACATCGAAATATATTCTCTCTCAAGGCCATGCAATCCTCGACATCAATAAATTTAAATTTTTTCTCCCGCCTAAGGTCACCGTGGTTTTTGGTCATTGATGGTATGCTTGCATGAACCCGAACTGCCTCATCACACGGTCCCAAGATCTCAAATTCCATAATATAAAAGTGGATCAAGGGGACCCCACCAGATCCTAACAACCCCGCCTTCAAAATTAAATCCATCGATATCATCATCCCACATTATGTAAAGGCCGCCAAACCACATCCCACATAGACTTAATATCTAACTCCCCTCAGAAATGACAAATGGTGATGGGGATTCTCACGTCTACTGTGGTAACTTTGGGCTCTAAAATAGGACCATGCTAAAGCCCTAGGTAACCATAAGGATGATTGTGGCCAAGGGTTTGGCTTTCCAATACTTACACGCTCATAAGCCCAAATTTGTAACAATGTAACACAACTATTAATGTATTTAACTCCTTTCCTAGTAGAAGATATAAAGATCTGTATAAATATGCTAACACCGCCGCGCCCTAAGAGTAAGTTAAACAATCTTCAAATATAGCAATAAAAGACATATATCGTGGGTGCACACTATTTCTATTCCTATTAGGGAATAATATTGCCCCACACAACCACAACATGTATGCCTTTGTGTGTCGCCCTACAACATCTTTACTTGCATTCTCGGGACATTTATTAAAATGTTCGTGCAACCACACTAATAAAATTGCACTCCGCATTTTTTTGAACTAAAATATTCACCAGCTAATTTATCTCCAAAACAATCCCTAAAATAATTCAAATTGGTGATGTTAAGGGACCCAAGTTAAGGGCTTTCCTACCACCCAGTAACCCAAAAATAAAGTGAACATCCTCTAACGTGATTGTTATTTCTCCACGCTTTAAATGAAAAGTATTAGTCTCGGTGCCATCATCTCTCGACTAAGGTAGATATCGCATCAAGATCGCTTTGGTGTACAACACCTTGATAACTAAATACCCAAATCCACATTTATTTAAAAGGATTTTTTGTTCTTTTGTCAAAGCCCACCGATTATATTTTTTGATCAAGATATCGACCGGAGCTTAGTTTTCCCTATCTCTCCCATGATATATGTCATCCGATACATGATCTTGTTGATCATGCGAACACTGGATCAATCGCCCATATTCCCAACTATCCATCTTTTACCTAAAAAATACATCAATTCCATATTAGTATTAAGATGCATGACAAAATGAAGTTGAAAGTAACATGTTGCAAAATGACAAGAATAATAATACACACTAACATGCATTAAAACCGAACAACACGACATAATAATAATACAATACGATGTATATAATGTAATAATATTAACATGCATTAAAAACTAGTAAAAAATGTAAACTATTAAAAACAAAAACAATAAGAAGAAAAATAAATTAAAACAATAAGTGAACAATTGAGTACACCGGAATAAAATAAAACAATAAATAAAAATAATAATAAAATAAATACTTATCAACGCATGCTATGTCAAGAAAAGTTTTTTTTTTTTTTTTTTTTTACCCTAGAGACATTTTTAAACCTACCATTTTTTTTAATTTTTTTTTTATCTTCTTTCTCCATCAGATAATGATTACTCAAAGAAATTAAAATAAAAATAAATAAAAAAAATGACTCTAAGACAAATTACAGAGTTTTTTTTTTTATACATTACCGTAAAGACAAATAATTCCTACCGACAAATGGAATTAAAAAAAATCAGATCCCAAACTATTCACCGCTAAATGTATTCAAAAATGATTCAAATCGACCTCAAGCACCAATCCTCATTATATGACCACCCAAGCACCACGAGCCTAGCCGCTAATTTCTACCAAGGATATATCTTTATAGTAAAACTTCACCATCCCCAAAATCTATTAATTGGATTTGTTAAAATAGAAATAAGTTAATATCTATATTTATTATTATCCCTTTAATATTTTTTTCTTATTTTTGTAAAAATATGTCCAATTAGTCTAATTAATATATTAAAATAAATATCATTCTTTAATAAAATATAAAGTGATCATTATAAATTCAGATTATTTTGTTGTTATTATACGAAAATAATAACAACAATGTAAACTATTAAAAATGAACAAATGGAATATCTTACAATAAATAACAATAATAAATTTATAACAATATCTTACATTAAAATCTTGATATCTTCGTAATATAATAAATGGAATCCAAATTTGGCTCAACTTGTCAAGTTTTCATGCATTAAAATCTTCCAAATACTCCCTATATACTCTCTCGTTATTTTTAGTTTGATCTAGCTTGGCAAGTGAACTTTAGTTTGAACAACACGTGTTCTCAATAGACGTTTAAATAAGCTCATACAAGTCCCAGACATGAATTATTTTAGGACCAAATTCAAACATTAATATCAAGTATGGGTCACAAATTTTTTAGTTTACCGAGCTTGCAGTGTTCTTTCCCGAGGCGATGTGGGTAAAAAAAGTAGTCAACATGGCGTAAAAAGTATTTATCAATGCATGCTTATGCTTTAAAAGTTTTTTTTTTTTTTTTTTTCCTAATTTAGACAAACTTAAACCGGCATTTGCGCTTGTTCTTCCCCGAGGCGATGTGGCGTAAAAAAGTAGTCAACACGGCGTATATAGTATTTATCAATGCATGCTATGTCGCAAAAAGTTTTTTTTTTTTTTTTACCAGATAAATTTTAAACCTACTTTAGGTTTTTTAATTTTTTTTTTTCTTCTTTTCTCCATCAGATAATGATGACTCAAAGAAATTAAAATAAAAAATATACAAGACCTACTGCAGACAAATTGGTCCTACCGACAATTGAATAAAAAAAAAAAAATCGATATCCCAACTAGTAGTCATGAAAATGATTCGAACTCAGACCTCACGCACCAATCCTCATTATATTTGACCACCCGAGCACCACTGCCTAATTGCTTTTAATTTACCTTGGATTTGTATATATCTTAAAATAGTCCATTTCCCCAAATTAAATTTCTTAATATTTTATTATAATTATTCGATTATTATTATTATTATATTATTATTACGAATTGAGTATAAAGTCGCTCCATATTGTAATTTTGCTTTTATGATTTTTTTTATTAGTTTATTACCATTATTATTATTATTATAAAGTCAGATTTACTTGGTCTTTTTATCTTTAAATATTGTTTAGAAGTCGCTATTTTCTCAAGTTATCTTCTTCTCCATGAACCCGAATTTGTTTCTCGATATTATTTTCTCTTTTCACCTCTACTCATAATTTGTTTCATCCGTTGCCCACTTTCACTTCGTAAAATCAAGTCAAGTTCGATCGAGAAAAATTCATCACTATTATTCACAAGTAAGTTTTTCAAAATGTCATATAATACATCCGAATTTGTCGTTGAAGTTGAAAGTAATAAATCTGATATTGTTCCGTACATTGGTCAATTATTTTGTACGTGGAAGAGGTTGAATATTTTATAGATCATATGCTCGCAAAAATGGATTTGAGATTAGAATTGCAACTAGTCATAAACATGCTAATATCTAATGATATCGATCTAGCAAGATGATGTAAGAAAGTTTACACCAATTGTTGGCAAGAGTTTACCGATGATGAAGATAGTAGTAATAAAATAACTAGATGCAGAGAGACTCGATAGATCTAACAATGTGCAAAGCTAGAATATATGTTGTTCACAATAAGAAAGAGGACAATCATGATATCTATCGTTGAATTAGAGCACAATCATCACTTAGTGACCCCCACCAAAGTAGATTTGATCGAGACTCACGTAAATATTACTCCCTGTTGTAAGAAATTTAATCGACACTTTAAATAAGTCCCAGATTGGTCCTAGTAAGATGATGAATGTTTTGAGCACAATGGGAGGTGGGTTGCAAAATGTTCCTTTCATCGCTAATGTTGAGAATGTGGTGCGAGATTTAAGGCGTGATTCTGCAGATGAAAATGATGCACAAGTCGTTGTCAATCATTTGAACAAACTTGCATCCCGGAAGTGCCAAAGAAATTTTTTTTCCGAGTGAAACCCGGTGAAAACAACCGCGATAGCTTTTGTATTTTGTGGGTCGACGCTTTCGATCAAGGTTTATATATCAACGGTTCGGAGACGTTGTGACATTTGATAAGTACATAACGGATAAATAAGTATGGCATGCCGTTTGTTCCATTTTCACGGGTCAACCACCATTATCATCGCCTATATTGTTTGGATTTCAGATCATTACGAGATGAGACAGAGGACACTTTCGTTTGGGTATTATGTATACGGCTTGAAGCCATGGACTATAAGGCACCTACAACCATCATCACCGATCAAGACAGAGCCATGAGTAATGCTATTGCTATGGTACTTCCAACTAGTTATCATTTATCGTGTTCTTCGCATATTAGCAATAAATTTCCGAAAAATCGTGATCATGTTTATTATGAGCACCCATCGCTCAAAAATGATTTTAATAATCGTGTGTATAACTCATTGTCCATCGAGGAATTTGAAGAGCATTGGCATATTCTGATAAGTTCCTATGAATTGTATACTAATGAATGGCTTGAAAGATTATATGATGTACGATAGAAATGGATTCCAACATATACAAAGAGATATTTTGCCGCGGGAATGACTACCACTGGAAGAGGCGAGAGCATGAATGCCTTTTTTGATGAGTATGTTAATGCATCAACAGGTATGCTATGTTTTTTTTACCGCAGAGTCAAAAGGTCAGAGAAAGACAAGTTTATCGTGGAGAGGAAGGCCGACTACATAACAAAACATCGTAAAAGGATTATGGTACTTTCGGTTCATCTTTAGAAGTTCATGCCGCACAAGTGTACACAAAAAGAGATGTTTAGACGTTTCCAACGCCAATTCATCGATTCCATGAAATACAATGTTCAGTAAACTTAGTGAGTCAGGTGTCACCGATACTAAGGTTTATGCAAAGTGTATAATGCAGATGCAAACTAAAAATGGTGGAAGATATAAAGAAGTTGTCAACAATCGACAACTAGGATCGTGAATATGTAATCGCCAAATGTTTTCTCACCGGTGAATTATGCAGCACATCTTGAGATATTTCATAGCAAAGAGTATTTCACAAATACCGACCGACATACGATCCTTCATCTGGTGGACAAGAGACGCGAACAAAAGCAATGGTGAAGACTTACTTTAACTCCACATCTGGCCGACTTCGAACAAAATCAAGCAATGCGCTTATAATCATTTGATGGGTGATTACCAGAGTTAGCGAGCAAAAGCGGCTTTGCTTCAAATTCGAGGTTACAAAACCGTTTTAAACCGAATGCACGAGGAAAAGAGTCAGTGACCAAAGATGATCCGGATGAGAATATTATCGAATCGGCAAATGACGACATTGATTCAGACAATTGAGATCCAAATCATGATATGGGATACGATAATGACGATGAAGATGCAGAGGTGGAAAAAGAAGAAGAGTTTTGCCGCCTAATATTTCTCAAACAAAGGGCCGCAAAAATAATCTAGATTCAAGAGTGCACTCGAGAAAATCATTCCTTCTAAGACTCATCGAAAATGTGCATTTGTGGCTTTGAAACCGACCACGATAAGCGAAATCACTATCGAAAGTGCTAGGATTCTCGAGCCAAAAAAATAGGCGCTTATTGTATTAATCATTCTATGTTTTTTTTATTTTATGAAAATGAGAATGTAATATGTACTATTCCTCTTAATGTTACGCAAGATTTAGTATTGTATAATCTGTACTTCTAATATTGATAATCACATTATTATTATTATAATAATACTTCACTACTTTTATAAATTCGATAAGTAAATTAATTTCCGAAATGACTTGAAAAATTATCATCATTACTTATTAGACTAATTGAACTAGTTTTATTAATAATAAAATCATTTCTTAATAATAAAATCATTGCTTAATATATAAAATCATTACTAATAATCATCGCTTAATAATAAAATTATTAATACTAATAATACAAGATTTATAATGATCATTATTTATATTTTATTAAAGAATGATATTTATTTTTAATATATTAATAATCTTTTATTGATATTATTACAAAGATAAGAAAACATATTAAAGGGATAATAATAAATATAGATATTAACTTATTTTTATTTAGAAAAATCTAATTAATAATATAAATTTATTAATAATAATAAATCGTAATATAATAGTAATGTAAGAATATAGATTTTGAGGGATGGTGAAGTTTTTCTATAAGGATATATCCTTGGTTGAAACTTAGCAGCCTAGGCCCGTGGTGGTTTCGGGTGGTCATATGATTTAGGTATTCGTGCATGAGGTGAGTTCGAATCGTTCAAAGAACTACTAGTTGGTATATCGATTTTTTTTTTTCCTCACGATAAAGTATAATTTAAGTGGGTCTTTTTTATTATTTTATTTTATTTTAATTTCTTTGAGTCATAACATATAATGGAGAAAAAGAAGAAAAAATAAATAAAAGAGATGACAAAGTTTTGCAAATTTCTACCTACCGGAAATAAAAAAAAAAAAAAGTTTTAGATAAGCTCTACCAAAGTAGGATTATTTTAATAATAAATATTCACTTTTTATAACTATCTTGACAAGTTAATATTCACTTAATAAAATAAGAAATAAGTGCAGGTGTAAATAATTAGGCACAACAACACGTTTCACTTATCAAATAAAAAAGTTAATCGCGACCATCAATTCAATTTATCAACGGTCCAAAAAGGGGTGTTGCACAGATAAGACTCATAAAGAACCTATTTTATGGAAGGGCTCCTTATATATATTTATATATATATAAGGAAAAATATATATCTAATAATTGTGTATTATCTGATAAAGTTATGATAATAGTTTTTTGAAATTTATAGCGACGGTTTCACCCATCGTCAGCTTATTACGAAGCTATGGCGATAGTTTACAAATCACTATAGCCTAAAAAATTTGTCGCCATAGCCATAGCCCTCTTATGTAATAAAGCGTATGTATCTATATATATATATATATATATATATATATATATATATATATAAGCTCTTTCTCAAATGACTTGCAAGTTACTATGGAACTTTCTCCCAGTTGAAGAATTCTTAGACTAAATAGAAAATGGCAAGTGACAAAATATCAGTATCTCATTTGAAATAGGAGTAAAAAACACGGATCCAGTTAGCATGAAGTTATTTTTTTAATAAGTTGATCAATTGGCCAATAGAATACTTACACCCGTATAACCTCGTCTGCATGTCAATATTCTATTGGTCAATTGACCAACTTACCCCAAAATAAACTTCATACTAACCACTCCCAAAAAACACTATTCCATTCGTTTCAAAATTATATATATAATTTAATTTTTGATTTTTAACGATGACATATTAAATTTTAAAATTAGTATGACTCATTAAAGTTTAAAATAAAATAAGTTTTGTGATTAATAATTTTTATTTTATACTATATAATTATGATAATTGTATCAACTAAAATTAAATAAATTAATATTAATTTAAAATTTAATCTGCTATCGTTTCACCTCAAAAATCAAATGATGTCTTTAATTTTGAAGTAAAGAAAATAATAGTTTATCGTATTTGAATTATTGAATATAATAATCTTGTAATGTCGTACATTTGATCTATCAACATAAACGTCAGTTATACATAAACTTGACAAACGGGCGTGACTAAAAAGGCTCAAGTTTGGTGGGTTGAAAAAGTGAAGCCTAAAGCCCGATTTTTGACTGACGAGACGACCTGGCCCGCGGGCCTAGACTGATTTATGATCAAATTTTAATATATTTTTGGGCCTAGTTCAAATGAGCTGGGCCATTGACAAACCAAGTCAAAACGGCTCAAATTTTGATGAGCTGAAAAAATGAAGTCCAAAACCAACTTTTTGATAAACAATCGGACTGGTCCGCAGACTTAGGCCGATATTATCAGGTCTAGTTATACACAAAAACAATTCTCTTTAATTTAATTATTTGCAGTTTTATTTAAAAATAAAATAAAATATTTAATCATTTGCACTAAATTAACTATATCAAATCAACTGGTCAGAAGTACGGCGAGGTAGCTTTAAATTTGGGACATCTCTAACAGGACGGAGTTCTATCAATTTTTTCAGCAGTTAGATTAAATATAATTTAAGAGATTTTTCGATAGATCAAAAACATTATATCAAAGAATTAGATTTTAGTATATTATAATTTTTAATATATTTAAATAGGAGTATGAAAGAATGATTAGTAAATTATAATTTATTAAATATAATATAATTTTTTAATATTATAATACATTGAAATATTAAAAAATTATTTCATAAATTGATGTGGAATAAATTAAATATAATTTATAATATAATCCACCTCGTTGTTTTAGATGCTCTAATTGCCTCAACGGCTTCTTCATCCATCACGTGACGGAAATGACGCCACGGACGAATAAGACGACGTACTTCCCCCAAAAACTCCCGTCCCAATAAACAAATCAGACAAATAATTCCCCAGATCCTCGGGTGCAAATCTGACAACTGCCTCAACCCCTGCTTCCCGCCTAAACAACCCCCTGTTCCTCTCATAAAACTCCTGGTAGACCGGCACCAGCCTCTTCGTCACCGATACTTTAATCTGGTCTCGGAGTTTCGGGTCGGGAATAACCCACGACGACTTTTTCCGGTATGCCTCTTCAAAATCGGAGTTAAACCGCTCGAAACAAGCCTTCGCCACGTCAGGTGAAATATCAGCCGTTGGATCCTCTGGCAACGATGATATCACTTTGCTCCATCCAATTCTCACATAATTTGTCGCGTACTGGTTCACTTTACTCACGTGCATTATCAACCAATCATTTCCCAGCAGAATTTGAAGATTCGAATTTTTGACCTTTGAAACAACGTAGTTTAAGTTGTTCGCTAAAAATAAATACGATAGCGATACGTCTTTGTAAAGCTGTGCCTTGCCGTCGAGTTTACAGAGGAGCACGAGTATAATCCAGGCAAATCGTAAGGAAATTGCTGATAATGGATCGTCGCCGGGAGACGGAATGGAAAAATAAGATTCCGGCAACGGTGACTGCGACGTGAGTGGATAGTCGGCGAGTATATCCGACAATATGCCGCTATAATCGGCGAGGAAAACGAAGTAGTTCATAACGTAACGCGTTAAAGGATGAACTCCGCCACCAGGAACAACCGATTTGGAAGAGTCCTTTTGAATCGCCGCCTCGAAGTCGGAGAGTGTCGTACGGATGGCGTCGCCGAGCTTTAGGAGAGATGTCATGGCTTGTGATCGAACGGCGGAGGATGATTCGAAGGAGAAGATTGATTCCATATCTTGCCATAGGTCTGAAACCGTGTCACAAAGGTCAAGCAGACGGAACATTTTCTCCGGCGATTTCTTGCATTTGGCCACATTTCCCGGGAAAACTAACAGCATCAGAGCTCCACTCGTAGAGATTTCAGTAAAACACGATTCTATGATTCTGTCGGAGCCGGAGAACACGTGATCGCAGAGGATTCTCTCTCCGTAAAAGAGAGTCTTCATGGCAATTTTTACTGCGTTTAACCACTGCTTGATTTTGAGCTCCAGAACCTCCCAATCCATTTTTTGAATCTTTGCGAAACTCAAATTCTCAACTCCGAGATGATACAAGCTCTCATCTATAATCGATTTACGAATAAGTTTGTAAATCTTCACGCACTCTTTTCCATAACCAGACGAAATCATACAATCGGCAATCAATTTTAAATCCGCCATTACATTCTCCGATTCTCTCTCCACCTCAGTAACTGAGCTTCCGGGTAGCTGAATCTCATCTTCTAAAGCGACGTCGTCTTCAAAATCGGACACACTCGTCCGAGTCGATTCTCTGGTCGACCGGTTGGTAATCGATTCGTAATCTAGAAAGTTCGTATTGGCCGATAAAATCTTGAAAAATTCCTTCTCGAGTATCCTCATTGCAATCTTCATAACGTTCTGACCACGAATGAGTTTCTCGGAGGCAGAATTCTCAGATATAAAGTACTCCGTCGCGGATTGCAGTTCCCTAACGGATTTAAGAAACTCTTTGGAATCAGTTCTTTCTCCGGTAAAGAGCGACGATATTTTGGTGTAGCTTGACGAATCGATGTCCCATTTTGTGATGACTGATTCGGCGAGCTCCATGTTTTCTTCCATCATCGATGAAGAGAAAGTGTGTTGAGGTGTGGAGATGAAAGAGTGTTGCGAAGTTGATGGAGATTTGGGACTAAAACACAAATTCTTCATCTTATTTTGGTGAATAAATAATTATTGTATTTAAATGAATAGTTTGTCAATTGGAGTATTTCTAAGAGAATAAGTTGTATGAGTTTGCTCACTGTGTTTGATGAAATGGGAAGTGGGAGAAAGATTGGGGATGGTAGAGGGGAATATATCATTCGGCTAAACGCGGAGATGATGTGCATGGGGTATTGACGTTTGGGCGGAAACAAAGTTATTAGCTGGAGTACCGTAACGCGTCAAATTGTGCAGGCTATTAGCGGATTAGTAAGCTTGGGTGGCAAGCGTTTTCACTTTTGACTTACCAAATGGCATATGGTGAGTGGTGGCTATTTTATGTTAAATTTGTTGTGAAGATATATAGAGATTTTTTTAATTATGATGACTATTCTATCCCCTATTTTATGCAAATTGATTTTTATGCTTTTAATTTGTTGATATGATCAATTTTAAAGTAAATTTATGAGTAAATTTAATCTCCAATTTTTTTTAATAATAAAGATGAATATTTATCACGATGTTGTTAGGTGTATTTTATTTGTTGATGAGATTAGGAATTAAGGTGATGATGATAAGTTCAAAGAGTAAAGTTAAGGGGTTGATGGAAACCCAAGGGTTGGTCACTAAGTTCGGCACACAGGGTCACTAAGTTCGGCACACAGGGTCGGATTTAACCTGAAAGTTCAGTAACGTTAAATTTGAAAATAAAAATTATTGAGAATAAAAATTTAATATAAAAAATTAAAAAATTCTCAAATATTATTTACAATAACATTTTTCAAAATTTCATTATTTGAAATTACTGCATAATAACCTCATTCGACGGACTAATGTTATTTTTGAGGGAAGGATTCGTCGAAGTTAAGATAATTACGAGGGACTTATTTCTTCTTCTTTAGCGCCTCCTTTCATTTTCAATATTCTCTCTCTCTCATCCGCCCCCTCCCCCTCCACCTGCCACCGGTCCCCCTCCCCCCTCCACAGTCACTTCCACCACACCGTCGCCTACCACCGGCCTCCCTGCTGTTCCGATCCTCAGGTACCATCTCCCCCTTCAAATTTTCTGCCCCAATTAGAATTTAGTGAATAAATCTGTATCAATTTTTATGTGGAAAATAATGTTTATGATTGTTATTTTTTGGCTATGTTGGAATAATTTATGCCCCAATTGTTCAACATTCAAATTTTTCTGCCCTAATTTCTGCCTAGTTTTTTCTCAAACCATTCTTTTTCTCAAATCATTAGCTTCCGGTTCAAGCATTTCATCGAGCAGTTTCAAGGCATCATCAACACCCCCGAATCCAATAAAACATCTATTACTACATTGAGTACATGAGTATTTCTCAACTCTGGGCCGAGATGATTATATGCAAGAAGGGCTTCTTCAATCATTTTGGCTTGGCCAAAGGTTCGAACAAGAAGGGTAGCAAAATTGATAGTAGAAAGAATGTTAAGTTCTGAAGACATGGAAAATAATTCAGAGAGCTTGTTGAGAGAATTGGACTTTACCTTTTCTTTCTTCTAGATAAGTAACGAACTGGGTCGTTCATGAGTTGCAAGCTCAATATGGCTTGAAATGTGGAAGAGAGAGAAAGTGGATTTGGTGGAGGAGCAGAGCTAATGTGGAGAAATTGAAAGAGGTTGAGGGCGGTGGTACCCAATTGGCGGCTGATTTTGAGGAGGGGGGAGGAGAGAGATAGAGAAGGAGATGATGGAGCTGTGAATTGCTGGTAGAAGGAGAAGGAGTTAAAGAATTTAAAAAAATACACAAAACGACGAAGGGACTAGCGTTTCGGTAAGAAGAGTGTAGATTAGATGTTTGTATAGATTTATCCAAATTTTATTTTAAACTAATTAAATGACTCAAACACAAACAAACTCTTTTACCCATTCAATTAAGCGAGTTCAAATAATGTATCTAACTTGAATAGACACGGCTCGTTCAGCATTTGTTTAATTATTAATTTATTCTTTTGTTACTGATAAAAAAGTTCTAATAAAAAAATAATTAAAAGGTTAAACTAGTATGGAGCTCGATTAGGTTTTAGTAGCTTATAAGCACAGTTCGAGCTCGACTAATTTATTAAATAAGTTGAATTTGTACAACACATTTTAAATTTTTTTAAAATCAGACTTGACTAAATTTTTAAATGAACTCGATTTCGACGAGTCAAAACTTTGTTGGACTTAACTTCATTTACAACTGTACACAACTCTAGAAAAAATGATGTTTACATTGTCTCAACTCCAGTTGATCATAAATAATATATATATATATATATATATATATATATATATATATATATATATATATATATATATTAGCGTCTGTCTTCGTTGGACAATTAAGTATGTATGATTTACTAAATCCAAAATGAAAGTTTTCATTTCTCAGCATTAGAGAATTTTTCAAGTTGTATCTCATTTGTATTTTTACACCTTACATTAATTAATCTCGTCCCAATCACAAAAATTATAGGGCTAGGCAACATAATTAATTTACAAATAACGTGTCAATGTCATGAGTTCCTTTATCTATATAAATGTTAGTAAAATAGAATGGAAACTATATATATATATTTAACTTATCTTAAATTATAAAATTTAATTTATCAAGTCTAGTATTTGATACTATGTACTTAAGACAATTATATTTTTCTTACGGTGCTCAGAGTTGATAGCACTTGTATCCCAGGATATAATGACAATGTATACTTAAATTTAGCAGCACTACAAAAAGTATACTCTACGAACCAAAAAAATGTTGTGACTCTCTCTCAAAATTAACCAAGGAAATTGATAAAAAAAAAAATAAAGACTAGAATGCTCTACTATCCTTGAATGCTTGAAAAAATGAATGAATGAAAATGGCAGCCCCCTTCTCTATTTATAGTAGGGTAAGTGACCCATCAAAAGTGTGACGCCCCCAAAATAGGTCCAATCCACCCAACCTATTCTGAGTCGCCAAATACATGGTACAGAAACAACTACAACTTCATTAATACAATTGTCGCAAGCAAATCTGATACAACACATAAACTGTGAGTTTAAATAGAAATATTATCTTCTAGACAATATCCACACTCAAATAAGTCATCATTATAATTATTGATACACTATTCTACAAAATATTAAGGACTACTATAACAACTGCCTTGGAACATCACTCCACACCCCGATTACTTCTCGCTATATTCTCGCCTCCTGAGAAGAAAAATGGAACAAAAAGAAAAATGGTGAGCTCAACTAGCCCAGTAAAGAATATTATGACTAAGATAATGTAAAACAAATTATCCTTTGTCTTCAACAGGAAAAAATCTGATAGAATACAATAGACAACAAGTTTTAGATCAACAACTGCAGCGGAAACAACAATTCATTAGAAGAATTAAGTAGAGAATGAAATCTACTATCATCTATGAATTTAAAAGTCCATCATCAATATTTTATCCCTGTAACATCAATCAATATACATCTTGAATCAAATATTCATCTTTGCACTACAGACTAAAGATATTCATTTGTATCACCAGTTGGTCATGTTCATCTCAACACCTGTTCATCTTTGCACTAGGGTCCAAAGATATTCATTAGGTAATCATTCATCTTTGTAATACAGGCCAAAGATATTCAGTTATATCATTATTTATGACTGAGGATGATGAAAATATTTTTAAGAAACAAATTCAGTGAGACAAAAGAATAAAAATTAGAGATTCGTACTTTAGATAATCTAAGTTCAAAAATACTCCATAATAAACCATAGTGGAGTAAAATTCAAGAATGAAGATCAAAACATGGATACAATCAAGGATAATAACCATAATAGACATCTTGGACAAAGAAGAGAAAATTTTATTTTTCGGTGAATAGTATCGTATACGTGAATAGTAACCCCAACACAAAAAGGTAGAAAATTCACAATAAAATTTATACCAATATTCTGGTATAATGATATTGAAAAAAATAATATCATTTACGAAAAAATAACATCCCTTACCTTAAAAAGACAAGATTCCGATCGAAATATCGATATAATCTTTGAAAAAAACTTGCCCGTCAGATATAGCAACACTCAAAGTATCAAAATACTCACAAAAATACGCTCGATAATATAGAGAGAGAAAACTTCAGTTTTTGGTGTGATTTTCAATTCTAACCTAAACACCCTATTTATAGGAAAATGCTTAGAACACCAAAGCAGAAAATTTAATAAAATAGTATTATTTTTATTTAAATTTCCTACGCACAACTTATAATCTGAATTCAGCATTTACCACATGCAAGTGGGGCCCACCAAAATGAAAAAAAAATGTTTTTCTTAAAAAAAACATTTAAAACTCCAAAAATCAATTATTCTAGAACTTCAATAATTCATAATAAATAGCCTTTTTATTTGAAAAATTCGAATCTTATGTCCATCCCATAGAAAATTTAATTCTCTACAACTTTATAGATTTAAGTTTTTCCAAATTCTAAACAGAAATTGACCGAAATCCACATACGGACGACTTTGCAAGCTATAATCAAATTTCAGTCAAAAATGGGTTCCACCAACATGTTTAACATGTTTTTAGCATTTATTGTAACAAAAATACTCTTCCTCCTCATTTATTCATATATCACACATTTATTATAAAAATATCACCATTATTATATTATTATATTATCACATTATACATTTATAATGTAATATAATAATATAGGTAAAATATCAATTTTTAACAATTGTCACTTTTCTAAAAATTCCTCCATTCCGACAAAATAATGATTAAACGCCTCAGCATTAATTCTTTCATTTATATCCACATAAAATAAATATTTCCTTATCATTTTTATAAATAATTAATTATTCACAAATAATATTACAGAATCACAATAATGACAACTAGGTCGTTCCCAGGAAAGAGGGGGCCTCCCGGTAAGGATTTCTTCTTACTGGTGCGCAATTAAATAACCTCTCCTAGACAGAACTTTCTTAGACATTGCCAATAATGCTATCTAATAATATTATTCAAATAATATGAATTATTGATCCGATAATGAGAAATATTGTGCAGTGATAATTATTGAAACAACAATAATATAAAATATAGAACAATTATTGAGTAGTGATTTCTTACGTAAGAATCAATAATTGGTGCAATACCACGTATCATCTTGTCAACACCGGCAGACATCTTGTGTTTTAACCACCGAGTATTCCAACAGTGTTAACGGTAACAACTACGTCGTTATTTATAAAAAAAAACTCATACTTGTTATTTTCTTCATCCGATAGCTTTCCGTTATGTGGCCCATTAAAATTGTACTGCCATCGCATTTAATATTCTCCGACAGCAAAAATATTCCACGACCAACCGCATATTCCCCGACAACAATAAATATTTTATAACCACTTGCTTATTTAAAATATTTGCGCATTTTACCCATAACTAACCACATTAATCAAATCAACCCCTTACTATTTTAAAATAATAAATAGAGGAAATTCCATTTTATTAAAAAAAAAAATTAGGGTCTTACAACCTCTCTTCCTTATGAAATTTCGTCCTCGAAATTAACGTACGTACCTGGTATTTCAAAAAGGTATGGATACCTCGCTTTCATTTCCATTTCCAACTCCAAAGTCATTTTCTCAATAGCATGGTTCCTCCACAAAACTTTGACTTGTGGTATAACCCTTTTTATGTAGGACATGCTCCTTCCTATCCAAGATCTTGACAGGTATCTCCTCGTACGTTAAATCTTCGGCTATCTCGTCTGGTTCTAACTCAATAATGTGGTTTGGGTCTTTCACATATTTATGTAGCGTGTATATGCGAAAAATGTTATAAACACGAGACATACCTGGCGGTCAAGCGAGTTTATAGGCCACATTTCCTAATCCATCGAGAATTTCAAATGGACCAACAAATTGAGGGTTGAGAATTCTTCTCTTCATCGACTCTTACTTCTAGAATTACGCCTTCTTGCACATTCTTCTTTATATTCATCAACTCCGGTGTGTAGCTTGAGCAGTTTTAACTTTATCGATTAAAGTCGATTCTACTTGTATATCATCATGTGGGTCCCTAGAGTCTTTAAATCTATCTCTATCATTTATAAGTCATACAAAATGGATCTTTGTGTTCGACAATATCTCACTCGTACCTGCATACGATCTTCTACTCAATACGTCAGCTACCACGTTCGCTTTTCCAGGATGGTATGGTCAGAAAAGGTGCCGAAATGAGTCTCCTCTTGAGTTCTTGGAAGCCATTCCTAGCTCCATTTGAGTTTTGTATCTTTTCGAGTCAGCTGAGTTAATGGAGTACCGATTCGAGAAAATCCTTCCACGAATCTCCGATAATAACCAGCTAAGCCTAGAAAACTACGTATTTGGATTACTGACTTAGGTTGCTCTCAACTGTGACTCATATCCCAATCTTGGATAACACGTCACAATGACACCTATCAGTTTATCACCGCAAGAATATGGCGTCCCCTACGGAGAGTCTGGCTTCGGTGCATTCCACAAAGGAAGTCACCAGATAGAGGCTATGGTACCAACTCCTGTAGTTGGGTTTTTAACTCCTGAAGTTCAATAGGAGCCATTCAATATGAGATTTTAGAAATAGGTTTTGTACTGGGTTCAAAGAAGATACAAAAGTCAATATCACACTCTGGGGGTAAGCCAGGAAGTTCTTCAGGAAATACGTCAGGAAATTCACTAACAACAGAAATATTATTTAAATCTGACGTTTTTTTGTTCAAGTCCATGACATGGGCTAAGAAAGCTTGACATCCGTTTTTTAATAAACGAATAACTTAATAGTTTGATATGACAGTGATTGACTTTAGTGGTTTGGTTGTTTGAATTTGCATAACAGGTTGGTTAGGAATATGAAAACTAACAACCTTATGAAAATAATCAATTTTGGCATGATGAGTAGTTAACCAATCAATCCCTAAAATCACATCAAAAGCAAGTATCTTTAAAGAGATAAGATCAACATGTAATGTGATGGTGCTAACTTGGATCAAACAAGATTTATAAATAGTAGATGTAATGAAAGTTTCTCCTAACGAAGTCTCAACAGATAAGTCAAAGTCTAATTTCTCAGGAGTCAAGTTCAAACGTTGAGCACAAGCAGGAGAGATAAAAGAATGGGTAGATCCAGTATCTAATAAGGTATAAACTTCGCAAGAGTTTATGATTAGCTAACCCATGATAACTTTGTTTGGGTTCCTTGCGTTTTGGGCAGTCACGACAAATGCTCTTCCAAGAACTGCTGACTTTGACTTGTCTAAGACAGCCTTTGGAGTCACCATCCTCGCTAGACTTGGTTTCGCTACAGAAAAATCTCGAGCTATATGACCGTCTTTTCTATAACTGAAACACACCTTGGAAGGTTGTGAACAGTTTGGACTTATGTGTCCCTCTTTCCCGTATTTATAACATACGACCGATGGTCGTTCTCCTCCCCTTGAATTTGTTGCTGGTGCTGCTGCCGACGTCTTTCCGTCATTGTTAAATCTTCTCTTTTTGAAATTTTCACTTGACTCACCTTTCCTATTATCTTGGCCATGATTACCACCGAAGTTGTTACCATTTTTGGCATGATAATTTCCTCCACGATGATTATCATTGTCCCTATGGTCGTTGCCACCAGTACGATTATTATCGTGTTGTTGGTCGCCCGGTTGAACAGACTCATTATCTCGCTCTAATAATTAAGCCATGTACACAACATCTGAATATAGAGAAAATTTGTGAGAAATGAGGTATTGACGAATTTTGAGTTTCAAACCTCTTAGAAACATCCGCGTCATACGTTCCTCATTATCTACTAAATGAGGTGCAAACCTGGATAACTCCGCGAACTTATCCTCGTACTGGGACACCATCATGTTGTTCTGTTCTAGTCTAATAAACTCTACCTCCTTCATATGACGAATACTTTCAGGAAAGTACTTGTCATTGAAACAGTTTCTGAAATGTTTCCCAAGATATATTAAGTGCGAGTTAAGTCAAGTACGCTTCACAGATTCCCACTAGTAATCTACCTCACCACGGAACATAAAGGTGGCAAATGGAACCTTCTGTTCCTCCGTGCACCCACGTTTCTGCCTTGATCGGATCTGGCTTTCCCAAAAACTCTGGCGGTCCCAACTCCTTAAATTGCTTAGCAGTGACCAGTAATGAGTTGCCATTGTTTCCCCCTACATTTTGAACAGGAGTCTCTCTCGTCTGATTTTGCATGAACTGCAAAAAGCTTCTAAACATCCCATCGCTCATCGTCGGATCAGTGGTGTTGTTTACAGGAGGAACATTATCGTCCTGTTGCACGTTCTCCTGGTTGGTAATTAAAGGTGTCTCCATGGTCTCATTCATTCCATTGTTTACATTTTCAGCTGCCATTCTTAAATACTGCCACAAAACAAGGGTTAATTAAAGAAATAGAAATGACACATAATGTCCCTATATTTTGACCGACCAACAAATAAGCTTAGGTATGACACACTAGCAAAGGATTTACTCGTCTCTCCCCTCCTAGTTCTAATCCCCAATCTCCGCCAGAAACCATATCCCTAAGCTCTGATACCAACTGTGACGCCCCCAAAATATGTCCAATCCACCCAACCTATTCTGAGTCGCCAAATACATGGTACAGAAATAACTACAACTTCATTAATACAATTGTCGTGCAAAATATGACAACACATAAACTGTGAGTTAAAATAGAAATATTATCTTCTAGACAATATCCACACTCAAATAAGTCCTTATTATAATTATTGATACACTTTTCTAGAAAATATTGAGGACTACTATAACAACTGCCTTGGAACATCACTCCACACCCCGACTACTTCCCGCTATATTCTCACCTCCTGAGAAGAAAAATGGAACAAAAAGGAAAAGAGTGAGCTCAACTAGCCCAATAAAGAATATTATGACTAAGATATTAATGTACAAAAAATTATCCTTACTCTTCAACAGGGAAAAATCTGATAGAATACAATAGACAACAAGTTTTAGATCAACAACTAAGAATGAAACAACAATTCATTAGAAGAGTTAAGTAGAGAATGAAATCTACTATCATCTATGAATTTAAAAGTCCATCATCGATATTTTATCCCTATAACATCAATCAATATACATCTTGAATCAAATATTCATCTTTGCACTACGGGCCAAAGATATTCATTTGTATCACCAGTTGGTCATGTTCATCTCAACACCTGTTCATCTTTGCACTACGGGCCAAAGATATTCATCAGGTAATCATTCATCTTTGCAATACAGGCCAAAGATATTCAGTTATATCATCATTTAGGACTGAGGATGATGAAAATATTTTTAAGAAACGAATCCAGTGAGACAAAAAAATAAAGATTAGAGATTCGTACTTTAAATAATCCAAGTTCAAAAACACTCCATAATAAACAATAGTGGAGTAAAATTCAAGAATGAAGATCAAAACATGGATACAATCAAGGATAGTAACCATAATAGACATCTTGGACAAAGAAGAGAAAATTTTATTTTTCGGTGAATAGTGCCGTATACGTGAATAGTAACCCCGACACAAAAAGGTAGAAAATTCACAATAAAATTCATACCAATATTCTGTTATAATGATATTGAAACAAATAATATCATTTACGAAAAAATAACATCTCTTACCTTAAAAGGACAATACTTCTGATTGGAATATCGGATATAATACTAAAGGAAACTTGCACTGTATAGCAACACTCAAAGTATCAAAATACTCACAAAAATACGCTCGATAATATATAGAGAGAAAACTTCAGTTTCTGGTGTGATTTTCAATTCTAACCTAAGCACCCTATTTATAGGAAAATACTTAGAACACCAAAGCAAAAAAATTAATAAAATAATATTATTTTTATTTAAATTTCCTACGCACACCTTACAATCTAAATTCAGCATTTACTACATACAAGTGGAGCCCACCAAAATGAAAAAAACATATTTCTTAAAAAAAACATTTAAAACTCCAAAAATCAATTATTCTGGAACTTCAATAATTCATAATAAATAGCCCTTTTATCAGAAAAATTTGAATCTTATGTCCATTGCATAGAAAATTTAATTCTCTACAACTTTGTAACTTTAAGTTTTTCCAAATTCTAAACAGAAATTGACCGAAATCCACATACGGACGATTTTGCAGGCTATAATCAAATTTCAGTCAAAAATGGGTTACACCAACATGTTTAACATGCTTTTAGCATTTATTGTAACAAAAACACTCTTCCTCCTCATTTATTCATATATCACACATTCATTGTAAAAATATCACCATTATTATATTATTATATTATCACATTATACATTTATAATGTAATATAATAATATAGATAAAATATCAATTTTCAACAATTGTAACTTTTCTAAAAATTCCTCTATTCCGACAAAATAATGATTAAACACCTCAGCATTAATTCCTTCATTTATATTAACATAAAATAAATATTTCCTTATCATTTTTATCAATAATTAATTATTCACAAATAATATTACAGAATCACAATAATGACAACCAGGTCGTTCCCAGGAAAGAGAGGGCCTTTCAATAAGGATCTCTCCTTACCGGTGCACAATTAAATAACCTCTCCTAAATAGAACTTCCTTAGACATTGCCAATAATGCTATCTAATAATATTATTCAAATAATATAAATTATTGATCTGATAATGAGAAATATTGTGCAGTGACAATTATTGAAACAATAATAATATAAAATATCAACATAACAATTATTGAATCAATAAAATAAAATATTGAACATTAATTACTGTAACAATTATTGAGTAGTGACTTCTTACGTAAGAATCAATAATTGGTGCAATATAGTGTGCTAATGTGCAACAATCGCATATTATCGTGTTTTAAACTAACGGGTATTCCAACAAAGGTTAATTAGCAGAATAACTACGCCGTTATTTATAAAAAAAAAAATTCATACTTGCTTCGGTTTCTTCATCCGATCGCTTCAAGATTATCGGGCCCACAAAAGGTGCTTGGCGAGTAAATGCACGAATATTCTCCACAAAGAAGAATATTCCACAACCAACTGAATATTCCCTGACAACAATGAATATTTTATAACTATTTGCTTATTTAAAATATTTGCGCATTTTACCCATAACTAACCACATTAATCAAAGCTTGAGAGTGTAAGATAAGGAGAATAATTTTAAAATTTATTTTACTCTATTTTCTCTATCTTATTTTTTTAGTTTATGTAAAAAATGTAGTTTGATCATTCTTCTAAGGCCGATGTTATATATTGCACCTTATTTTATACTTTTGTGACTTATAATATGTCATATTTGAGTTTGATAAAACTCATCTGTGGACATAATTTAAGTAAGTATAAAAGGTATAAATTAATGTCCTCTGCGTGGAGAATAAAAGATTTTAGGGGATTATAAAATAAAAATATTAATTTGGGATTAAAAAAATAGTGATTTTAGGATATAATAATTAAATTAAACAGGATAATATCGTAATAAGTTGACATTACTAAAATAATTTGAATTTGTAGTGATTTAGTGGATTATAAATTCAAAATATTAATTTGGGATTAAAAAAGTAGCGATTTTAGGAGATAATAATTAATTTAGTAATGCTAATATTAGAACAATTAACATTATCGTAACAATTTAGATTTGTAGTAATTTAGGGATTATAAAATCAAAATATTAATTTGGGATTAAAAATAGTGATTTTAGGAGATAATAATTAAATTAGAAATGATAATATCATAACAATTGACATTACCAAAACAATTTAGATTTGTAGTGATTTAGTGGATTATAAATTTAAAATATTATTTTAGAATTAAAAAAGTAGTGATTTTAAAAGTTAATAATTAATTTAGTAATGATAATATTAGAGCGCTTAACATTATCGTAACAATTTAGATTTTGTAGTGATTTAGGGATTATAAAATCAAAATAATAATAATAATAATATAAAACCGAATTTAGATTGAGATAATAGTGATTTATGAGATTATAAAATAAACATAGTAAGTTATGATTGATATTATTTGTTATTTTAATATTGTTTTAAATGTTTTAAAATCAGTATAATATTATGTTGTAATATAATTATAAATAGTATAATATTATGTTGTAATATAATTAAATTAATAATAATAATATCTCTTACAGTTTAGATAGGTAGTTATTTTGTTATATACGTGTATTATAATATTATATCATACATGTATGATATAATGTATGGTATAATTATGAATGGTATAATATTAGAAAAGTAGTAATTTTAGGATATAATTATTTTAATGTTTTAAACAATATAATATTATGTTGTAATATAATTATAAATGGTATAATATTATGTTGTAATATAATTAAATTAGTGTGGGATGCACATTAATTATATAGAGCATGTGTTACAATGTGGGAAAAGCACATGTCATTCAATGGTGCTATGTAGATAATAGATAATAAATAATAAATAATAGATAGATTTCATTCAAAATCTTACCATATCAACACAACCTCATATGAACTCACGTAAATTGTTCATTCTATTTTAATAAAATAATTAAACTAATTTCAAGTTTCATGACAAAATTAATTATACTTCCAGTATCCCATAAAAAAAAAACCCAATTTAGATTCTTTTACTAATCAATTAGTAAAAATTACAATTTCAATTCATGTAAATTAATTTGATAATGTAAATTACAATTTCAATTCTTTTACTAGTTGATTTTTTGAACTACTTTAAAAAATATCAGTTACTACAAATAAGCTAAAATCAGCACCACCTTTTTTATTTTTGGTGCAAAAAATGAGAATTAGATAAGGTATTCCTAACTTTCAGCAGACAATTTGCACCTACAACAATCACACACATCTAAATAGTGGCATATCCAAAAAAATTACCAAGTCTGGTCACTCTTATAACGAAAGATAATTATAAAAAAATGATATATAAAAGTAATAATTAATATAATTCACCAAACGTAGAGTTCATTAAAATATATTATAATCATTGTAAAATTATTTTTTGAGGTCCAATTTCTTAAATAAAAAAAGAAAAAAAAAATTGACACCCCCTTTTATATAACCATAATAAATTTAAATGTATATTATGTAAATTTTAATCTTTAAGAAATTTAATTAGCAAAAATTGTATGACTTTATTTCTTAATAAAATAAATATTTATTATTTTTGACATTAATGTTATTTATTGCACAAATTCATATTTTAATTAATTAGATCAAGTTAAGTAAAAATTATACATTACAATTTTATATTTAGTGGATATATTAAATATTATAATTTTAAAGGTATATTAGACATTATATTAAAAATATTTTTGAATATAAATTGATCAATCATACTAGGGATAGTGAATGTCACATATTATATAGACTAGAAGGTATTGACTGTTATTAAAAAATTAGAGAAGTGGTGAATGTTAGTCAATGTATTTTACTCATATAACAAAAATCACAATCGCCTTAATGGTATCAAATAACTCTTTCTCAGTATAAGTAGTCATTTATTGACACTTAAGTAGAATCCGATTGAGGACGTTTATTAATCTCAGAATTCTTGAAAAAACTACGAATATTTTTTTGCATCCTATTAAAAAAATACAATCAATTACAATTACGAGAAAAAGAAGAAGAAAACCCCTACTAAAAAATAAATACTCCATATATAATACTTATATATTATATACATTAATTAAAATGTTTAGGATAAAAATATTCAATTCCATATATATACATTATTTAGAGCATATTGAAATTGGTGGCCAGCGTTGGGTTTTGGCTCTTTTACCGTTTGTTATTTTATTTTAATTTTTGAAGGATGGTCATAGTTTATCATAATACCTTTACTAGCTAGTTGAAGTTCTTCCAAATTTAAGGGTGGTCAAGTGGCCACCCTAGCACCCTTCTAAATATCTCTACATCTGAAGAAATATTAAACGTACTTATGTCGAGGTTGAACCTTAGAGATTCTCCGCGAATAGTATTGTTAGACGTTTAGTTGCTATCAATCATTTGTTGTGGATGAGAATCGAATTAAAGTTTTGAGCCAGATAAATAACCAACACTACAAAAACCTGGTCATAGTTGACGGACAAGTTTGTCGCGAATGACCGATTCTTCGTCGCCAAAGGCATCATTTTCGACAGAACGTTGCCCAACCCATCGCCCCAGCCCCCAAGTGTTGTCGCCTCGGACTCTCGTCGATCGTCGTCAGTATTAAAGTCATTGGCGACGATATTAGTAGCGACGGACAGTCTGTCAATAATAACTCATTGGCGACGATATTTCCGTTGCCATTAAGTGTTGTTAGTCGACAACGAGTATTTTTAAATTTTTATTAGTATGATTATTACCGAAAGTCTGTTCGTCGACTATGACTATGTATGCCGAGAATAATATTTTTTTAAAAAAAATTCTAAACCCCGGCCCTATTATTTTAAATATACATAACTATATCTATTATAAACCAAAAACAACAATAATTCTTCACTAACGTAAACCGATAATCATCAAATATATATAATCAATTATCAATACATGCACAATGTAATCACATAAATTATAAGATGTAACTTGATACAAAATGTAATCGATATTCAACCCAACCCAACAACTACTTAGATGGATACATAAAAATAAATAATCATCCATACGTACACAACTGTTGTTATTCACATACACGAATTTATGAATCCTGCATGTGTGCCACGTATAACTGCTGCACGTGATTACTTCTAAAGCAATAAATTAGAAATTATGTAGTCACCATTAATTATAAACTCGCGCGTTGTGGCGAAATTATTCATTTTGTTAATAATAAATTTATAAGTGCAATTAATATATTAAAATATAATAAGAAGATGATAAATTGTTGTGCGATGATCAAATTTTTGTAGGCAAATTCATATATCCAAGTATAGAATTAATTTGATCACTAAACCCCATGATATTATATAACAATTGTGTGTATGTGCGTGTGTGTGTGTGTGTATATATATATATATATATATATATATATATATTAATTTTTTGATTAAAATATTTATAATGTAACCAATAAGGTTAAAAATGGGTACCTCTTTCAGTCTAAAGCACTAATAAATATTTAGAAAGTGTAATGCACAATGTCATCGAGTTGTCATTCAGCTGTAATAATAATATCATAAATTAGTAATTTTAGGAGATAATAATTAAATTAAAATAATAATATCAAAACAAAGTTGACATTACCAAAAGCAGTTTAGATTTGTAGTGATTTAGGGAATTATAAATTTAAAATATTAATTTGGGATTAAAAATGTAGTAATTTTAGGAGATAATAATTAAATTAATAATGATAATATTAGAGCGGTTACCATTATCGTAACAAATTAGATTTGTAGTGGTTTATGAGATTATAAAATTAAAATATTAATGTGGGATTAAAAAGGAGTGATTTTATGAGATAATAATTAAGTAACGATAATATAAAAACCGTTTTGATTGAAAAAATATAGTGATTTAGGGATTATAAAATCAACATAGTAAGTTATGATTGATATTATTTGTTATTTTAATTTTGTTTTAAATATTTTAAATTGTATAATATTATGTTGTAATATAATTATAAATGATATAATATTATGTTGTAATATAATTTAATTAGTAATGATAATATCCGCATGAGTTTAGATATGTGGTGATTTTGTTATTTTATTATATACGTGTATTATAATATTATACCATACATGTATGATATAATGTATGGTATAATTATGAATGATATAATATTAAAAAATAGTGATTTTAGGATATAATAATTATGTTTAGAAAAGTAGTGAATTTTGGGGATTATAAAATCAAAGATAGTAAGTTATAATTTATATTATTTGCTATTTTATTTTAAATATTTTAAACTATATAATATTATGTTGTAATATAATTATAAATGGTATAATATTATGTTGTATTTATAGGGAAAAAATTAGGTTAAATAATGGAGAGTAATGATAATAGCTCAATAATGATAATATCACAAAGTAGTGATTTTAAGAGATAATAATTAAATTACAAAGGATAATATCACAACAGTTGACAATATCAAAATAATTTAGATTTGTAGTAATTTAGGGATTATAAATTCAAAATATTAATTTGGGATTAAAAATAGTGATTTTAGGAGATAATAATTAAATTAGTAATGATAATATTATAACGATTAACATTATCGTAATAAATTAGATTTGTAATGATTTATGAGATTATAAAATCAAAATATTAATGCAGGATTAAAAAAGGAGATAATAATTAAGTAACGATTAGGGATTATAAAATTAACATAGTAAATTATGAATGATATTATTTGTTATTTTAATTTTGTTTTAAAAGTTTTAAACTGTATAATATTATGTTGTAATATAATTATAAATAGGATAATATTATGTTGTAATATAATTTAATTAGTAATGATAATATCCGCATAGTTTAAATAGATAATGATTTTGTTATTTTGTTATATACATGTATTATAATATTATACCATACGATATATTATAATATTATACCATACATATATGATATAATGTATGATAAAATTATGAATGGTATAATATTAGAAAAATAGTGATTTTATGATATAATAATTATGTTTAGAAAAATAGTGGATTCTTGGGATTATAAAATCAACATAGTAAATTATGATTGATATTATTTGTTATTTTAATTTTGTTTTAAATGTTTTAAACTCTATAATATTATGTTATAATATAATTATAAATGGTATAATATTATGTTGTATTTATTATGAGAAAATTAGGTTAAATAAGAGAGAGTAATGATAATAGCTCAATAATGATAATATCATAAAGTAGTAATTTTAGGATATAATAATTAAATTAGAAAGGATAATATCGTAGCAGTTGACATTACCAAAATAATTTAGATTTGAAGTAATTAGTGGTATTATAAATTCAAAATATTAATTTGGGATTAAAAAAGTAGTGATTTTATGATATAATAATTAAATTAGTAATTAATGATAATATTAAAACAATTAACATTATCACTATAATTTAGATTTGTAGTGATTTATGGGATTATAAAATCAAAATATTAATGTGAGATTTAAAAGTAGTGATTTTGGGAGATAATAATTAAGTAGCGATAATATAAAATTATAGTAATGAATGAGAACATTAATTAGGTAGGACATGTGTTGCAATTTGGGAATAACAAATGTCATACAATGGTGTTATATCTCGCAATTTAGTATATTTAATAGATAAATTATAAATTAAAATAAATATATTGATTGAAGACTAATGGCTATGAATCATTAATCCCCGTCTATATATAACTAAGTTTGCATAAGTAATTTTATACTTAGTAAATTATAAAATATTAATTTTTTTCAATTGTGTTCCATCTAAATTAGACGATATAAACATATGTTGCTTGAAAAATGGTTCACGATTAACTACAAATCATTCCAAATGTATATATAGAATATTTGATACATAACATCCCACGTTCATTGGTATATATATATATATATATATATATATATATATATATATATATATGACTAGACTGTCTAGTTAATTGATAGGTAAATTATAAGAAAAACATAAAAATTGGGAGATTAGAGAAGTGGAGGAGAGGAGAGCTGTGACGTCCTCAAAATAGGTCCACACGACCTTTTCTGAGTCGCCAAATATCACACTATAAAAATCATTTACAAACTTTATTTATACAACTGTTGATGTAAGACTCCGAAATTTTTTTAAATAAAAAGGAATTTCCTTTATTTATTATTTTGAAATAGTAAGGGTTGATTTGATTAATGTGGATAGTTAGGGGTTAAATACGCAAATATTTCAAAATAAGCAAGTGGTTATAAAATATTCATTTTTGTCGGGGAATATTCGTTTGGTCGAATATGGAATATTACGTCTTTGTCGGGGAATATTAAATGCTGACGATAGCAGTGCCATGTGTGGGCCCCATATGGAAAGCGATTGGATGAGGAAAGCGACAAATATAAGTTGGTTAAAAATAACTTGGCGTAGTTATTTACAATTAAGGCTGTTGGAATACTAAATTGGTTAAAATACTGATGTCTGGCGGGGTTGACGATGAGTATACCGGTATTACCGAAGATTGTTGAATTATTAATTGCGTACGTAAGATGGCACTACTCAATAATTTTCACATGAATTCTTTTCGTTCAATATTTTATTTTATTGATTCAATAATTCTTTGCGTTGATATTTTATATTATTGTTGTTCAATAATTGTCATCGCATGATATTTCCCATTATCGGATCAATAATTCATATTATTTGAATAATATTATTAGATAACATTATTGGCAATGTCTAGAAAGTTCATCAAGGAGAGGTTTGGTCACCTAATTGCATGCGCCAAGTAAGAGAGATCCTTATTGAAAGCCCCTCTTTTCTGAGGAGCGGCTGGTTGTCATAATTGTGATTACGTAATATTATTTGTGAATAATTAATTATTGATTCATATGATAAGGAAATATTTATTTTATATGAATATAAATGATGGATTTATTTATGTGGTTATTAATGAAGGAATTAATCTTTGAGATGTTTTATTTGTATTTTGTCGGATTGGAGGTATTAAAAGATCAAATCGGTGTTATTATAGCTTTATTGTGTGAGTTATAATATTTAATCCGACCAGTTGGATCGTTGTAATTTTTGGATATGTTATACATATATAAGTTGAGTATATGTCCACAAATTTTGAACCGTTAAAATGAAGCGAATGATTTGTTATAAATTTTGAGAGGTGTTTGATTAGGGAAAGTAGGGTTATAATTGATTTTGGTGGAAAATTCTAGAATTGAGTGGGCCCCACTTGTGGTTGGTGAAAAAATGTGTTGAATTTTATTTCAAATGTGGTGGGTGGCAATAAAGGGTAAAGCCATCGCAAAGGTGGTGGTCAAGTCTTGATTTGGGCTAACATTTTCTATAAATAGAAAGGGCTAAGTTAGAATTGAAAATCACACCGAAACAAGTTTTTCTCTCTTTCTCTCTATATTATTGAGCGTATTTTGTGAGTATTTAGATACTTTGAGAGTTCTTTATTTCAAAGATAAGTTTCATTCAAAGATCACTTGAGCCTTTCCTTCCGGAAATCTTGATTCTTTGAGGTAAGGGATGTTATTTTCTTCTCAAATGATATTAATTCTTGATATCATTATCTTTGAAATATTGGTTGGTACTTTTTATCAAATTTAGAACTTTTTCATGTGGGGAGTTCTTATTCATGAGTTCTTATTCACGAGTTACTATTCATGAGTTACTTATTCACGATTCTTATTCACGAGTACTATTCATGAAGCGTGAAGATGTTTTTTGTGGAATTTCTATCTTTTGGTGTGGAGTTACTATTCACGTATCTGCAAGACTATTCACGATATCTGACCACTATTCACGAATACGGCACTATTCATAGAAAATGAAATTTTTCTTTTAAATCTAAAATATCTAATACGGATACTAGCTTTGATTGTATCCGTGTTTTGATTATTCTTGAATTTTACACCACTATGATTATTTTTGAGGTATTGTTGGACATGGATAAAACAAAGTACGAATCCTTAATCCTTAATCCTTGTCATTTTGTTTCACTTTGGATTCGTTCTTTAAAAATATTTTTCATCATCCTCGGTCTTAAATGATGATATTATTGAATATCTTTGGCTTTAGTAGTGCAAAGATGAGCAGTGTTGAGATGAAATATGACCGATTGATGAATATCTTTGGCTCGTAGTGCAAAGATGAGCAGTGTTTAAATGAACATGACCGATCGATGAATATCTTTGGCCTTTAGTGCAAAGATGAGCAGTGTTGAGATGAACATGATGGAGATTGATGAATATCTTTGGCTGTAGTGCAAAGATGAATATTTGATTTGAGATGAATATTGATTGATGTTACTGAGGATAAAATATTGATGATGAATTTGTTGAATTCATAGATTATAGTAGATTTCATTCTTTACATAACTCTTCTATGAATTATTATTTTTCATTGCGTATATTGATCCGAAACTTGTTGTCTATTGTATTCTATCGATTTTTCCTGTTGGAGACTAACGATAATTTGTTGTATATTATCTTAGTCATAGTATTCTTCTTTGGGCTAGTTGAGCTCACCCTTTTCCTTGTTGTTCCATTTTTCTTCTCGGGAGGCGAGAATGTAGCGAGTACTTAGTCGGGGTATGGAATGAAGGTTCTAGAGAGAGTTGTTTAGTAGTCCTCACCATTATTGTAAAATAATGTATCAATAAATGTGATGAGGATTTATTTGAGTATAAATATTATCTCAGAAGATAATATTTGTATTTAAACTCACGATTTTATTGTTGTGATAATAAAGTTGTAGTTGTTTCGTACCATGTATTTGGCGACTTCGAGAATGGGTTGGATGGAATGGACCTATTTTGGGGTCTTCACAGTTGGTATCAGAGCTTAGGGATATGATCTCTGGCGGAGATGGGGAATAAAACTAGGAGGGAGAGGCGAGTAAATCCTTTGCTAGTGTGTCCTACCTAAGCTTATTTGTTAGTTGGTCAAGTATATAGGGATATTATTTGATTGATTTCCTTAATTAACCCTTGTTTTATGGCGGTAATTGAGAATGTCGGTGAGAATATTAATAGTGGTGTAAATGAGGTAGTGGAGATGCACTGTACTTAACAACGAGGAGAGCGTGCAACAGTGGCAATGTACCTCTGTGAATAACACCATTGAAGCGAGATGATGAACGAGGGATGTTTAGAAGCTTTTTGCGAGTTCATGCAAAATCGACGAGGAGACTCGTGTTCAAAATATAGGAGGAGATGATAGAAATTCACGGGTGGTCACAATGACAAGCGATTCAAAGAGTTAGGACCACGAAGTGCAGGAAAGCGAGATCCGATCATGGCGGAAACATGGGTCAAGCAAATTACCAAGATATTCGATGTCTTGGGATGCGTGAAGGAAGAGAAAGTTCCATTCGCATTACTTTTATGTTAAAGTGGCGGCGCAGATTCTTGGTGGGAATCGTAAGCGTACCATTCACCGCACTTTCGGCATGTCACGGAGAGCGTTTGAGAAGCAGTTCGATGACAAGTACTTTACGAAAGTATTCGTCATATGAAGGAAGTGGAGTTTATTAGATTGAAGCGAGAATAACATGGCGGTGTCCTAAAGACGAAGCGAAGTTTGCGGAGTTATCGGTTTGCACCTCATTTGGTGGAGAATGAGGAACGTATGACGCGGATGTTTACGAGAGGTTTGAAACGGCGTACGTCGATCTCATTTCTCATAATTTTTCTCTATTAGGATGTTGTAAGCAGGGGCTCGATTGTTAGGCGAGATAACGATACGTTCAACCGAGGGACCATAACGAGGATCATACCAAAGATAGCGATCATCGTAATAACGATAACCGGTGGAGAAAGAAGAATACGAGACAAAGGTGGTAACCACTCGGTGGTAATCGTGGCCGTGAAAATAGAAGAAGCGAGTTGGGAGGAGATTTTAAAAGAGGAGATTCAACAACGACCATGTGAAGGCGTTAGCGCTTGATAGCAACTAGTTCTAAGGGAGGAGAGCGACCACCGGTCGTATGTTATAAATGCGGAAAGAGGGACATATCGGTCAAAGCCGTCCACAACGATTCAAGGTATGCTATAATTGTGGAAAGGAAGGACATATCGCTCGAGATTATGCGATATCGAAACCTAGTACAAGCAGGCGGTGACTCAAAAGGATGTTCTAGAAAAGTCAAAGTCAACGATTCACGGAAGAGCGTTTGTCGTGGCC
The DNA here is from genome assembly GCA_020205615.1 of Panax quinquefolius. NCBI lineage: Eukaryota > Viridiplantae > Streptophyta > Magnoliopsida > Apiales > Araliaceae > Panax > Panax quinquefolius. The sequence goes on from CM035154.1 coordinate 23,035,942, forward strand.
CGGTCAAAATCGAGGAACCCGACGAAGTTAAGCGGGTTAGTTAATTATAAATTCTTGCGAAGTTTATACCTTACTTGATCCAGGTTCTACCCATTCTTTTATCTCTCTTGCTTGCGCTCAGCGTTTGAACTTGACTCTGAGAGAAATTAGACTTTGACCTATTTATGGAGAATCAGTTAGGAGAAACTTTCATTACATCATTGTTTAGAAATCTTGTTTGATTCAGGGTTGGTACTATCACATTACGTTAACCTTATTTCTATAGAGATATTTGCTTTTGATGTGATTTTAAGGTTAACTACTCATCATGCCAAATTGATTTCTTTTGTAAGGTTGTTAGTTTTCATATTCCTAAGCAACTTTGTTATTGAACTCAAGCGATTCAAACCATTGTAGTCAAACATTTTCATATCAAGCCATGAAGTCATTCGTTTATTACGGATGTCAAGTTTTCTTAGTCCGTGTTATGGATTTGAATAAAGACACGTCGATTTGAATAATATTATTCTTGTTGTTATTGATTTTTCTGACGTATTTCTGAAGAATTTATTGGCTTACTCCCAAAGATCGATATTAAATTTTGTATCGACTTTGAACCCGAGACAAAAACTCATTTCTAAAATCTCATATCGAATGGCTCTATTGAACTTCGAGGAGTTAAAAATTCAACTATAAATTTGGTACCGAGCCTTTATCTTGTGACTTCCTTTATGGAATTCACCTAAGCCGACTCTCTGTAAGGGACGTCATATTCGATGCGATAGTAAAGCGATAGGTGTCATTGTGACGTCTTATCCAAGGTTGGGATATGAGTCACGATTGAGAACAACCTAAGTCGATAATCGAAATGCGTAGTTTTCAGAGGCTTAGTTGGTTATTATCGGAGATTCGTTGAAGGATATTCTCGAATCGCTATCGTAGTTGACTTCGTAGAGATACAAAATTCGAATGGAGCAAGGAATGTGGGAAGAGCTTGAAGAACTCAAGAGGAGACTCATTTCAAAGACATGTTCGACCATGCCATCCGAAAAAGCGAGCGTGGTAGGCGGCGTGTTGAGTAGAAGATCGTATACAAATCACGAAAGTAACGATATTGTCAAAGACTAATTTTGTATAATTTACAAATAATAGAGATGGAGATGAAAACTCTAGGTACCCGCGTGATGATATACTGAGTATAATCGACTTTAATCGATAAAGTTAAAGTCGCTCAAGCCACCCAGGCAGGAGGTGATGCGTATGAAGAAGAAAGTACAAGAAGGAGCTATTCCTAAGCGAGAATTGATGAAGAAGGAATACTTGAGTCCACTCTAGACTTTGTGTTCCTAACGACTACGATTTGAAGTACAAGATTATGATGGAGGCACACAATACACCATTTGCAATCCATCCCGGAAGTACTAAATTGTATCGTGATCTTGACATACATTTTGGTGGAACAATATGAAGAGAGAGATTGCAAAGTTTATCTCGATGTGTTTAACTTGCCAGCGTGTAAAGGCGGAGCATCTAGTACCTAAGGGTCCGTTGCAACCACTTGAGATTAGGAATGGAAGTGGGAACACATTACCATGGATTTCGTTATGGGTCTTCCTACGGTTTCTCAAGGCATCAATGCTATTTGGGTTATTATTGATAGATTAACCAAATCGCTCATTTCTTGCCGACACGGAGACTTATTCCCTTGAACGTCTTGCTAGTATATACGTAAATGAGATTGTGAGGTTGTATGGCATACTGTATCCATAGTTTCGGATCGTGACCCAAGATTCACTTCAAGATTTTGGGTTAGCTTGCAAAAGCTATGGGACGCAGATTGCGATTTAGTTGGCATACCATCCCCAAAAGCGGACGGACAATCGAGAGGACTATTCAAACTCTTGAAGATATATTAAGACTACGTGTCCTAGACTTCAAGCGGTTAGGATAAGTATTTACCATTGGTGGAATTCTCCTACAACAATGATTATCAGAAAGTATAGGTGTGGCTCCATTGAAGCATTATATGGACGAAAAAATGTCGTTTCTCAATATGTTGGGATGAGGTGGGTGAAGCAACATTGTTGGGACCAGAGTTAAGACGATATGACTCACCGAAAAGATCCAAATGATTCGACAACGATATCTGAACGGCACAAGATCGACAAAAGAGTTATGCGGATCTTCATCGAAAGGGCGTGGAATTTAGTGTGGGGATCATGTATTATCATGAGTTGCTCCATGGAAGGGAGTTACAAGATTTGGGAAGAGAGGAAAGCTCAAATCCACGATTTATTGGTCCATTTCAAATTCTTGACCGAAGTAGGAAATGTAGCCTATAGACTTGCGTTACCTCAAAGTATGTCTCGTGTTCATAATGTGTTTCACATATCCGTACTTCGTAAATATGTGAAAGACCCAACCACGTTATAGAGTTAGAAGCAGGACGAGATATAGAGAAGACTTAACGTATGAGGAGGTACTGTCAAGATTTTGGATAGGAAGGAGCATGTCCCACGAAAGAAAGGTCATACCACAAGTTAAAGTTTTGTGGAGGAATCATGCTTTATAGAAATGACACAGGAATTGGAAGCGGAAATGAAAGTGAGGTATCCTCACCTTTTCAAACACACAGTATCGTCACGTCAATTTCGAGGACGAAATTTCATAAGGAGGGAGGTTGTAAGACCCGAAATTTTTTAAATAAAAGGAATTTTCTTTATTTATTATTTTGAAATAGTAAGGGTTGATTTGATTAATGTGGATAGTTAGGGTTAAATACGCAAATATTTCAAAATAAGCAAGTGGTTATAAAATATTCATTTTGTCGGGGAATATTCGTTTGGTCGTGGAATATTAAATCTTTGTCGGGGAATATTAAATTATTGACAGCCATGTAGCGACCATGGCCCCATAATAAAAGCGATTGGATGAGGAAAGCGACAAATATAAGTTGGTTAAAAATAACGGGCGTAGTTGTTACTAGAATTAAGATTTGTTGGAATACCCGGTGGTTAAAATACTGATGTCTGGCGAGGGGTTCTCAAAGAAGATTACCAGTATTACCGATATTGTTGAATTATTGATTAAATACGTAAGATGGCACTACTCAATAATTTTCACGGTGAATTCTTATTGATATTTTATTTTATTGATTGATAATTCTTTGCGTTGATATTTTATATTATTGTTGTTCAATAATTGTCAACGCACAAGATTTCCCATTATCGGATCAATAATTCATATTATTTGAATAATATTATTAGATAACATTATTGGCAATGTCTAGAAAGTTACATCTAAGGAGAGGTTTGGTCACCTAATTCGCGCGCCAAGATGAGAGAGATCCTTATTGGAAAGCCCCTCTTTCCAGGAGCTACTGGTTGTCATAATTGTGATTACTGTAATATTATTTGTGAATAATTAATTATTGATTCATATGATAAGGAAATATTTATTTTATATGAATATAAATGATGGATTTATTTATGTGGTTATTAATGAAGGAATTAATCTTTGAGATGTTTTATTTGTATTTTGTCGGATTGGAGGTATTAAAAGATCAAATCGGTGTTATTATAGCTTTATTGTGTGAGTTATAATATTTAATCCGACCGTTGGATCGTTGTAATTTTTGGATATGTTATACATATATAAGTTGAGTATATGTCCACAAATTTTGAACCGTTAAAATGAACGAATGATTTGTTATAAATTTTGAGAGGTGTTTGATTCTGGAAAGTAGGGTTATAATTGATTTTGGTGGAAAATTCTAGAATTGAGTGGGCCCCACTTGTGGTTGGTGAAAAAATGTGTTGAATTTTATTTCAAATGTGGTGGGTGGCAATAGTAGCGAGTAAAGCCATCGGCAAGTAGCAGTCAAGTCCGCTTGGTGGGCTAACATTTTTCCTATAAATAGAGGCTAAGTTAGAATTGAAAATCACACCGAAACAAAGTTTTTCTCTTTCTCTCTATATTATTGGCGTATTTTGTGAGTATTTAGATACTTTGAGAGTTCTTTGTCAAGACAAGTTTCATTCAAAGATCACTTGAGACCTTTCCTTAGAAATCTTGATTCTTTGAGGTAAGGGATGTTATTTTCTTCTCAAATGATATTAATTCTTCAATATCATTATCTTTGAAATATTGGTTGGTACTTTTATCAAATTTGGAACTTTTTCATGTAGGGTTACTATTCATGAGTTCTTATTCACGAGTTACTATTCATGAGTTACTATTCACGAGTTCTTATTCACGAGTACTATTAATGAAGCGTGAAGATGTTTTTTGTGGAATTTCTATCTTTTGGTGTCGGAGTTACTATTCACGATATCTGGCCTTTATTCACGATATCTGACACTATTCACGAATCTGGCACTATTCATAGAAAATGAAAATTTTTCTTTTTCGTCTAAAATATCTATACGGATACTAGCTTTGATTGTATCCATGTTTTGATTATTCTTGAATTTTACACCACTATGATTATTTTTGAGGTATTGTTGGACATGGATAAAACAAAGTACGAATCCTTAATCCTTAATCCTTGTCATTTTGTTTCTTTGGATTCGTTCTTTAAAATATTTTTCATCATCCTCGGTCTTAAATGATGATATTATTGAATATCTTTGGCACATAGTGCGAAGATGAGCAGTGTTGAGAGATGAGCATACGACTAGATTGATGAATATCTTTGGCCTGTAGTGCAAAGATGAGCAGTGTTTAAATGAACATGATAGGTGATGAATATCTTTGGCCTTTAGTGCAAAGATGAGCAGTGTTGAGATGAACATAATGGATTGATGAATATCTTTGGCACTGTAGTGCAAAGATGAATATTTGATTTGAGATGAATATTGATTGATGTTACTGAGGATAAAATATTGATGATGGATTTGTTGAATTCATAGATTATAGTAGATTTCATTCTCTACATAACTCTTCTATGAATTATTATTTCACTGCGTATATTGATCTCGAAACTTGTTATTTATTGTATTCTATCGAGTTTTTCCTGTTGGAGACTAACGATAATTTGTTGTATATTATCTTAGTCATAGTATTCTTTCTTGGGCTAGTTGAGCTCACCCTTTTCCTTGTTGTTCCATTTTTCTTCTCGTGGAGGCGAGAATGTAGCGAGTACTAGTCTGGGGTATGGAATGAAGGTTCTAGAGAGAGTTGTTTAGTAGTCCTCACCATTATTGTAAAATAATGTATCAATAAATGTGATGAGGATTTATTTGAGTATAAATATTGTCTGAAGATAATATTTGTATTTAAACTCACGATTTTATTGTTGTGATAATAAAGTTGTAGTTGTTTCTGTACCATGTATTTGGCGACTCAGAATGGGTTGGATGGAATGGACCTATTTTGGGGTCGTCACAGTTGAACTGTCGTGCAGATTACGACCACAGTTAAACTGTGGGTTTTAATACAAATATATGTAACTCTTATGGTGCCTCGACCACAACCTTACAATGGTAATTTACATAAAAGTACAATCAATAACTGTTTTAGAGATTAAAATCTTTGAAAAATACTCAAGGAAACCTTCGTACATGGGAGGCCATGCGTCTAGGTTATGATATATATCATATGTCCACAGAATTATCCTTGGTTGACCCAATAGTCCCCAAGGAAAAACAAGAAGATTACTATCCGGTAATGGATTTTCGTCCACGAAACTGTAAATGAATTTTCGTCCGCCATGCGGTAATCTACGTAGACAGATCATTTTCGCAATTTAATAAGAAATGAATACGAAGGATCATTCACCATGCATGTGGTAATCCACATAGACAAGTTATTCCAACAAAATAATAAAGAATGGAATAACAGAAGAATTCACCATGCATGCGATAGACCGCACAGACAGATTATTCCCAACAGAAAAATAAAGAATGGAATAACAACAGAATTCACCAGGCATGCGATAGACCGTACATGCAGGTTATTCCAACAGAATAATAAAAAATGGAATAATAGAAGAATTCACCATGCATGTGATAGACTGCACAGACAGGTTATTCCCAACAGAATAATAAAGAATGGAATAACAACCCTTACGAGTATTGAAAGAAAATAACTCTCTTTATGATTACGAAAGAATAATACCCTTACTATAATAACAATATCCCTACCTTAGAAGAAAATTGGATACTGGAATAGTGAGGTAGCAGACTTCTCTTCTTCTTTCTCTCTATAATTTCTCTCTACAATTTCTCTATAATAATTTCTCTTGTGAGACTTAGTGATTGGTGAAAAATAATGAAGGAATGAGCTTCTATTTATAGGAAAATATAGTTTCGATAATTGCACGTTTTGGGGATCGAAATATTACAGTATAATACCTTCCTCTTTTCCTTCATTTTTAATTTACTCCTGCAAGTATTATCAAACTTGCACCACCTCCCCTAATAGTAAATAATATGAATCAATAGTACAATCATGTGAATCAATAGTTATAATCATGTGAAAATACGAACTACAGTATAGTACCTCCATCTATACCTCCATTTTTAACTTAGTCATGCAAGTATTATCAATCGTGTACCAACTCCTCTAATAGTACAAGAATGTGAATCAATAGTACACACATGTGAACAAATAGTTATAATCATGTGAATCAATAGCAATTAATTGCTCATTTACCCGATTAATTACCAGGTTGGTCAATATAACTTTCAAACATCAATTACTATCGAAATAAATGTCGATTTCCATTAACACTAATAATCCCAACACAATGGAAATATTTTTCTCAGCAATTTCATTTTTGAAATTTTGAAGTTTGACTTTTTCTGAAAAAGTCAACTGTTGACTTTTTTGACCAAAAAGTCAACCCTGACAAATTTTGTGTTTATAGTCTATTTCTACTAATTTTATCGTTCTGGAGTCAAATATCACGTCCGCGTCTCCAAATTCAACTCCGAACTCAAATTCGATTTTTAATAACATTCATCATTAATATTATAACTCACAATATTTAATAACGAGGTCGTTCCCAGGAAAGAAGGGGCTTTCTAATAAGGATTTCTCCTTATTGGCGCGCAATTAGGTGACCAAACCTCTCCTTGACAGAACTTCTAGACATTGTTAATATTGCAAATAATAATAAAAATAACTTTATCGTCTCAATTATTGAATTAATAATATATAAAATATTATAGAGATGATACTGTGACAATAATTGAATCAATAATATGAGAGATATGATGCAGCAATTATTGTAGCAATAATTGAGTATAAGCGAGTGACTTCTCACATAAGCATCAATAATCAATACCGTAATGCTACTATGCAACCTAATGTGCGTATTCATGTACTTTATCAATTTAACCATTTACTAAGTAGAATAATAATTATAAAAATTGAATACTTTCATTTCGTAAAATTCAGTGTCTTACAATCTCTCCTCCTTATGAATTTTCGCCCTCGAAATTTACATACCTGGTAGTTCGAAGAGATGAGAATACCTTGCTTTCTTTTCGGGTTGTACCTTCCCGGTTATTTGCTCTGTATCATGATTTTTTTCATTGCTCATCTCCTGTATTTTAGATATCATTCTAGAATATATCTTCAAAACAAAGGTTAATTGATAGATCACAATTTGTCAACTTATCAAATAAACAATTTCAGCTTAGGTAAGTCACACCCTAGCGAAGTATATTACTCGTCTCTCCCCTCCTAGTTCTAGACTAATATCTCCGCCAGTGACCATATCCCTAAGCTCGATACCATTTTGTGACGCCCCAAAATAGGTCACACGACCCCTTTTCGAGTCATGAGATATCACACTATAAAAATCATTTACAAACTTCATTTATACAACTGTTGAATCGTAAATGAGAATATGACCACAGTTAAACCGTGAGTTTTAATACAAATGTATGTATGTAACTCTCATGGTGCCTCGACCACAACCTTACAATGGTACTTTTACATAAAAGTACGATCAATAACTATTTTAGAAATTAAAATCTTTGGAAAATACTCAAGAAAACCTTCGCATGCATGGGAGGCCATGCGTCTAGGTTATGATAGATATCATATGTCTACAGAATTATCCTTGGTTGACCCAATAGTCCCCAAAGAAAAATAAGAAGATTACTATCATCTTCTTTCCAATGGTGAGTCTTCTCTTGATATATAATTATCTCCGTTTTCTCCAATTGAGAATTATATTTCAAACAAACTCCAAGATCATATAGGTAGTACTCGTAGATATACTCAGCAAGTGGATGTGCACAACCCTGTCTTATGATAACACGAGATTGTATGTCATTCGACATCTTGTATGATAGTGGCAAAACACCCTTCCAAAGTTGGGTTCACCTCACCCTACTCGGTTCACCAAAATTAAATATCAAATGACGTATACAATACGACACACTTATCTAAAGTTCTCAATAAAATTATTTCCATACTATTTGGGGAGAACCTTAACAGCTATAGACCACCGTTCTATTCTCTTGTTACTCCCGCTCGACCCAACTACACTCTTATTACCTGAAAGGAATTGTAAAGCAAAGGGAGAGCACAAATAGCACAGTAAAGAATATCATGACTAAAGATAATTAAATTATCAATATCCTTCGTCAATAATAAATCAGAGATTTAGAACATATGGTAGATGATAAAACTTTTCAACCATAGTTGCAGCGGAACGAGCAATCCATTAGAAGAGTCAAATAGACCATTAGGTCTATTATCTTTTCCATGTTAAAAGTCCACCAACAATTTTTTTATCCCTGTAACATCAATCAACAATTCCTGTCCACAATCATATGAATAACTCATAATCATAATTGTGATTCTAAATTCCTCTTCGTACCCAGGATGAAGATAATTTTCATCCCCTATCTTCACCTGAAACATAAAAAATTATGGTTATACAAAATCATAATTCCTGCTCATAATCATACTAATAAATTCATCTTTGTACTACGGCCAAAGATATTCATTAATAATTTATTCTTTGCACTACAGGCCAAATACATACAATTGTATTTTAGAAGAGTCAATTAGAGCATGATATCTACTATCTTTTACGAATTAAAAGTGTATAATCAATATTTTATCGCTGAGACTCAGCTTAATAAATAATCCACATCATCGAATCATCTCGCGACTTTCGACCAAGGATATTCATGTAATCATCAATGGTCATGATTATCTTGAATAATCCCTGGTTATAATCATACCAATAAGCGTCCATCAATGCACTACGAATTGATGAGGACTTTTACTACATCATCTATAACATTACGGGTCATGATTATCTTGAATGATCCCCGGTCATAATCATACCAATAAACAGTTCATCTATGCACATAAGCCAAAGATATTCATCAATCAATAGTTCATCTTTGCACGTAAGCCAAATATATACAACTGTAAAACCAATAATCAACAGTCCATCTTTGCACGTAAGCCAAAGATATACAACTGTAAAACCAATAATCAACAGTCCATCTTTGAACGTAGCCAAAGATATTCAACCGTAAAACCAATAATTAATAGTCCATCTTTGCACGTAAGCCAAAGATGACGTTCATCATAATATAATCATGAGGATGATGACAATGATATAAGCATTAATCAAACGAAAAGAAGGATAAATATTAAAGACTTTATATTTATCCAAATATTATCAATCACTTAATAAACTCATAATCTAACATTATTAATATTATAACAATATTTTAATCACTTCTTAAACTTATAAACAATTTATTTTAATTGTTTACACTTTACCAAATAATGCATTTAATCATTCAAAAATGTCATACTCATAAAATTTCATCACCAATGATCAAATCCCTTATCAAAAATCTGCATATACCCTATATAGGATTCCCAAGCCATAAAATCATATTTTCCAATTTTGTTACTTCATATAACATATTTAATTCATTTACTCATAACTAGTTTATTTTTATGAAAAATACCAAATCTGTCCCAAAAATATTTCTTTTCTGGAATTTAACAGAATATAGTCCCATATTGAACATATATTTTTCTTGAAATTTTTAAAATTCATTTACTATTTTTCATATGGCCAAAACTGCCGAATATTTAGACATTTATCATAAATTGTACTTTTGTCCAAAAATTCCAAAATTTACAGGGTATACTCCTGTTATATATATGTACTCCCAATAAAAATTTCACCAATTTTAGAGTTAACCACAAGGAGTTATAAGGGTTTACTATTAAAATAGTCTTTTATCATAAAATTCTTAACTCCTAATCTATACATCCAAAAATCGCCATTTTTGGACACAATCTAGAAAACTCATCAAATTATCATTTCAAATTTTTCCAGAATTTTTTAGGGTCAGAAAATTACTTAAAGCGCAAATTGATTTTTAAATCCATATACAGCAATCCACGTGAGATGATCATTTCCACAATTTAATAAGAAATGAATACGAAGGATCATTCACCATGCATGTGGTAATCCACATAGACAGGTTATTCCAACAGAATAATAAAGAATGGAATAATAGAAGAATTCACTATGAATGCGATAGACCGCACAGACAAGTTATTCCCAACAGAATAATAAAGAATGGAACCAGGTCATGCGTAATCCACACAGGCAGGATATTCAAACAGAATAATAAAGAATGGAATAACAACAGAAATCACCAGGCATGCGATAGACCGCACAGATAGGTTATTCCAACAAAATAATAAAGAATGGAATAACAGAAGAATTCACCGTGCATGCGATAGACTGCACAAACAGGTTATTCCCAACAGAATAATAAAGAATAGAATAACAACCCTTACGAGTATTGAAAGAAAATAACTCTCTTTATGAATACGAAAGAATAATACCCCTTACTATAATAACAATATCCCTTACCTTAGAAGAAAATTGGATACTGGAATAGTGAGGTAGCAGATTTCTCTTCTTCTTTCTCTCTATAATTTCTCTATAATAATTGCTCTTGTGAGACTTAGTGAATTGGTGAAAAATAATGAAGGAATGAGCATCTATTTATAGGAAAATATAGTTTCGATAATTGCACGTTTTGGGGCTCGAAATATTACAGTATAATACCTTCCTCTTTTTCTTCATTTTTAATTTAGTCTTGCAAGTATTATCAAACTTGCACCACCTCCCCTAATAGTAAATAATATGAATCAATAGTACAATCATGTGAATCAATAGTTATAATCATGTGAAAATACGAACTACAGTATAGTACCTCCATCTATACCTCCATTTTTAACTTAGTCATGTAAGTATTATCAATCGTGTACCAACTCCCGCTAATAGTACAAGAATGTGAATCAATAGTACACACATGTGAACAAATAGTTATAATCATGTGAATCAATAGCAATTAATTGCTCATTTACCCGATTAATTACCCGGTTGGTCAATATAACTTTCAAACATCAATTACTATTGAAATAAATGTTGATTTCTATTAACACTAATAATCCCAACACAATGGAAATATTTTTCTCAGCAATTTCATTTTTGAAATTTCAAAGTTTGACTTTTTCCGAAAAAGTCAACTGTTGACTTTTTTGACCAAAAAGTCAACCCTGGCAAATTTTGTGTTTATAGTCTATTTCTACTAATTTCATCGTTCCGGAGTCAAATATCACGTTCGCGTCTCCAAATTCAACTCCAAACTCAAATTCGATTTTTAATAACATTCATCATTAATATTATAACTCACAATATTTAATAACGAGGTCGTTCCCAGGAAAGAAGGGGCTTTCCAATAAGGATTTCTCCTTATTGGCGCGCAATTAGGTGACCAAACCTCTCCTTGACAGAACTTCTAGACATTATCAATATTGCAAATAATAATATGAATAACTTTGTCGTCTCAATTATTGAATTAATAATATATAAAATATTATGGAGATGATATTGTGACAATATTTAAATCAATAATATAAGAGATATGATGCAGTAATTATTGTAGCAATAATTGAGTATAACTGAGTGACTTCTCACATAAGCATCAATAATCAATAATCAATACCGTGTGCTACTATGCAACCACGCGTATTATTGTACTTTTATCAATTTAACCATTTACTAAATAAAATAATAATTATAAAAATTGAATACTTTCATTTCGTAAAATTCGGGGTCTTACAAGAGCAGTGTCTTTGTCGTTGCTAAAGCCTGAAACAGAAAAATAAAAAATTTACAAATTAGGAAAAAATACAAATTAAACCCTAACAAGAAAAAAATTATAACTTATTAATGTAAGCCCTAGCAAAGAGAAATTGTAGCGTTCTGAAATCTGGGTCCCAAATCACCACGAATCTGTTACACTAATTCTATAACTGTTACGGAGGATATAAACACACACACACACACACATATATATATATATATATATATATATTGTGTATACATTATAGTTTACACATTATTCCCAAGGTCGAGAACCTTCACTTAAAACCTGAATCAATATCCTATCTAACATACAATGTTATTATTATATATGACTGTTACAGATTTAGCTGCACATATAATCCCAAGATATATTTGTCTTTGTCTTTTCCTGTATCTGACGTATTTGTCCTAATCTGCAATATTTATCATGATATAGCAATGGTGAGCAACAAGTTTGCCCAGGAAGTTTTAAGTTCAATAAATTAAGGATATATCATGATGGAAAGAATTGAACAATAAGTTGGCTAAGATTCTAGAATATAATTGTGAACTAGCATGAACAAATTTTCATAGCTGAACGAACATGGAATTAACATGAATAACTATATCTGGACCGAATGGTAATGAAGGTGATCAGCCTTTCATACCTGATGAACACATGTAATATATACAGAGTGCGAATCAATAATTCATAGACATGGTAATCGGCAATGATTATCCATAAGCATATTTGAATGAACAACTTGAAGTCGAGTTAAAGAAAACTTGCACAATAATTGAGTAAGGGAAACTTGCATTCAAAGAGATAAGATTTAGAGACTTGCTTACGATATTCGTTGAATAAAGTAATGCAAGGGTTTAGGATACTTGCTTGTTCGGTTGATTACTACTACGCATTCTATTTAGCTTTGACTGAATACCTAATATAGGTAATACCGATCTCCAAATATTAGAATAATATCGTCACAGTATAAAATTACCTAAACACATTACCACATAATCTTATCTGTCTATACAACATATAAGACCTAGTGTCAAGTCAAACTATTGCAGTCTTAGTTGAATTCGACACAATTCTGACATCCTAACGGCCTAGTCGAATAATTCACGAGCCTATTATCCATAAGACTCTACTAAAATTGGTTCAAAATTATCTTAGATAATTTAGTATTCATTCAAAATATTTTTCAAATGCTCATAATAATTTTTAAGTAATTATTATCATTTATCATGATTTTTCAATCATAAATATCATATTTATATGATTTAAATACCACTTAATTTCATTATCATTAATATTTATTTAATATTAGATATTATTAAAATTCTTAACATAATATTATAATATATTTATAATATCTCAAAGTATTTTTAATACCTTATTATTACCTTTAAACGATTTTAAAGTAATTAAAACCATTATTAATTAACTCATTATTAATATTAAAATATTAATATTTTTCATGATAAAATTTCAAAAGTTATATTTTATAACTTAAAATATTTTTATAACCTTTAAATTATTTTTATATAATTTTAAATCAATAATTCTATTTTTCCATAATTTATTTAATATATTCATTAAATAAATCAATTATCATTAATACTAATTTATTAATGAAATTCATCACAAAATATTAAAAGTCAATAAAATAACTTAAAATATTTTCTTATACCATACTATAATTTTAAATGATTTTCAAGTATTAAAACCATTTTAATTAATTTATTTAATATTATAATTAAATAAATTAAATACCATTGATATTCGAAAAATATTAAATATTAATGAAATATTTTCAAAATTATCAAAAACCCATTTTTAGTCTTTAAAATAATTTTTAGGAATTTAATATGATTTTTTAATAATTAAAAACTATTTTTCTCTATTTAATAAATAAAATAATTAATTTTAGAAAGAAACTGTCGCTAAAGGGTGCCTATAGCGACAGAACCATCGTTATAGATGTTCTTGGCCAAACCCAGATCTTCATAGGCAGTGTGCAGGGTAGGTAGTTTGACCACCCATAGATTCATGATTATAAGGTTTCTGAGCATACTAAAGTGTTAGACATGTAGTATTTATGTAATACTACACACACAAACTGATTTCATAGCAATTCTATCACATAACAGAAAGTTATTGGCCATTAAAAACCTTGTCAGACCTGTTCTTCATTTTCTGGGTTACCTAGAAATGAAGAACAACCTAAAGATTTTACTTTGGAGCTTTGAATCTATGCTTTATGGGCTTACTTTGTATGATCTAATAGTTCGTTCATGTAGTTCTTGTGTCAAGGAACATGTACAACACACTAAATCACTCTAACATCATCACACATGAAAGATTAAGGCTGGTCAAAGTATGTCAGAAAATATGTTCTTGAACATTTTTGGGTTTTCCAGAAATGTTCTCGAGCAGTTGGTCAACCTAGGTTTGACTATCATTATATTTGATTCTGTTAAGGATCTAGGTGATCTAATGTGAGATCCTGAATTTTATGAAATAAAAGTATTCAATTTTTCTATTTTGGTAAATAGTTAAATTGATAAGAGTTTAAAGTTAAGGGTGATATGTGAAAATTTTTCAAAGCAAGCAAGTTGTCATAAAACTACCCGGTAGTAAAAGTACAGTAATACGTGTGGTTGTATAGTAGCACACGATATTGATTATTGATGCTTACGTAAGAGGTCACTCAGTTATACTCAATTATTGCTACAGTAATTGCTGCATCATATCTCTCATATTATTGATTCAATTATTGTCACAGTATCAATATTTTATATTATTAAATCAATAATTGAGACGAAAAAGTTATTCATATTATTATTTGCAATATTGACAATGTCTAGAAGTTCTGTCGATGAGAGGTTTGGTCACCTAATTGCCTTGATAAGGAGAAATCCTTATCGGAAAGCCCTCTTTCACAGGAGCGACAATTGATTGTTAAATATTGTGAGTTATAATATTAATGATGAATAAGTTCGTGTTGATTAAAGATGAAATTGATAATTTCATTGTGTGAGAATTATTAGTGTTAGTGAAAATCGACATTTATTTCGATGATAATTAATGTCTGGAAGTTATATTGACCAATCGAGTAATTAATCGGATAAATGAGCAATTAATTGCTAATAATTCACATGCTTATAACTATGTGTTCACATGTGTGTATTATTGTTTCACATGATTTACTATTAGGGGAGTTGGTGCAAGATTGATAATACTTGCATGACTAAATTAAAAATGGAGGTATAGTTGAAGATACTATACTATAATTAATTTTTTCACATGTTTAGAACTATTAAGTCATATGATTTACTATTGATTCACATGATTTACTATTAGGGGTGGTGGTGCAAGTTTGATAATACTTGCAGGACTAAATTAAAAATAAAAAAAAGATGAAGGTATTATATTGTAATATTTCGAGCCCCAAAATGTGAAATTATTGAAACTATATTTTCCTATAAATAGAAGCTCATTCTTCCTTCATTTCTCACATATTCACTAAGTCTCACAAGAGTAATTATAGAGATAGAAGCTATAGAGAGAGAAGCTATAGAGAGAAAGAAGAAGAGTAGTCTGCTACTTCACTACTCCAGTATCCAGTCTTCTTCTGAGGTAAGGGTTATTATTTTTTTATATTCTGAAGAGATATTATTTTTCGTATTCGTATGAATATTATTATCGTTCAATATTCATTATATTCATTTAATATTCATAAGGAATATTATTTCCGTTCAATATTCGTAAGGAATATTATTTTCGTTCAACCGTTGTAAGTAAGAGGTTTTTGCCAAGGGCAGTTTCATAATTTTTTGACCCTCAAAAATTTTGGAAAAATTTGAAATGATAATTTGATGAGTTTTCTAGATTGTGTCCAAAAATGGCGATTTTTGGATGTATAGATTAGGAGTTATGAATTTTATGAGAAAAAACTATTTTAAAAGTAAACTCTTATAACTCTTTGTGGTTAACTCCAAAATTGGTGAAAGTTTTATTGGGAGTACATCTATATAACATCAGTATACCTTGTAAGTTTCGGAATTTTTGGATAAAAGTACATATTTTGATAAATGTATAAATATTCGGCAGTTTTAGCCATATGAAAAATAGTAAATGAATTTTAAAAATTTTGGGAAAAATATATGTTGAATATGGGACTATATTCTGTTAAATCCCAGAAAAGAAAATTTGTTTGTACTGATTTGGTATTTTTCATAAAAATGGACTAGTTATGAGTAAATGAATTAAATATGTTATGTGAAGTAAGAAAATTGGAAAATAGGATTTTATGGCTTGAGAATTCTATATAAGGTATATGCAGATTTTTTATGAGAGTTTTGGTTATTGGTGATGAAATCTTATGAGTTTGACATTTTAGGATGATTAAATGTATTAATTAGTAAAGTGTAAACAATTAAAATAAATTGTTTATAAGTTTAAGAAATGATTAAAATATTGTGGTAATATTAATAATATTAGATTATGAGATTATTAAGTGATTTATAACATTTGGATTAAGGTGTTATAAATATTGATATGGATTTTATTGTGAAAATTTATCTTTTTGTGTCGGGATTACTATTCACGTATACGACACCATTCATGTATATGACACTAGTTGCGTATATGATATTATTTATGTATACGGTACTATGTACGAATACGGAGTACTATTTACGAGTTACTATTCATGAGTTACTATTCACGAGTTACTATTCACGGGGTACTATTTACCCGAATTTCTTTTTCTGTCCAAATTATTTTTGGTACATGAATATTATTCTTGAATTTTACTCCACAAAGCAATATAATGTTGACAATTTGGATATTTTTAAACTCTGGATAAATTTAAAGTCTTTAATATTTATCTTTGATTTCGTTTGATTAATGCTTATATCAGTATCATCATCCTCATGCTTATATTGTGATGAAAGTCATCTTTCGCTTACGTGCATAGATGAACCTATTGATTATTGGTTTTCTGATTGTATATCTTTGGCTTACGTGCAAAGCGAATTGTTGATTATTGATTTTATAGTTGTATATCTTTGCTTACGTGCAAAGATGGACTATTGATTATTAGTTTTCTGATTTGTATATCTTTGGCTTACGTGCAAAGATGGATATTAATTATTGGTTTTACTGATAATATATCTTTGGCTTACATGCTAAGATGGCTGTTGATTGATATCTTTGGTCGTAGTCTGAAAAATATGAGCTGTTAATTGATAGCTTTGGCCCGTAGTGCAAAGATGGACAGGTGTATGACATGATCATGACCACTTGTGATACTAATGAATATCCTTGGTCGTAGTGCAGGGATAATTCGATGATGTGATTGGCAGGATCATGACCATTAGTTAATAGTTGAATGTCTTCGGGTAGTAGTGCATCGACAGAACAATTGATTGGTATGATCATGACCATTGGTTTTATAGTTGAATATCTTTGGCCAGTAGTGCAAAGATAGACAACTGATTGGTATGATCATTGTTATTACATTTGAATATCTTTAGCCTTTGGGGTAAGGATATTGAGTAAATGTTCTATTAAGCCTTTGTGGCAAGGAAAAATTGTTGATTCACATTATTATAAACATGAATTGTGAATTTAACTAACATCTTTGGTGGTTCAGGTGAAGACAGTTGATGAAAGTTCTATTTGTCTTGGGTATAATAAAGAACTATTGATGAGTATTACATGGATAAAATTGATGATAAACTTTTAAATCATAGAAGATAGTAAATATCATGCTCTACTTAATTCTTCTAATGGATTGCTTATTCAGCTGCAGTTGTTAATCTAAAACTTATTGTATATTGTATTCTATCAGTTGTTATACTGTTGAAGGCTAAGGATAATTTATTCTTCATTATCTTAGTCATAATATTTCTTATTGGGCTAGTTGAGCCCACCCTTTCTTTCACGATTCTCTTCAAGAAATGAGAATATAGTTGGTACGAGTCAGGGAATGGAGTGATGGTCCGAGATGGTGGCTTTAGTAGTCCTCTCTATTCTGTGAAATAGTGTGACAATAAATGTAATGAGAACTCCATTGAGTGTGGATATTGTCTAGATGACAATATTCTTATTGAAACTCTTAGATTATGTTTTGTCGTATTTTGCACGACAGTTGTATAATTAAGTTTGTAGTTGAGTTCAGTACCATGTTTTGGCGACCCAAGATGGGTGATGTATACCTGTTTTGGGGGCGTCACATCTAATGCGATGGATGTGTAGTCCAAATATCAGTTTACAAGATCAATACAACAACTTGGCCAAACTATCAAACCACAGCAAGATCTAGGGTCTCAAAAGTCACCGTGTCGAGACCATTTCGGGTTTCTGGCCGCCTGTAAACCGATTGGTTCGTCGCCAACCAACTAACTTTGACCATTAATAACTTGAAATCTATAAAAGATCTTAGCCTGATTTCAGTTCCAGATTAAAGCCCTTATAACATACTACAAGTTCAATCCTTTAAAACACTAAACCAATTAACAGGTATCGATCTAAGAGGTCTGACATTCGATTGTCAGACAACATTATAAAATTTTCCAAATTTTTGAAAACTTCTATTTCGTGCATCTAGATGTTATGGATATAAGATATAACAACCCAGATCACTCAATAACATCCTCTAACACGTATCTAACCAACAAATAACAACAATAACATAAATCTTTAAGGATTTTGAAAATTTAGGGTTTATACCTCTTTCTAGCTTTGATCTTCAATCTGATCATCATGGTCTAATCTTGACTTGCTATAGATCATACTAAGGACATAATCACTTAAGAATTTCATGGGTCTAGGGGGAGGATGGCTTGGTTGATATATAACTTGAATGCAATGAATTTGGCTGGTAAATGGCTGATATTTGTGGTTTGTAGGCACATGGCTAGGCTAGGGTTGGTCACCAACCACAAATACGGCAAGATCTATACTCCATGTCATTAAAAAATGCAAAAAGGGCACATTGGTCATTTGACTTCCCATTTTAATGGCAATCATGTAATCTAACATAACCCTTAGGTTTTAACCCTCAGGGTTTGACCCTTAGGATTTAACCATAAGGTTTTACAAATCTAAATTTTTAGCATTTTCTAATTAGGTTTTAAAATAGAAAATTAAGATTTCTAATTTATAATTAGGGTCTCCTAATTATATTAAAGTTTCCTAATCACATTAGGGCTTGTAATTAGGATTAATGTTTCCTAATTAATATTAAAATTAATGAATTACCAATTAGGTCTTCCCTAATTATACATTAGGGTTTTCAACGTTAGAAATTAGGGTTATTCCTAATTATACTTATAATCAATACATAAAAATCTTATACTTATCTTTTGATCTCCCAAATTAGGGTTTTGGTATTTTGAAATAGGGTTTCAGATTCCCGATACTGAAATTAGGGTTTTTAGAGTCGGTATTATGGTTTCTTATCAATCATTAGGATTTTCTAACTAAATGTTGATGTTCTTAATATATTATTAGGGTTTTTCACTAATATAATTTATCTGGTCAACCCTTGACCCTTAACCACATACTGTACACATATATGACCATATACACAGAACATATACACTTATACCCTTAACATTGTAAACCTTCACCAAGAATTTTTAAATTCACAAAATTTCTTCCCAAAAATGTCAAATCCATACATTTATTTTCTGTCTAGGTCTATTATTTAACCTCTATTCAATCTTTTAAGATATTATTAAATTGTCCAAATTCTCAAGTTGTCACGGAAATGGAGAACGAGAGATGAGAGGGAACGAAAATGGGTAGGCCGATTAATTGAGGGTCACTAATAATAGAGAAGAGGCCAGGCAAACAGAGGAAGAAAGGGGGATGTCAGACGATGATAAAGAGAGGGAATGAACAGAGCTGAACGTAGGAGAAGAAAAGGAGACGAAAAATTAAAATTAAACTGGGGGTTAAAATAAGACCTCATTCTCGACGGCAGTGGCGTCGAGATTAACCCCGTTAAGAATAAAATTAATAGCGATGGCATATTTAGTCGCTTATGTAATAAGTTCATCGACCTATATCATTGTTGCGCGCTCGAATTTTTGACAGTCATGTACACCTCATTAGTGACGACATTAAACTCATTATCGACGGAAGCTCATCGAGAAGTTTGGTGCGGATGAAGATAAAGAAGTCACTATCAACGACCTTCATTAACAATGACGAAACCGTCTATATTGACATCATTCACAACGATGTTTAGTACATTGGCAATAGTGTCATCGGCTATGATCTATTTTTTGTAGTGCAATTTATCACTATACCAACGGATATGGTTGGTAAATTAACGCCACTTGTTGCTCCTTTGTCATCCCTAGTAAAACATGTTAACCTTGAGTTTATTAGTTTTTTGTAATAAAATACAAAAATTAAAATCAGATTTAGTTAATTAATATCAACAATTCTGCCTTAGTATCCTTTTTGAATGAATCGAACACAACATTGCTCAACTAAATTTATTGATTTTAATAATTACACTTTTTAGTTCCAAAATTAAAATTTAAATGTCAATTTAAGAATTCATAAAATTATATAAATTAAATTGTGATGAGTTTATATAATCACTGAATATTATTTTTTTGAGGAGTGAGGAGGGTGGAGGGTGGAGGGGTGAAGGTGTATACATAATCATTTGAATATTATTATTTTTTAGAAGAGTGAAGGGTGAATGGTAAGGGTAAGGGTAAGGGTAAGGGGGGGGGGGTGGGGGTGGGGGTGGGGAGTCGGGGGTGGAGGATGTGTGGGTGGGGATGTATACATAATCAGTAAATATTATATTTGGGGGAAAGTGGTGTAATACCACGAATTTTATGAAATAAAAATATTCAATTTTTCTTATAATTATTATTCTATTCAGTAAATGGTTAAATTGATAAATGGTTAAAGTTAAGGGTGATATGTGAAAATTTTACAAAGTAAGCAAGTTATCATAAAATATTCGTTGTGTCGGGGAATATTCATTTGGTCGGGGAATATTCTTTTTGTCGGAGAATATTCGTACGATGGCACAATCATTGGTGGACCCCACTACAGAATAACTGTCGAATATAGAAAGCGACAGAAATAACCTTTTTATAAAAATAATGGCAAGACTTTTATCGTTAAATTGTTGAAATACTCGATGATAAAAGTACAGTAATACGCGTTGTTGCACAGTAGCACATGATATTACACAGTATCTCTGATTATTGATGCTTACTTAATAAGTCACTCAGTTTCATTTAATAATTGTCACAGTAGTTGCTGCATAGTATCTCATATTATTGATTCAATAATTGTTACAATATCATCTACACAATATTTTATATTATTCAATCAATAATTGAGACGACACAGTTATTCATATTATTATATGCATTATTGAAAATGTCTAGAAAGTTTTGTCAAGAAAAGGGTTAGTGTGACGCCCCCAAAATAGGTATACACAACACCCATTCTGAGTCGCCAAATACATGGTACAAGAAGTAAACTACAACTTCAATAATACAAATGTCGTGTGAAATACGACAATATATACTGTGAGTTTAAATACAAATATTATCTTCTAGATAATATCTATACTCAAATAAATCCTCATCACATTTATTGATACAATATTTTACAAAATGGTGAGGACTACTAAACAACTCTCTCTAGAACCTTCATTCCATACCCAAACTAGTATTTCGCTACATTCTCGCCTCTCTCGAGAAGAAAAATGGAACAACAAGGAAAAGGGTGAGCTCAACTAGCCCGGTAAAGAATATTATGACTAAGATAATATACAACAAATTATCGTTAGTCTCCAATAGGAAAAATCGATAGAATACAATGTACAACAAGTTTCGGATCAATATTCGCAATGAAATAATAATTCATAGAAGAGTTACGTAGAGAATGAAATCTACTATAATCTATGAATTTAACGGTCCATCATCAATATTTTATCCACCGTAACATCAATCAATATTCATCTCAAATCAAATATTCATCTTTGCACTACTGTGCCAAAGATATTCATCAATTCCATATTCATCTCAACACTGCTCATCTTTGCACTAAAGGCCAAAGATATTCATCGATCGGTCATGTTCATTTAAACACCGCTCATCTTTGCACTACTGGGCCAAAGATATTCTTCAGAAATCATTCATCTTTGCACTACTGTGGCCAAAGATATTCATCGATCGGTCATGTTCATTTAAACACTTCATCTTTGCACTACTACAGCCAAAGATATTCTTCAGAAATCATTCATCTTTGCACTACAAAGCCAAAGATATTCAATAATATCATCATTTAAGACCGAGGATGATGAAAAAATATTTTTAAAGAACGAATCCAAATTGAAACAAAATGTCAAGGATTAAGGATTCATACTTGGTTTTATCCACGTCCAAAAATACCTCAAAAATAATCATAGTGGTGTAAAATTCAAGAATGATCAAAACATGGATACAATCAAAGCTAGTATCCGAATAGATATTTTAGATTTAAAAGAAAATTTTCATTTTTAAATTGAATAGTCCGATTCGTGAATAATAGTCAGATATCGTGAATAATAGTCAGATATCGTGAATAAGTAACTCCGACACCAAAAGATAGAAATTCCACAAAAAAACATTTTCACGCTTCATGAATAGTACTCGTGAATAAGTAACTCGTGAATAGTAACTCATGAATAGTAACTCGTGAATAGTAACTCATGAATAGTAACCCGACATGAAAAAGTTCCAAATTTGATAAAAAGTTCCAACCAATATTTCAAAGATAATGATATTGAAGAAATAATATCATTTACTGAAGAAAATAACATCCCTTACCTCAAAAGAATCAAGCCGGAAGGAAAGGTCGGAAGTGATCTTTGAATGAAACTTGTCTTTAACAAAGAACTCTCAAAGTATCTAAATACTCACAAAATACGCTCAATAATATAGAGAAAAGAGAAAACTTTGTTTTCGGTGTGATTTTCAATTCTAACTTAGCCCTCTATTTATAGGAAAATGTTAGCCCACCGCAAGGCACTTGACTGCTACACCGATGGCTTTTACTCGCTACTATTGTCACCCACCACATTTGAAATAAAATTCACATTTTTTCACCAACCACAAGTGGGGCCCACTCAATTCTAGAATTTTCCACCAAAATCAATTATAACCCTACTTTCAGAATCAAACACCTCTCAAAATTTATAACAAATCATTCGTTCATTTTAACGGTTCAAAATTTATGGACATATACTCAACTTATATATGTATAACATATCCAAAAATTACAACGATCCAACTATTCGGATTAAATATTATAACTCACACAATAAAGCTATAATAACACCGATTTGATCTTTTAATACCTCCAATCCGAATGCAAAATACAAATAAAACATCTCAAAGATTTATTCCTTCATTAATAACCACATAAATAAATCCATCATTTATATTCATATAAAATAAATATTTCCTTATCATATGAATCAATAATTAATTATTCACAAATAATATTACGTAATCACAATTATGATAATGACGCCGCTCCTCAGGAAGAGGGGCTTTCCAATAAGGATCTCTCCTTCTTGGGCGCCGCAATTAGGTGACCAAACCTCTCCTTAGATGTAACTTTCTAGACATTGCCAATAATGTTATCTAATAATATTATTCAAATAATATGAATTATTGATCGATAATGGGAAAATGCAAAGTGACAATTATTGAACAATAATAATATAAAATATCAACGCAAAGAATTATTGAATCAATAAAATAAAATATTGAATAAAGAATTCTTGTGAAAATTATTGAGTAAAGTGCCATCTTACGTGACGAATCAATAATTCAACAATCTTGTGCTTGTAACACTGGTGTGCTTCTTTGTGCAACCACGTAGACATCGTATTTTAACCAACGGGTATTCCAATGATCTTAACGATGAATAATTACGATCTTAACTTGGTAATAACTACGCCAAGTTATTTATAACCACCCAAACTTTGTCGTTTTCCTCATCCAATCGCTTTCCGTTATGGGGCCTAATACATGGTCATTGTCGTCGCATGCGAATATTCCCGACAAAGATTTAATATTCTACGACCAAACGAATATTCCCGACAAAGATTTAATATTCCACGACCAAACGAATATTCCCCGACAAAAATGAATATTTTATAACCACTTGCTTATTTTGAAATATTTGCGTATTTAACCCTTAACTATCCACATTAATCAAATCAACCCTTACTATTTCAAAATAATAAATAAAGGAAATTCCTTTTTATTTAAAAAAATTTCGGGGTCTTACAGTTAGGTTATTTAATTGCGCACCAATAAGAAGAAATCCTTATCGGAAAGCCCCCTCTTTCCTAGGAACGACCTGGTTGTCAATATTGTGAGTTATAATATTAATGATGAATAATTGTTTAAAAATTAGAAATGTGTTGATTGATGATAAGTAATTTTTGGGAGATATTTATTCAATTTTTGTTATAAATAGAGGGGTTTGTCATGAAGCGTTTGTTGTAAATTTGGCTTATTCTATGGGACCCATAAGTTATCATCTAAGAGTCACTTTCGTCAATAGCCATACGTCAAATCACTTGCGTTTTCATATTACAAGTGTCAAACCACTTGCCTTTTCACATTAGCAGGCGTCAAGCAACTTGTCTCTTCACATTGCAAGGGCCAAGCTAGAATTCTTCTATAAATAGAAGTTCATTTATTCTTTCATTCTCACCAATTCACTAAAGCTATAGAGAGAGAAAATATAGAGAGGGAATAAGAGAGAAAGAAGAATAGTATTTTGCTACTACACTATTGTAATATCCAATCTCCTACTAAGGTAAGGGGTATTATTTCTTTCGTATTCGTAAATGATGTTATTTTCTTTATACTCATAAGGGTTGTCATTACATTCCTTATTAATCTGTGGGAATAATCTGTCTATGCGGATTACCGCATGCCTGATGAATAACCCTTCGTATTCATTCTTTATTAATCTATGGAAATAACCTATCTACGTGGACTACCGCATTCCTGGTGAATAACCCTCCATATTCATTCTTTATTAAATTAATATGAAAATGATCTGTCTACGCGGATTATCGCATGACAGGTGAAAATCCATTTGCAGTTTCATATATTCTTTCATACTTGTATAAGATATCATTTCTTTTGTACTCGTCAGGGGATATCGTTTTCTTTCATATTTTTCTCCATTTATGGTACAAAATTATTGTTTGTTTCCATAACCTTATTATTAAATGGTAAAAATTCCTGAAATTAGTATAATATCCTTGAGTTTTGTGCTTCATCTAGTATCGTTTCACTGAAATATTTGTTTGAATCTTCTTATTAAATTTTAATATTTTCATTTAGGGTACTATTCAAGGGGTACTATTCACTCGGGGTACTATTCACGATAAAATTGGTTTCTTTTCTGTCGAATTGATTTTTTATACATGAATATCATTCTTGAATTTTACTCCACAATTAGTTATCATGTTGACAATTTGGACATTCTTGAACTCTAGATAAATTAAATTATAAATATTTAATATTTATCCTTGATCTCACTTGATTCATTCTTTATATCATTGTTATAATTCTCAGACTTAAATTTGTGTTGGAAAGTTATCTTTGGCCCGTAGTGCAAAGATGAACTGTTGATTGGTATGATTATGACTAGGAATTGTGTATTAGTGTAATCATGACCGAATTGTGTATTGGTATAATCATGATTATTGGTGTTACAGTTGTATGTCTTTCGCCCGTAGTGCAAAGATAGACTGTTGATTATTGGTTTTATAGTTGTATGTCTTTGGTCCGTAGTGTAAAGATGGACTGTTAATTATTGGTTTTATAGTTGTATGTTTTAGGCCCATAGTACAAAGATGACTGTTGATTATTGATTTTACAGTTGTATGTTTTTGGCCCGTAATGCAAAGATGGGTTGTTGATTTTTGGCTTTACAGTTGAACATCTTTGGCCCGCTGTGCAAAGATAGACAAATGATTGGTATGATCATTGTTGTTATATTTGAATGTCTTTGGTGTAGGGTGTAAAGACAATATGATTATTGAGTGTCTTTAGCCTTTGTTGCAAGGACATTGAGTGAAAGATCTATTAAGCATTTGTGGTAAGGAGAAACTGTTGATTTATATTATTCTAAACATGAATTCTGAATTTAACTATAATCTTTGGTGGTTCTGGTAAAGACAAGTAATGAAAGTTCTCTTTATCTTGGGTACAACAAAGAACTATTGATGGGTATTACAGGAATGAAATATTAGTGATGGACTTTTAATTTGGAGGAGATAGTAGACATTATGTTCTACTTGACTCTTCTAATGGATTATTGATTCCGCTATAATTATGGTTAAAAACCTTTATCATCTACTATATGTTCAAAATATGATTTATTACTGATGACGGCTATTGATAATTTAATTATCTTTCGTCATAATATTCTTTACTGGGCTATTTGTGCTCACGTTTTTGCTTCATAATTTCTTTTAGGTAGTAAGAGTGTAGCTGGGTTGAGCGGGGATAATAGGGGAATAGAGTGATGGTCTGTGACTGTTGAAGTTTCTCAATATATTATAAAACGACATGATAATATATAATTGTATTGAGGACTTAAAATGTGTGTGTCATATTTTATACGTCATTTAATAGTTATAAATTGGAAGATTTGTATTTGGATTCTGTACCATGCATGTATTTTGACGACTCAAAATGAATTGTGTGGACCTATTTTGGGGGCATCACAGCTGGGCAGGAGTGGAGGTGTATACATAATTAATAAATATTATTTTAGGGGGTAGGGGTGGGGGTGGGGGTAGGGGGTAAGGATAGGGGTAGGGGATGGGGGGTAAGGTGTAGGTGGTAGGGGTAGGTTTAGGGCATAGGCTGTTGGGTAGGGGTGGGGGTAGGGCACTACAGGAAAAATCTCTATCTGCGACCAAACATTTTAGCGACCGCACTTTCCGGTCGCTGGTATTAGTAATAGCGACCGTCATCTGCGATCGGAATTGATTCTAGTCGCTAGTTTAAATCAGCGACCGCATGCGGTCGCTGAATGGTCGCCGGCATGAATTTCCCTCCCAAAAATTGGTGCGAAAAGTTGGCGTGCTTGTTTTTTACGACCAATCTATATCACCGACCGCCTAGAGGTCGCTGAATCGTCCACGTCATTAAAAATCAGCGACCACATACGGTCGCTGATCATCTTAAATTAACTTAATCAGACTCAGGCATTCGTTTGTTCAGCAGACGAAAAAGAAAAAGAGGGAGAAGAGGGAGAAGGGGGAGAAGAGAAGAGGGAGGGAGAAATTGATCGCCGCCGCCGCCCATCTCGACAACTCAGGTATTATCAAAATCTATATAGTATTATCTCAGTGTGTTTTCGACTTCTTGTATATCTAATTGGTGGACATTTGACACTATTGTTTATCTAATTTGACACTATTGGTATTCTTTTCTATTTGGTATTTGTTGGAAATTTGACACTATTGGTGGTATTTTTTATCTAATTGGTGGTATTTTTGTTGTTTTCTATTGTTTGTATTGTTTTATATTGTTTATTGTTTATCTATTAATTGTCAGTGGTATTGCTTTATTCTTTATCTACTGTTTCTCAGTGTGTTTTCTAATTGTTCTTAGTTGTTTGTTTATTGTTTATTTAATTGTGTGGTATGTGTAAGACCCCAAAATTTTTTAAATAAAAAGGAATTTCCTTTATTTATTATTTTGAAATAGTAAGGGTTGATTTGATTAATGTGGATAGTTAAGGGTTAAATACGCAAATATTTCAAAATAAGCAAGTGGTTATAAAATATTCATTTTTGTGGGGAATATTCGTTTGGTCGTGGAATATTAAATGCTTTGTCGAGAATATTAAATGCATGACGGCCTAGCGTGTGTATGGGCCCCATAATGTGAAAGCGATTGGATGAGGAAAAAGCGACAAATATAAGTTGGTTAAAAATAACTGGCGTAGTTATTCTGAGTTAAGATCATTGGAATACCGGTGGTTAAAATCTGATGTACGCGGGTTCAGACAAGATATTACACGCAGTATTACAGATATTGTTGAATTATTGATTAAATGCGTTAATGGCACTATTCAATAATTTTCACGATAATTCTTTATTCAATATTTTATTTTATTAATTCAATAATTCTTTGCGTTGATATTTTATATTATTGTTGTTCAATAATTGTCAACTGCATGATATTTCCCATTATCGGATCAATAATTCATATTATTTGAATAATATTATTAGATAACATTATTGGCAATGTCTAGAAAGTTACATCTAAGGAGAGGTTTGGTCACCTAATTGCGCCAAGAAGGAGAGATCCTTATTGGAAAGCCCCTCTTTCTGAGGAGCTACTGGTTATCATAATTGTGATTCGTAATATTATTTGTGAATAATTAATTATTGATTCATATGATAAGGAAATATTTATTTTATATGAATATAAATGATGGATTTATTTATGTGGTTATTAATGAAGGAATTAATCTTTGAGATGTTTTATTTGTATTTTGCCGGATTGGAGGTATTAAAAGATCAAATCGATTGTTATTATAGCTTTATTGTGTGAGTTATAATATTTAATCCAACCGTTGGATCGTTGTAATTTTTGGATATGTTATACATATATAAGTTGAGTATATGTCCACAAATTTTGAACCGTTAAAAATGAAGCGAATGATTTGTTATAAATTTTGAGAGGTGTTTGATTAGAGAAAGTAGGGTTATAATTGATTTTGGTGGAAAATTCTAGAATTGAGTGGGCCCCACTTGTGGTTGGTGAAAAAAATGTGCTGAATTTTATTTCAAATGTGGTGGGTGGCAATAGTAGCGAGTAAAGCCAAGTAGAAGTCAAGTCGCTTGATGGGCTAACATTTTTCTATAAATAGAGGGCTAAGTTAGAATTGAAAATCACACCGTAAACAAAGTTTTCTCTCTTTCTCTCTATATTATTGAGCGTATTTTGTGAGTATTTAGATACTTTGAGAGTTGTTGTTCAAGACAAGTTTCATTCAAACATCACTTGACCTTTCCTTCCAAGCAATTGATTCTTTGAGGTAAGGGATATTATTTTTTCAGTAATGATATTATTTCTTCAATATCATTATCTTTGAAATGTTGATCTGAAGTTTTTATCAAATTTGGAACTTTTTCATGTTGGGGTTACTTATTCATGAGTTACTTATTCACGAGTTACTATTCATGAGTTACTATTCACGAGTTCTATTCACGAGTACTATTCATGAAGCGTGAAAATGTTTTTTGTGGAATTTCTATCTTTTGGTGTCTGATTCTTATTCACGATATCAAGACTATTCACGAATCATCTAACCTTATTCATAGAAAATGAAAATTTTTCTTTTCGTCTAAAATATCTATTCTGGATACTAGCTTTGATTGTATCCATGTTTTGATCATTCTTGAATTTTACACCACTATGATTATTTTTGAGGTATTTTTGGACGTGGATAAAACCAAGTATGAATCCTTAATCCTTGACATTTTGTTTCACTGGATTCGTTCTTTAAAAATATTTTTTCATCATCCTCAGTCTTAAATGATGATATTATTGAATATCTTTGGCCTGTAGTGCAAAGATGAATGATTTCTGAAGAATATCTTTGGCCTGTAGTGCAAAGATGAATGATTTCTGAAGAATATCTTTGGCTGTAGTCAAAGATGAGCGGTGTTTAAATGAAATACGACCGATCGATGAATATCTTTGGCCCGTAGTGCAAAGATGAATGATTTCTCAAGAATATTTTTGGCCTGTAGTGCAAAAGATGAAGCGGTGTTTAAATGAACATGAATGGTGATGAATATCTT
Organism: Panax quinquefolius; assembly: GCA_020205615.1. NCBI lineage: Eukaryota > Viridiplantae > Streptophyta > Magnoliopsida > Apiales > Araliaceae > Panax > Panax quinquefolius. Next base: position 23,065,963 of record CM035154.1, read on the forward strand.
TGGCCTTTAGTGCAAAGATGAGCAGTGTTGAGATGAACATGACCGATTGATGAATATCTTTGCTGTAGAAGTGCAAAGATGAATATTTGATTTGAGATGAATATTGATTGATGTTGTTACGAGGATAAAATATTGATGATGGATCGTTAAATTCATAGATTATAGTAGATTTCATTCTCTACGTAACTCTTCATGAATTATTATTTCATTGCTTGAATATTGATCCGAAACTTGTTGTCTATTGTATTCTATCAGATTTTTCCCTGTTGGAGACTAACGATAATTTGTTGTATATTATCTTAGTCATAATATTCTTTTCTTGGGCTAGTTGAGCTCACCCTTTTCCTTGTTGTTCCATTTTTCTTCTCGTGAGGCGAGAATGTAAGCGAGTACTTAGTCGAGGTATGGAATGAAGGTTTAGAGAGAGTTGTTTAGTAGTCCTCACCATTTTTATTAAATATTGTATCAATAAATGTGATGAGGATTTATTTGAGTATAGATATTATCTAGAAGATAATATTTGTATTTAAACTCACAATTATATATTGTCGTATTTCATACGACATTTGTATTATTGAAGTTGTAGTTTACTAACTTGTACCATGTATTTGGCACTCGAGAATGGGTGTTGTGTATACCTATTTTGGGGGCGTCACGGTTAATATCGAGCTTAGGGATATGATCTCTGGCGGAGATCGGGGAATAAAACTAGGAGGGAGAGAGGTAAATCCTTCGCTAGTGTGTCCTACCTAAGCTTATTTGTTGGTTGGTCATATTATAGGGTATTATGTGATTTGTTAATTTATTTAATTAACCCTTGTTTTATTGTAGTTTTTTTAGAATGGCTGCTTTGAGGAAGCGTTAACAATGGAGTGAATGAGATCGTGGAGACACCTCTAATCGCCAACCGAGGATAATGTGATGTGTCGGTGAAGAAGGAATTAGAGATATCCATGTGGTGAGTGAAGAATTGATAACAGCACCTTAGAGATAATCGCAGAGGTAACAAATGAGAGTGAGGAAGAAGAGGAAGAAGAGGTACCAAGAGAGTTTATTAGAGGTATTTTATGATCGAAATATAGAATTGCAAAATCGTATTCATGAGTTAGAAGAAGCAAAGCTAAAGAATTGCAGTAAATCGTGGAGCAAAAGGATGCAACGATTCAAGCTTGTGTTACCCGATACGTGATGCTTGAGCGAAGCACTCTTTAGCGAGTATAAGATGATAAAGTCGAATCGAAACGAAAGAAAGAAGAAATAAGCGAGCAGTGAGAATGAGTGATGCATGGGTAAAAAGCGCACGATGCGTTGATATTATGGAAAGAGATGTCCAATCTAAAAAAGAAGATTTAACGATGACGGAAGGCGTCGGCGGCAACATCGAGACTATCAACAAATTCTAGGGGAAGAGAACGATCGCGGTTAGATGCTACTGGATGTGGAGAGGAGGGACATATAAGGTCAAACTGTTCAAAGCCTTCCAAGGTATGCTATAATTGTGGAAAAGAAGGACATATCGCTCGAGATTATACGATATCGAAACCGATCCAGCGTGAATGGTGACTCAAAAAGGATGTCCCGAAAAGTCAAAGTCAACGGTTCTTGGAAGAAGCGTTTGTCGTGACCGGAAAAAAATGCGAGGAACCCGAACGAAGTTAAGACAGGTTAGTTAATTATAAATTCTTGCGAAGTTATTACCTTACTAGAATCTGGGTTCTACCCATTCTTTTATCTCTCTTGCTTGCGCTCAACGTTTGAACTTGACTACGGAGAAATTAGACTTTGACCTATTTATGGAGAATCCGTTAGGAGAAACTTTCATTACATCATTGTTTAGAAATCTTGTTTGATTCAAAGGTTAGCACTATCACATTACACATTAACCTTATTTCTATAGAGATATTTGCTTTTGATGTGATTTTAAGGATAACTACTCATCATGCCAAATTGATTGCTTTAGTAAGGTTGTTAGTTTTCATATTCCTAAGCAACCTGTTATTCGAACTCAAGCAGTCAAACCATTGTAGTCAAACATTTTCATATCAAGCCATGAAGTCATTCGTTTATTACGGATGTCAAGTTTTCTTAGTCCATGTTATGGATTTGAATAAAGACACGTCAGATTTGAATAATATTCTTGTTGTTATTGATTTTTCCTGACGTATTTCTGAAGAATTTATTGGCTTACTCCCAAAGACCGATATTAAATTTTGTATCGACTTTGAACCCAGACAAAACTCATTTCTAAAATCTCATATCGAATAGCTCTATTGAACTTCAGGAGTTAAAAATTCAACTATAGAATTTGGTACTGAGCCTTTATCTTGTGACTTCCTTTATGGAATTCACCTGCCGAACTCTCTGTAAGGGACGTCATATTCGATGCGATAGTAAAGCGATAGGTGTCATTGTGACGTCTTTATCCAAGGTTGGGATATGAGTCGCGGTTGAGAACAACCTAAGTCAGTAATCGAAATGCGTAGTTTTCAGGCTTAGTTGGTTATTATCGGAGATTCGTTGAAGGATATTCTCGAATCGCTTATCGCGGTGACTTCGTAGAGATACAAAATTCGAATGGAGCAAGGAATGTGGGAAGAGCTTGAAGAACTCAAGAGGAGACTCATTTCAAAGACATGTTTCGACCATGCCATCCGGAAAAGCGAACGTGGTGGTGACGTGTTGAGTAGAAGATCGTATATAAATCACGAAAGTAACGATATTGTCAAAGACTAATTTTGTATAATTTACAAATAATAGAGATGGAGATGAAAACTCTAGGTACCCACGTGATGATATACGAGTATAATCGACTTTAATCGATAAAGTTAAAAGTCGCTTTCGCAAGCCACCATAGGCTTGAGGTGATGCGTATGAAGAAGAAAGAAAGTCTGAAGGAGCTATTCCTAAGCGAGAATTGATGAAGAAGGAATACTTGAGTCCACTCTAGACTTTGTGTTCCTAACGACTACGATTTGAAGTACAAGATTATGATGGAGGCACACAATACACCGTTTGCAATCCATCACGAAAGTACTAAAATGTATCGTGATCTTGACATACATTTTGGTGGAACAATATGAAGAGAGAGATTGCAAAGTTTATCTCGATGTGTTTAACTTGCTTAACGTGTAAAGGCGGAGCATCTTGTACCTAAAAGGGTCCGTTGCAACCACTTGAGATTAGGAATAGAAGTGGGAACACATTACTATGGATTTCGTTACGGGTCTTCTGCGGTTTCTCAAGGCATAGATGCGATTTGGGTTATTGTTGATAGATTAACCAAGTCTACTCATTTCTTACCGATCGAGAAACTTATTTCCTTGAACGTCTTTCTCGTATGCGCGTAAATGAGATTGTGAGATTGCATGGCATGCCAAGTATCCATAGTTTTAGATCGTGACCCAAGATTCACTTCATGATTTTGGGTTAGTTTGTAGAAAGCTATAAGCACGAATTTGCGATTTAGTTCGCGATACCATCCCCAAAACGGACGGACAATCGAGAGGACTATTCAAACTCTTGAAGATATATTAAGACTACTGTGTCCTAGACTTCAAGGGTAGTTGGGATAAGTATTTACCATTGGTGGAATTCTCCTACAACAACAAGTTATCGAGACAAGTATAGGTGTGGCTCCATTGAAGCATTATATGGACGAAAATGTCGTTCTCAATATGTTGGGATGAGGTGGGTGAAGCAACATTGTTGGGACCGAGTTAGTACGTATGACTACCAAAAAGATCCAAATGATTCGGACAACGTATACAAAGCGGCACAAGATCGACAAAAGAGTTATGCGGATCTTTATCGAAAGGACGTGGAATTTAGTGTGAGGGATCATGTATTATTGCGAGTTGCTCCATGGAAGGAGTTACAAGATTTAGGAAGAGAGGAAAGCTCAATCCACGATTTATTGGTCCATTTCAAATTCTTGACCGAGTAGGAAATGTAGCCTATAGACTTGCGTTACCTCCAAGTATGTCTCGTGTTCATAATGTGTTTCACATATCGGTGCCGTAGTAAATATGTGAAAGACCCGAACCACGTTATAGAGTTAGAACAGGACGAGATAATAGAAGACTTAACGTATGAGGAGGTACTGTCAAGATTTTGGATAGGAAGGAGCATGTCCTACTGTATGAAAGGTCATACCACAAGTTAAAGTTTTGTGGAGGAATCATTATATAGAGAAATGACACAGGAATTGGAAGCGGAAATGAAAGTGAGGTATCCTCACCTTTTGAAACACACAGAATACGTACGTCGATTTCGGGGACGAAATTTCATAAGGAGGGAGGTTGTAAGACCAAAATTTTTAAATAAAAAGGAATTTCCTTTATTTATTATTTTGAAATAGTAAGGGTTGATTTGATTAATGTGGATAGTTAAGGGTTAAATCATAAATATTTCAAAATAAGCAAGTGGTTATAAAATATTCATTTTTGTGGGGAATATTCGTTTGGTCGTGGAATATTAAATCTTGTCGGGGAATATTAAATGCGACGACGGCGTGACCGTGTGTGGGCCCCATAACGAAAAAGCGATTGGATGAGGAAAGCGACAAATATAAGTTGGTTAAAAATACTTGGCGTAGTTATTCTGAATTAAGACTGTTGGAATACCCGGTGGTTAAAATACTGATGTCTGGTTGGGGGTTGAAGCGAGCACCAGACGGTATTGCTGATGTGTTGAATTATTGATTAAATACGTAAGATGGCACTACTCAATAATTTTCACGATGTTATTCTTGTTCAATATTTTATTTTATTGATTCGATAATTCTTTGCGTTGATATTTTATATTATTGTTGTTCAATAATTGTCAACGCACAAAGATTTCCCATTATCGGATCAATAATTCATATTATTTGAATAATATTATTAGATAACATTATTGGCAATGTCTAGAAAGTTACATCTAAGGAGAGGTTTGGTCAATTTAATTGCTGCCGATGAGGAGAGATCCTTATTGGAAAGCCCCTCTTTCCGGAGCGGCTTTGGTCATCATAATTGTGATTACGTAATATTATTTGTGAATAATTAATTATTGATTCATATGATAAGGAAATATTTATTTTATATGAATATAAATGATGGATTTATTTATGTGGTTATTAATGAAGGAATTAATCTTTGAGATGTTTTATTTGTATTTTTGTCGGATTGGAGGTATTAAAAGAACAAATCGGTGTTAATATAGCTTTATTGTGTGAGTTATAATATTTAATCAAATAGTTGGATCGTTGTAATTTTGGATATGTTATACATATATAAGTTGAGTATATGTCCACAAATTTTGAACCGTAAAAATGAGCGAATGATTTGTTATAAATTTTGAGAGGTGTTTGATTAGGGAAAGTAGGGTTATAATTGATTTTGGTGGAAAATTCTAGAATTGAGTGGGCCCCACTTGTGGTTGGTGAAAAAAATGTCTTTGAATTTTATTTCAAATGTGGTGGGTGGCAATAGTAGCGAGTAAAGCCATCAAAGTAGCAAGTCAAATCTCGCTTGGTGGCTAACATTTTCCTATAAATAGAGGGCTAAGTTAGAATTGAAAATCACACCGAAACAAAGTTTTCTCTCTTTCTCTCTCTATATTATTGGCGTATTTTGTGAGTATTTAGATACTTTGAGAGTTCTTTATTAAAGACAAGTTTCATTCAAACATCACTTGAGACCTTTCCTCCGAAATCTTGATTCTTTGAGGTAAGGGATATTATTTTTTTTCGTAATGATATTATTTCTTCAATATCATTATCTTTGAAATGTTGATCTGAAGTTTTTATCAAATTTGGAACTTTTTCATGTCGGGTTACTATTCATGAGTTCTTATTCACGAGTTACTATTCATGAGTTACTATTCACGAGTTCTTATTCACGAGTACTATTATTCATGAAGCGTGAAAATTTTTTTGTGGAATTTCTATCTTTTGTGTGTGAGATTACTTATTCACGATATCTGGACTTTATTCACGATATCTGACACTATTATTCACGATACGGCACTATTCATAGAAAATGAAAATTTTCTTTTCGTCTAAAATATCTATTCGGATACTAGCTTTGATTGTATCCATGTTTTGATCATTCTTGAATTTTACACCACTTATGATTATTTTTTGAGGTATTTTTGGGCGTGGATAAAACCAAGTATGAATCCTTAATCCTTGACATTTTGTTTCCTTTGGATTCGTTCTTTAAAAATATTTTTTCATCATCCTCGGTCTTAAATGATGATATTATTGAATATCTTTGGCTTTTGTAGTGCAAAGATGAATGATTTTGAAGAATATCTTTGGCACTGTAGTGCAAAGATGAGCAGTGTTTAAATGAACATGACCGATCGATGAATATCTTTGGCACTCAGCTAAGTGAAGATGAATGATTTCGAAGAATATCTTTGGCTTTGTAGTGCAAAGATGAAGCGGTGTTTAAATGAACATATTGATCGATGAATATCTTTGGCCTTTAGTGCAAAGATGAGCAGTGTTGAGATGAACATGATGGATTGATGAATATCTTTGGCTGTAGGTGCAAAGATGAATATTTGATTTGAGATGAATATTGATTGATGTTACTGAGGATAAAATATTGATGATGAATATTAAATTCATAGATTATAGTAGATTTCATTCTCTACGTAACTCTTACATGAATTATTATTTCATTGCGAATATTGATCCGAAACTTGTTGTCTATTGTATTCTATCAGTTTTTCCTGTTGGAGACTAACGATAATTTGTTGTATATTATCTTAGTCATAATATTCTTCTTTGGGCTAGTTGAGCTCACCCTTTTCCTTGTTGTTCCATTTTTCTTCTCGGGAGGCGAGAATGTAGCAGTCTTAGTCGGGGTATGGAATGAAGGTTCTAGAGAGAGTTGTTTAGTAGTCCTCACCATTTTTGTAAAATATTGTATCAATAAATGTGATGAGAATTTATTTGAGTATAGATATTATCTAGAAGATAATATTTGTATTTAAACTCACAGTATATATTGTCGTATTTCACACAACATTTGTATTATTGAAGTTGTAGTTTACTTCTTGTACCATGTATTTGGCGACTCAGAATGGGTGTTGTGTATACCTATTTTGGGGGCGTCACAGTATGTTTTCTACTTTTTGTGGTATTGTTTATTGTTTATTGTTTATCTAATTGGTACACTATTGCATTATAGTTATATTGCACATAAGCTTTAGTCACGTCTTTGAATTGTGTTCAGTTTAGGGGGCTCTGTTCTCCGCTCTGAAATACTCTATTTACTTTGAACCATAAAGTGCTCTCTTTTAGGAATCATTCATAATCAAGGTTTTAGGGACTGTTTCATACAAGGAAACTAGGAAAGTATCAAACTGAGCTTTGATTGTTACAAAATTTTGGGTAATACAAATAGTGTACTCGACATTTATTTTTACATAATCATAACTCAAATTGAATCTGTTTGGGGATAATATGGATGTTTAATACAAATTGAATAATTAATAAATTTATAACTTTTGTTAAAGATGGTGATACTTGATAAAATATCTCAAACAATTACAAAATAAATAATGTTGTACATTATGTTGATGCCAAATAGAAGTAAGGCACTAACAGAAAAAGCATACAAGGTTTCTTACGGAGCCTTATGTAACGAATTACATAAATTGACAAATTATATAAACTATGAACTAGTCCAACTACATTCAACCTTCAAAGAGAAAAGTCGATGAAATCCATAAATAATAATCTATTCTATTAGGAAGATTGATGAAAAAATTGACAAATATTCCAAACAACAGACTTTTCAAGTTATGCACAATTGGCACTGATTTAGGCTTAAATAATGTTCTTACTTGGCATTACCAAAGATGAAAGCTATTGACCCTTGAATTTAACAATCCTTTGATCAAAAGCTTTGTCAACTAAAATACATCTTGGTGGCCAAAAGCTTTATTTACCTTATCTAATCATCAAGGTTCATCACACTAGCTTCGATCCTAACTAGGTTAAATTAATGTTGTAGTCTACGAGGTTGTGACTACTAACAATATGTCAATCCTTTACATATAGAACAACAAACTTCTACATATAGAACAACAAACTTCTACATGTGACAGGAAAATAAAGTAATCTCCCCACAAATCATAGTATAAGTAAAGAAAATCAATAAAAGATGGGGACAATGATCCACATGTAGAAAGATGGGAACTCTGAATTTGTAGTATACTCCTGAACTTTTTACTGTTTTAATTTGCATTCATTCGTTATTGTTTTGGTCTTATTATATTGCGAATTTGTATATTTCTCTTGGTTTGTGTCTTGGGTGCCTACAAATGACCATATATGCATGTCGTCATGCATGTGGCTAACTATTTCATATAATTAATTGTCATTATTGTCCTTTTCTATAAAATGTATGTTTAGTTTTAATTGTATTACATACAATTACATATGTACATGTTCTCTATATCCTTGACATGTTTATGTACCTTTCATTTATAACTCATACTAACATCCTAAATTTTTTATTTATAGATGTCTTACGCACTGATGAAAGCCTTGAAGTTGAGGTGGGGCCCTAATCATGTGCCAAAGGCCCCGGCTAATCCGGATGATCGCATTCTCATACAGATCTATCCTCCTCCAGAAAGCACATAAGTTAAAACATCGTGTATATATAAGGGTTTAATATTTCCATTGTTATAAATATATTTTAATGTAAATTATTGTATATTGTAGTGATTTTCAAGATAGTAAAATTGTGAAATGCATTTCACAATTATGCTTCTGAGAACTAACTTCACGTTAGTGATTACATAAATGACACACCTCTCGCATATAAGGATGCGATTTGAAATAATGAATTTCGGGTATATTTTTTATCACTCTGATAGATAATACATATTTAATCAAATAATATTGTTTAGTAATGTTGAATTATGGTAATATAACAATTTTAATATTATTATTGTTGTTTTATTTGCAAAAACGGTATAGATGGGATGGCCGCGCATGCATCGAGTTATTGAGACAACATTACGCGAAGTCGTCATCCAGAACTAAAGATAATCGAACAAAAACGACGTAGAAAGCCACATGCAATCTTTGAGATTGACCATTCTGGGGATGAGGTGAAGCGGTATATCATGAAAGCATAGCCCACGGTGTATTGCATGCGGCCCATATAGGTGCGAGATGTGTGACCAATGGAGAACTGAGAGCTAGGTCAAGAGACACAAGACTGCCGCCTCGAACAGATCCTCAGGTGTATCTGAAGGCAAAAAGGCAAAAAGGCACGTCTAAGGTCGGTGAGTATATCACTGGCTGCGACATATATTTGCCAAGTTACGTATGTATAGCAAGCTTTATGGCTTAGTTATTTGTTTTATGTTTACTGGTCATGTTTTGTAGCTAAAATATCATATGTTTACATATTAATATGAGAACATGAACTGTAGGAGTCTCAGTCTCAAGGTCAACATATCAATTGGTTGGATGTGTATGTTGTGAGACCCCAAATTTTATGAAATAAAAGTATTCAATTTTCTTATAATTATTCCATTTAGTAAATGGTTAAATTGATAAAAGGTTAAAGTTAAGGGTGATATGTGAAAATTTTGCAAAGTATGCAAGTTGTTATATATATATTCGTTTGGTGGGAATATTCTTTTTGTGGGGGAATATCAAATGCGACGGCACAATTATTAGTGGACCCCACAACGGAAGTATTGTCGTAGTTAGAAAATGACATAATTATCTTTTTATAAAAATAATTGGCGGAAGTTTTTTGTTAAACCTGTTGAACTACCCGGTAGTAAAAAGTAAAGTAATACGCGTGGTTGCAGATAAGTAGTACACGGTATTGATTATTGATGCTTATGTGAGAAGTCACTCGGTTATACTCAATTATTGCTACTGATAATTCTTTGCATCATATCTCTCATATTATTGATTCAATTATTGTCAAAGTATCATACGCATAATATGTTATATTATTAAATCAATAATTGAGACGACAAAGTTATTCATATTATTAAATTGCAATATTTACAATGTCAGAAGTTACATCGAGGAGAGGTTTGGTCATCTAATTGCGTGCAATAAGGAGAAATCCTTATCAAAAAGCCCCCTCTTTCCTGGGAACGACCTGGTTTTTAAATATTGTGAGTTATAATATTAATGATGAATAAGTTCGTGTTGATTAAAGATGAAATTGATGGTTCCATTGTGTTGGAATTATTAGTGTTAGTGGAAATCGATATTTATTTGATATTAATTGATGTCGGGAAGTTTTCTTGACCCGATTCCAGATAATTAATCGGATAAATGAATAATTAATTGCTATTAATTCACATGATTATAACTATTTGTTCACATGTGTGTACTATTGATTCACATTCTTGTACTATTAGGGAGTGATTGCAAGATTGATAATACTTGCATGACTAAGTTAAAAATAGAGGTATAGATAGAGGTCTTATATTGTAATTCAGTATTTTCACATGATTATAACTATTGATTCACATGATTGAACTATTGATTCACATTATTTACTATTAGGGGAGGTGGTGCAAGTTTGATAATACTTGCAGGACTAAAATAAAAATGAAGAAAAAGAGGAAGGTATTATCTTGTAATATTTTGAGCCCCAAAGCGTGCAATTATCGAAAATATATTTTCCTATAAAAGAAGCTCATTCTTCCTTCATTTCTCACCAATTCACTAAAGCTATAGAGCAATTATTATAGAGAGAAATTATAGAGAAGAAGAAGAAGAAGTCGCCTACCTCATTTATTTGGTATCCGGTCTTCTTTTGAGGTAAGAGGTATTATTATTATAGTAAGGGGTATTATTTCTTTCGTATTCATGAAGAGAGCTATTGTTATTCCATTCTTTATTATTATATTGGAATAACCTGTCTATGCGAAGTACCGCATACATGGTGAAATTCTTTTGTTATTCCATTCTTTATTATTACATTGGAATAACTTTTATGCATCTATGATCTATCGCACGTACAGTGAAATTCTTACATTATTCTATTCTTTATTATTTTATTGGAATATCACATGCATGCGGATTACGCATGATGCGGTTCCATTATTTATTATTACATTGGAATAACTTTTATCACATGTGGTCTATCGTATGCTCAGTAAATTCTTACATTATTCCATTCTTTATTATTACATTGGAATAACACGTTTCACGCTGGACTACCGCATGCATGGTGAATTCTTACATTATTCCATTTTTTATTATTACATTGGAATAACTTATCTATGTGGATTACCGCATGCATGGTGAATGATCCTTCGTATTCATTCTTTATTAAATTGTGGAAATGATCTGTCTACATGGATTACCGCATAGCGGGCAAAAATCCATTTGTAGTTTCGTAATTTTTCTGACCCTTAGAAATTCTGGAAAAATTTGAAATGATGGTTTGTTGAGTTTTCTAGATTGTGTCCAAAAATGGCAATTTTTAGATGTATAGATTAGTAGTTATGAATTTTATGGGAAAAGACTATTTTAAAAGTAAACCCTTATAACTCCTTGTGGTTAATTCCAAAATTGGTAAAATTTTTATTGGGAGTACATGTATATAACAGGAGTATACCCTATAAATTTTGGAATTTTTGGACAAAAGTACAATTTATGATAAATGTCTAAATATTCGGCAGTTTTGGCCATATGAAAAATAATAAATGAATTTTAAAAATTCTAAAAAAAATATATGTTCAAAATGAGACTATATTCTGTTAAATTTCAGAAAAGAAATATTTTTGGGACTGATTTGATATTTTTCATGAAAATAAACTAGTTATGAGTAAATGAATTAAATATGTTATGTGAGTTGAAAAATTGGTAAATAGGATTTTATGGCTTGGAAATCCTATATAAGGTATATGCAGATTTTTGATGAAAGATTTAATCATTGGTGATAAAATCTTATGAGTATGACATTTTTGAATGATTAAATGCATTATTGGGTAACGTGTAAATAATTAAAATAAATTATTTATAAGTTTAAGAAATGATTAAAATATTATTATAATATTGATGATACTAGATTATGAGATTATTAAGTGATTGATAACATTTGGATATTTTAAACTCTGGATAAATTTAAAGTCTTTAAAATTTATCCTTGTTTTCGTTTGATTAATGTTTATATCATTGTCATCATCTTCATGCTTATATTGTGATGCAAATTCATCTTTGGCTTACGTGCAAAGATGGACTGTTGATTATTGATTTTACAATTGTATATCTTTAGCTTACATGCAAAGATGAATTTATTGATTATTAGTTTCTGAGTTGTATATCTTTTGGCTTACGTGCAAGGATGGACTGTTGATTATTGGTTTTACAGTTGTATATCTTTGGCTTACGTGCAAAGATGAACTATTAATTGATGAGTATCTTTGGCTTATATGCATAGATGAACTATTTATTGGTATGATTATAACCAGGGATCATTCGGTATAATCATGACCCGTAATGTTATTGATGATGTGGTAAAAGTCCTCATTGGCCCGTAGTGCACTAATGGACAGTTATTGGTATGATTATAACCAGGGATTATTCGATATAATCATGACCATTGATGATTACATGAATATCCTTGGCCGTAGTGCAGGGATGATTCGATGATGTGGATTATTTATTAAGCTGAGTCTCAACGATAAAATATTGATTATACACTTTTAATCCGTAAAAGATAGTAGATATCATGCTCTACTTGATTATTCTAAAATAAAGTTGTATGTCATTGGCCTGTAGTGCAAAGATGAATTGTTAATGAATATCTTTGGCCGTAGTGCAAAGATGAATTTATTAGTATGATTATGAGCAGGAATTGTGATTTGGTATAACCATGATTTTTGATGTTTCAGGTGAAGATAGGTGATAAAAATTATCTTCGTCCTAGGTGCGAAGAGGAATTTAGAATCACAATTATGATTATGAGTTATTCATATGATTGTGGACAGGAATTGTTGATTGATGTTACAGGGATAAAACATTATTGGTGGACTTTTAACATGGAGAAGATAATAGACATGATGGTCTATTTCACTCTTCTAATGGATTGCTCATTCCGCTGCAACTATGGTTGAAAAGTTTTATCATCTACCATATGTTCTAAATCTCTGATTTATTACTAATGAAGGTTATTGATGATGTAAATTATCTTTAGTCATGATATTCTTTACTGAGCTAGTTGTGCTCACCCTTTTGCTTCACAATTCCTTTCAGGTAATAAGAGTGTTCTTGAATTCGGCGGGGATAATTGAGGAGAATAGAACGGTGGTCTATAGCTGTCGAGGTTCTCCCTAAATAGTATGGAAATAATTTTATTGAGAACTTTAGATAAGTGTGTCGTATTGTATACGTCATTTAATATTTAATTTCGGTGAACTGAATAGGGTGAGGTGAACCCAACTTTGGAAGGGTGTTTTGCCATTATCATACAAGATGACTAATGATATACAACCTCGTGTTATCATAAGACAGGGTTGTACACATCCATTTGCTGAGTATATCTACGAGCACTACATATATAATCTTGGAGTTTATTTGAAATATAATTCTAAATTGGAGAAAACGGAGATAAATTATATGTCAAGAGAAGACTCACCATTGGAAAGAAGATGATAACAATCTTCTTATTTTTCTTTGGAGACTATTGGGTCAACCAAGGATAATTCAGTGGACATATGATATCTATCGTAACCTAGACGCATGGCCTCCCATGTACGAAGGTTTTCTTGAGCACTTCCCAAAGATTTTAATTTCTAAAATAGTTTTTGACTGTACTTTTATGTAAAGTACCATTGTAAGGTTGTGGTCAAGGCACCATGAGAGTTACATATATTTGTATTAAAACTCACAGTTTAACTATGGTCGTATAATACGCATTTACAGTTCAATAGTTATTATATAAATGAAGTTTGTATTTGATTTTTGTAGTACGATATCTGGCGACTCGGAATGGGTCGTGTGGACCTATTTTGGGGGCGTCACATATGTGGCCAGCCGTGATGGTCTACCTGATGTTGTTCAAATAGCGGTAATAAGTTAACTTTATACTAATATGTTGTTTATAAATTGTGACGACCTTTAACATTTTTTTATTTATTTTTAACTATTTAATTGTTAACCTTCTGACAGGACACTTATAAGGGCTTAATGAACGAGCGCTATCCTGAAGGCACCCCGCGTCAGTCGATTGATCAAGAATTGTGGGAGAGGGCATCCATCGTGAAACAAAACTATGTTAAAGGCCAAGGACAAAAACGACGTCCGACCATCAGTGGCACAGGCAGCTCTGCTACCCAGTCTACACAGTCATCAGGTCATCCAGCCTATCATACTCCTGCTGACTGTGTGAGAGCGATCTGTTAGAATCGTGATCCTCTTCGTATACTGGGTGGGCATCTGCATTCTCTAAGTCCTGATAAGTTGGCGGATCACGATAAGGCGGCAGATCATCCTGACATCGTGGTGGTGACCAAGTATATATATCGATATTATTACTATCACTGTCTTACTTATAAGTTTCACTACATTGTCTATTGTTTAGCTTTCTCCAAGTCATAGCAGTATCAACACATGTAACATATATGTTTTATTCTTTTGTTAATTACAAGGTACTAATTTGGATGATCCATGAAGAGCTAGACCAGTCATGTTAGATTTTTAAAGCCTTGCTAAACTTGTTTTTTAGATTTTTAAAGCCTTGTACTCTTTTAGATTCATTCCTTGGACAATTGTATTGGTTTACAATTTTATTATATGGATGTTTACGATTGTATTGTGTTGTGTTGGTTTATGATTCCATTATATGGATGGATGTTTATCATATAGTAGTTATCATGGATGAATGTTTATCGTATGGTAGTTATCATGGATGGATGCTTATATATACTGCCGTGTGTTGGGATAAAAAGCATGTACAAAGCAGGTTATTTTTGGGAAATCAATAAAATAGGAAAAATATTTTTAAAAAAACACATCGATCGATGTGCGTCGCGATCTTATCTATAATAATGACGCGTTACCTTCTTGGAAGTTAGTGACCGATCGATGTCGCTATTATTATCGGTCATTGACACATGTGCTACACGTCATTTTGATTGATGATTTCGGCGATGAGTCGTAATAATGACGAATCTGATCGTTGATTGCGATCAGCTAATAAATCGGTCGCTGATGTCCATCTAGCGACCAGATTACCTGCGACTAATATTAGCGACCGCATGCAGTCACTAATAGTTATCTGCGACCATATGCGATCATTGATAATACTATTATTATAGGGGGGGTAGGGGGTGGGGGTAGGGGTAGGGGTAGGGGTAAGGAGGGATGGGGTAGGGTTAAGGGTGGGGGTAAGGGGTAGGGTTAGGGGGTGGGGTGTGGATAGAGTAGAGGGTAAAGGGTGGGGGGTGGGGGTGGGGTGGGGGTAGGGTGGGGTAGGGGTGGGGGGGTAGGGGGTGGGGTTAAGGTTAGGGGTGGGCATGGGGGTGGGGGTAGGGGTAGAGGTAGGGTAGGAGTAGGGGGAGGGGATAGAGGAGGGGCTAGGGGTGGGGTTAGGGGTAAGGTGGGCGTGGGGTGGGGGTGGGGGTGGGAGTTGGGGAGGGAGGATATTATTTCTTTAGGGTGTGGGATGGGGATCGGCGGATGGGGGTAAAGGGTAGGGGGTAGGGGGTAGGGGATAGGGGGTGATGGTAGGTTTTTTTCGATGATCAATGAATAATATAATCACTTATTTAAATGTTTCTAATTAATTGTTTATTATTTTTTAATATATAAATAAGTTTAAAATATGTTATTATTGATAAAGGTATAATTATTCAAACGATATTTTTTAATTCAATCCTTTAATTAATTCGGAAAAAAACAAACATAACATGATATTATTTTAAGTTATTCCATGAATAATTTCATAAAAACAAACACATGATTAGGACTATTTAATTCAAGAATTAATAGTCTTGGACTATAATAAATTATAATTTCATAATTTATAATCCCAAAATTATAATTTTATAAACAAACATAGCCTAAAATTCAAAATGAGATTCTTTTATTGCGTAACTACTAAAAGGAGAGAATATTATCACTATTATAATGAATATTCATTCTTATTAGGACAATGAAAAACATCCCGAAAACATAAAGTCAAAAATTAATATTATATTAGTACTTGGGAAATAATTATTGTATTATGCCATCTGAATGTCGCTTTAAAAGAAGATAAATCACAATCCAGACATCAGCCAAAATATATTTAATTATTTAAAGATAGTTAAAGGAGGAAAAAGAATAAAGAAAAGACAAGGGGTGAAAAAGTTGGAAAATTAGGATCCCTTAATCCTTCCACTAAAATGAAAGCACACAGCTTTAGCCGCGTGATTATAAAACAAATGGTTGTTTAATTAAAGACCCACATAGCAACATCTTCTTTCATGAAAAAAGAAAAATGATAGTCGTGAACGGTTCTATTAATTTTTAAAATTATTATTGTAACTTTCGCTGCTAATGCGAATTTATGGATATTATGACATTATATCTATGCATTGCTATAACACGAAAATGAGGTTTTTAAAAAAAAAGTATCCCATGAAAATGTGTTTAAATATGGCTTGATAACGTATAAACTAATTTTATTACTAAAAGTTGTTCTAATGTAAAAATTCGACCTACTATCTTTTCCCGGCTATATTTTTTTTAAAAAGAATACTTTGGATTAGATTATTTATTTTAATTTAGTATTATTTTGAACTATTTAATCTTTTAACGAGAGACTACTAGTCCCTTAACGTGGTACTATTAATCCCATCAAATTATTTGATAGCTTAAAATAGGAGACTACATTTATTATGAGATTCTATAATATCTCATAAATAGCCTTAGAAATAATAAAAATAATTCATAAAATTATTTAAAAGACTATTAATCCACCATGATATCATGATATGATAAAATAGTCCCAAACATATTTTTTTTACAAATAAACATAGACTAAGTATATAGTATATGCTTAATTTCACAAAAAGTTTGAAGTACCAGTAACAACAAATATCAAAATATATAGAACTTAAAAATAAAAATTCAAAATCTATGGGTAGCCTGCCCCCCAAGCCCGTTAAGATCTCTATTCCTGCTTGGACCATAGACATATTTGGACAAAGGTTCAAAAATGACTCCGACGTTTATCTTGATATTTCACTTACGCTCTAAATTAAATTTTTTTTTAAAAGTATCCTTAATGTTATAATTTTTGGGTCGAATGTGCCCCTCCCGTTGACAAACATACCGCGTAGACAAACGTGACTGACAGCTAGACAAATTTTGCTGACAAGGCTGACACCTACACAAATTTTTATTACCCAAAAATTCATATTCATTTTCTCTCTTTAAACCCACCATTCTTCTCATATCTAAACTCCGAGAGGAAATCTAGCAGAAAACTAAGAAGGTGAAAATTCTCTCTCCAATGACGAAGAAAAACAAAGACGAGAATAACAAAGAGAATAAGAAAGATGTTGACGGAGATGAGAAGAGCAAAAAGTCCGACGATGTGTGTGGATTTCATATCTAGCGGGGAAGATCAGATCTAGTATGGAAGATGAAGGGGAAACATGTGCGACGAGGGAGTGAAGGTGGATTTGATTTGCAGGAGGTGGATTTTGATCTGCAGACGAGGGTCCGACTGAGAGCGACAACTACGCAAGTTTGGGGATTCTTTCGTCCAAGAATTTTGTCGTCTCCAACTCTAACACCGGCCAGATCTTGTGAATCAGTGATGTAGGTGCATGGTACGGTGGAGCGATGGTGTTAGATTTATTTTCTCGGACAGACTAGGATGGAGAGACATTAAAGAGATGAGATTACAATATCTGGAGAGAAGGAAGGAAAGATTTGGGTAGTAATATTTTAGAGTGAGATGAGATCTTCGTCTGATTTTCTTTTCACTCCCCTTCTCTGAGAATTCTAATGAGTGATAAGCACAGTTTCCTCTAATTTTGCATCTTTTGTTTTCACTTATTCTCATCTAGATGGACAGTAAGCATTTAAGAATGATAAGTGTTGTGTGATGTTTGCACCCTACATGTTTCCGAAAAAGGTTCTCACTTGCATGTATAAGGTTTGAAAATGTATGGGACAGGCCAATTTTGTAGATGATAGTCTAGCTTCAAGACTATATTCTTTGTACAACACTACAAAAAAAACGGGTCATTGCCGACGGGTGTAATGTCGACGGCAGTGTTGCCGTCGATAATAAGGTCAATGGCGACGGGCAAGCTGTCGCGAATGAGTCCAGTCGGTAATGAGGTATTATTTGGTGGGAAAATTTCGCGGTGGAGTGAAAAGTCACTAGCGACGGGGACTAGAATGCATGGCGACGGGATTGCCGTCACCAATGGGTCATTATCGACGGGGTTAATAGCGACTGCATTGCCGTCGATAATGAAATTCTATTTTTAGCCCTACAGCGACGGCAACGACTCTAACTTTCTTTCCTCTCTATTTTTGATTTTTCGCTCTCAGTTTCCCCACTCCTCGCCATTGATTATTAGCCTAGATTAACATAACTTTCAATTGATTTGCCGAATTGATTGTCACCCCATCCATCATCATTTCCGGCCAAGCTGTGATTGAGCCCATTTTTTTTCTACCACTTCGCATTTCGCCATTTTTAAAGCCACTTCTCGCTTTCGCCATTTTTTTTATTCTTTGTATATATGTGTGTGGAGAGGCGTGTATTGCTGAGCTTCTAGAGGTACCATTCCTCCATCTCTCTATTGTCGCCATTTTTCAGTCGCCACTCTCACTGTGGTTGCAAAAGGTACAAAATTTGGTCTCTATATGTATTTTAGTTGCTATATTTGCTTATGTTGAGTTGCTTAGTGTTTATCACGTGTTTCGAATTCAAGACCTGCAATCAAATGTTTTCTTGATTATTTATCCACTTATTTAAGGAGTTGTTAAGGAGTTGTTAATGGGGTGTGTGTCTTGTTTAAACTTAAGCAGTAAGTAGAACAACTTAGGACTGGGATTGAGGTAGATTTTGACGTTAACTGGTAACAATGATTTTGTCGTTGCCTTTACGAAATTGTTACGTCTCTTAATGACTTTGGTAACGTTCTCACAAGCTAGTTCGAGTTCTTTACATGGTAGATAAACTTTAATTCCCTTTTTTGTCATAACATATCTCAGTATATATAGCCATATCTCAGTATTCTAATTATTATTATCTGGTGCAATACATTGGACATTGGATTTGTTAGTTATGACTACGGACTTGCAAATACGACTTTCAGTTTAGGAACCTGGTATTAAAAACACTACATAGGGTTGTCATATGAAAAAAACGACTCTGTGAAAGCCATTCTATGAAGAAGTCATTCAGAATTTGCCAATTTGGTAGCCAAGAGATGTTTACTTAATTCAAATCTCTCGCATATAGTATGTGTTATATTCTTCAAGTAAGATGTCATGAGCTCTGCTGTAAATGTAATGCTAGTTGAATATATAGTTTTATATTGTACATCATCTTTCCCGAGGGCAAGCACCACTTATGTTCTTTCAAGTTTTCTCTCTAAATCATAAACAATCTCTCAATCGTAATTTATGGGTTCAAATCCACAATTTTTATAACAGCTTGATCATGCTATTGTATCTTGGATGTGATGAAGCCACCATAGTTGACAGTAAATTAATATGCTTCTTGCAGAAATAAAAAGAGGTAACTCTTTTGTACAAAATTTGGTCTTTGAGCATTTGGAATTGCTTCAATTTCAGGTTTCTATTCTTTTGATATATATCTTTCCTATATTATGTGTTTGCTTGTCTTAACATATGAACAAAAGTAGAAGTCAACACGTTTTAATTTATATCCAATGTTGATTTACCTTTGCTGAATGTATTTTTTTCCTTATCTTTTTTTAGTATTGAATGATAATACATATGCTCGTACATATGTGTTTTGATTTGTTGAAAGATTTTAGGTTTTGATAGGTCGGTTATGTTCTGCAAACAGTTAGCATTGTTGGGTTCAGATATTTTTACCAGATAAAAAAATGAAAGAGATAATATTTGAATAGTGTTACTATTTATATTTTTTAATGAACAAAAAAGGAAAGAAAATAGATTACTAACACCCTCTACATTACTAACATAATGAAACTTATTTTGCTTCACATTGTTGGCATTAATGGTTTGAAAAGTGAATGTGTAGTTATATAGAATAATCCTTACTATCACATGTACATATATTTTTATATAGTTTAGGAAGCTTAGAAACCCATTTGAGATTCACTTAGTAGGAGTGAATCTCAAATAGTCCCCGTTTTGGGACTGTTCTTGTATGTTTCGATCTCACTTAGGTCGGTGTTAACGACTTGAGCACGACTTTAAATTTTTTGAATTTTGGGTCAGTATATATCTCTTGATGTTCTTCGGGTGCATATTTAGACTACGATGTGTTAGTCTATTTCATGTACTTGAAGACCACGGGGAGGTGCTGCCGAAATTTTTGAAAAATTTAAATATGTGTTCAAGTTGTTGGCATCAGTGAGGCGACACATCCGAGAATGGGATAGAAACCTGACCCGTTAGAGTGGGAGATGAAATTAGGAAACTCATAAGCTTGCATATACATTAACTTGGAGACTTGATTGTGTTTGTCTAACTTTTCATATATATAACAGACAGTTGTCTGAGATGTCTGTTGATCGAAGTTGGATGGAACGTAGGGTAGCCACCGATAGGAGTGGGCTTAGCTCTGAGTATCGTAGTGGGGTTGAAAAGTTTCTCAACTTTGCGTTTGAGCAAGTCAGCGGCGATGAGATCAGATGTCCTTGTAAGAGGTGTGTGAATGAAGTGTGGAAGAAAAGGAGTGATGTCATGTGCGAATTATTTGCGTATGGGTTCAAGCAGGGTTATACGACATGGATCTATCACGGGGAAACCTGGTTGGATGAACATGAATCAGAACCGGAATCCGGAGGTGACAAAACCTTTGACTGTACTAACATGATATTGAAGGCTCATTGGTTCATACTTCGATTGGAATCTGAGACGAGGATGGCAGTAGCATCGAGCAAGAGCCGAATGATGGGGCTAAGGGTTTCTATGAATTATTGCATGAAGCAGCGACGCCACTGTATGACGGACACGAAAAGCACACTGTCTTATCTGCCGTGACTAAGTTTTTACATTTCAAGAACGCGTATGGTATGGAGAGAGGTTTTAATGAATCATTAAGCATTGTGAAGGAGTGCTTACCTGCAGCAATAAGTTATCGAGTCGTATTTATGATGTGAAGAAAATGGTCAAAAGGCTTAATCTAGGGTATGAGAAGATTGATGCTTGTGAGAATGATTGTATGTTGTATTACGGTGATGTTAATAAAGATAAGAGGTCATGTGATATTTGTGGTACAAGTAGAATCGTGAATGAATAGTAAGAAAAAGGGAAAAGACATGCCGAGAAAGATCTTATGTTACTTTCCCATTGCCCCGAGGCTTTAGCGGTTGTTTATGTCAACACATACCGCCGAGGATATGAGGTGGCACTCTACACGGGACATAGTTGAAGGTCAACTGACACAACTGGCAGATGGGTTTGAGTGGAAAAATTTTGATAACAAGCACCCCTCGTTTGCTGAAGAGGTTCGCAATGTTAGGCTTGGACTTGCTACGGATGGGTTTAATGGTTTAGCAGACCTTACAAAGCCCTACTCAACTTGGCTAATGAGTCCGCTTTCAGAATGACAATGATGCCGACGATTTGGTGCAGGACGGAGCCGAGGCGACAACCGTGGGGGACGGTTTCTTAACGGCATATGCGTCGCCAATGACCTCAATGTCGACGGCACTTGTATATTAAATATCTTGACAGTAGTGCCCGTCTTAAGAATGACCGTAGTTTTCTTGTAGTCTGATTGAACAAATACTTATCATTCAAACATTTGAAATCCAAACCTCTCAATAATCAAATATTCAATTGCTTTGCCTCTACTACTATGCATAAGTACTCTTTCAAACTAGACAACATTTTCTAATGTAACCACCATTACTATTTGAAGGGAATTTGAAATATCGTGACGATTCTGCGAGATCTTGAAGCTTTAGAGCTACAATACTTCTCCTTCCTCTTATCCACCATGTTAATGGTAAGCCTTATTACCACCCAGACTTTGTTAAAGGAGATGGAGATAAGATGTTAATCATTAACACACCAACATCTGCCTATATCTACACTCTGTGCTACAAAATGCATTTTCTCCTCAGTTTTTATCAAAAATAGAGCATGATCAGAACAAGTAAAATCTATTTAATCCAATCCCAAAATTCTTAATACACAAGGTCTTTGTGGCCTAAATTTGAGTTCCATTTTTATTGTATTTGGGTGATGTTTGGCTTTAGGTGACGAAATCATTGGGTAGGTATGAGAGATCTAAAAAGTGAATATATTGGATTTGATTTTTTTTTTATTGTATTATTTCAATTAATATTGTATTAGCTCTCTCTTCATGCCTCGTCGGCAAAATTTGTCCAGTTGTCAGTCACGTTTATCTACGTGGTATGTCTGTTAACGGGAGGGGCACATTCGACCCAAAAATTATAACGTTAGGGATACTTTTGGGAACAAAAATTAGTTTAGGGTGTAAGTGGGATATCGGGGTAAACATCAGGGGTATTTTTGGACCTTTGCCCAGACATATTTTGAGACTGTGATTTGCTTGAATATAAAATAATTTAATTACTAAAAATTAACAAAAATCTTATGGCCTGAGTACAAAATATTAAAATTTGGAAGGCTTAATTCTTTTTAATACTTAGGTAGCTTAGCTCTTCCTCTTCTAGATCCCTTCGGTGCCAAACGTTACAAATGTAACCACGAGGTTACTCGTAAGTAGTATAAAATTAAAATTGATGTGTATGATACAATCAAAAAGTATTTAAAGATATTGCATTATACCAAAGTGACCTGCTGGTAAGCAATCTCTTTTTTGCGAATGATTTGTTTAGCTATCAACGTTTGTAGTATTTGGACCTTTTAATGGACGGTACTAATTTTGATATGTTGTATTTCAGGTCCAAACTTTATGTTTATGAGTTAAATAAGTTGTGTTTAAAATAAATTATTATTAAATGAACAAAATTTTCAAATGTATTTAAACTTTCAATTACTTTAAACGTATTAAATACTACAAACGTTGAGTAACCAAATATATACTAAATCTACTCTCAAACAAAGTCACAATAACCATTTCATAGCAAAGTAAATTTTCTAAAAAAAAATTCCTAGCCCTTTCCCTATGTTCATGCTTAAACCATAGGATTAAAATGTAGTAACATAAGGTTTTTGTTAACGCCAAGATTCGTCGGCGTGTCCAATCACAAAATTCACGCGCTAGAACCTGCACAATAACAAATCACACAGAAGTTTGACGGCTTGTGCCGCCGGGGGATAGCTCCAGTGTGAGAATAAGTACAGGCTGTTCACAAGGTTTAACAATGGAGGCTAAGTGTTTAGTGCTCAAAAGTAGGTATTACCTGTTAATTGTAACATTGGCCTTATATTTATAGTACTCTCTCCACCTTAGAATCCTTCTCCAAGTTGGATTAGGACTCCTAACCGTGGTAATTATCATAACCCGGGCCCAACACAATCTCCTTAAAAGGTGCAAGGGGAATCCAATCCAATCACTACCTTTGGAATTACCTTATTTAATTATGGTTAGGACTCAAACTCAGACTTGGAGAGCCCATGCATGCAGCCCAAACAATCCCACCATCAAGTCTGGGCTTCGGCCCAAAGGACTCGAAGACCCGACCCCGAACACCACACAACAGGGTAAGGCTCCAGCCCGAGGGGCTCGGATATCGAACCTGACAACCTCCACTAAGATGAGGCTCCGGCCCAGAAGGACTCGGACGCCGACCCGAACAGCTCCAACCTCTCCATGGGCTTCAGCCCAATGGTCTCCTAATACCCTTCTAATGTCAGGCCTTCGGCCCACGTGAAGGTCGGTAAAATGCTCCCGAACATTGTCCCCCAGTCTCTGATTGTAATATACTTATAATCAGAGACTTGAGAGGTCAGGTGTGCGAAAGGTCACGACAGCTAATGATGAGTTGTCTGGGGAAGCTAACCAGTCTGCCCTCGTTTATCGAAATGCTGTACGCCTTTCCATACTTGGTCCCACCTTGAGCATTTAATAGCCGCCCTTGGGTAACGTGCACCTACACCTATAAAAACCCCCTTTTCCTCCTCATTATCACTTTTCCAGATTTCTCAATTTCAAACTCTTTGCCTAATTTTCCCGGCAAGGGCGATTTTCAGCGAGCTCATTTCTTCCCCAAACCTCACCAGTTTCATCTACTTTGTTAGTTTTTGATCATTATTGTTGTTCGTTTCCTCCTCAAAACTCCACATTTGTGTCTTCCTCTTTCTGTACGCATACCAAATGGCTGATTCTAACACTCTTCCCCCAACTATTGAACCAATTCCCCCCTCCGTCACCACCGGCACCACCGGCGACCTAATTTCGGTCGATTTATCGGTGACTCCTACTGACATCACCACTTCTTCTGTCGTGCCCACGATAAGTGCCGAAGCTAGAATCCAAAACGCCTACCATTCTAGTAAAGAGTTCTCTCATCTCCACACCCCCTCCACCATCACCTCTTCTCAAATCCCAGACATCCAATCCCTTTTCAACATTCCCCAAGAATATAAGCTTCGGGCTCCAAACCCCGAAGAGAAAATGTTCTGGAGGCCCGAAGGAGAGTGGGTCACCGTTCCCCTATATCTATTCAAATATAGGGTTCGGTTCCCACTCCACGAGTTCATCTCCTCCTTCCTCTGCTTCGTGGGTATCGGGTTCGCACAACTCGTGCCGAACTCGTACATTCACCTAATATCCTTCATAGCCCTGTGTCAGGAGATAGGGGTCACACCTGACCTCGATTTCTTCTTTGCCTTGTTCACTGTTGGCGGGTCGAAAGAACCTAGCCTTCGGCAGCTAACCAAACGACCCAACCGATCAGTCCTCATCAAAACCCCTTCGAGTAACAAGGGCTGACATGACAAATGGATTTTCGTAAAAGGAGCCGACCTCCAACTTCTTCCCAACTAGGCCCATTCTGATGATGTTATCGTAAAAGTATCCAAATTCCCCAAGGATCGGGCCTCCGCCTTCAAAGTTTTCTACAAGAAGTTGTCCAAGACTGAATGGAGCCTGGCAGTTTTGTCAAATTAAGCCTGGTTGTATAAACATGGGTGTAAGTATTTTGTTATACCCGTCAATTTTCTTTCTTTGTTATCAGATAGTTTCTGTCTTAGTCCCCTATCCTTTGTGCAGTGACCATTTTCAAACCCAAAGGCACCGACGACTCTTTGATACCCTTCCCCGTTGTCAACGAACCCATCCGACCACCAATAACCGACGACTCTCCCGACGAAGAGACCATTCCCATTGCAGAGCTGTCGGTGGGGTCTACTTTCGGTCCCGACCCCCCGACCATCAACAAAGTGGATCTGAAGATGAGCCGAGTGGAGAAAGCGGCGTTGCTGAAGAAGTCCAGGAAGTCTTCGAAGTCGACCGCCAAAGTTCCCACCACAATCGTCTCATCAACTCTCCTGAAAGCCGACCCTTCCGCCACCTCCTCCTCCAACCGAAGTGATCGAGGATTTGAAGGATACCGAGGAGGCTCCTCTCGAGCCTCGATCCAAAAAACCCCGACTAACCGAAGCTTCTGAACAACAGCCAGAACAACAAATTGATGTTGCCGATCCCAACATCACCGCCACCCCTTCCTCCGGACCGAGCTCCTCCCACGATTTGCCAACAACTTGTTGGCCCAAAAGCCCCTCGGAAGTATTCCCGTTCACTCTGTTCGATCACTTTAATCTTTCGGGTGATGACGAATGATTTAAAGGGTTTTCTTCCAAAGAGTATTTGGTGGCCTACGTCCGGGCTCAGTGCCAGGTAACTTTAATACTGTTTATCTTGTTCTTGCAGACTTAGAGTTTTAGTTTCGATAGTTGATATACATGTTTACTGTAGACCAATGCCATTCTCGCTCGAGCTATTCCTCCCCTCGCTCGAACCACAAAAAAGGAAGTTCAGCTGAGGTCAAACGTGATGCTTCTTGAAGCAGAGGTTCGAGGCCTGAACTCGGACTTAAAGAAGGAACAGGATCTCCACGCTGAAACCTGAAATAAGGTATCCCGAGCTGAACGTCATTCTGAGGAGCTCGAGAAGAAGTACGAATCACTTCTGGTGGATAGGGATCATCTAACTGAGGAGGTCAAGGATCGGGAAAAGACTGTTGACGCCCTGCAAGAGAAATTTTTAGAAATGATGGCTAAAATGATGCAGGTCATGTGGGAGAACACCAGTTTAACCGCTGAAGTCAACTCCTTTCCAGAAAAGATCATCGAGGCCCAGCAGCAAGCGGTGGCCGAATATGAAGAGTCTGAGGTCTTGAACGAGAAGGTCATGGCCCAGTTTGGTGATGGGTATGAAGTTTATAGTGAAAAGGCTCTAACCAAATTGACTGCTGTTGGGCTCAATGCCTCCATCCTTGATTCCTCTGATGGAGAATCCGAAGCCGAAGATGACCCTCCTCCTGAATAAATATTGTTATGACTTGTAAATTTTATTTTTTTTTACTTTTTCCATTGTACTTTTTATTAGTACTTTGCCCGAATCGTAAGCGATCGGGTTTTGTAAAACTTCAAAGTATGAATGAAATGGAATATTTTTGTTTATAAATTTTTGTAATCAGTTATACTTGTGAGTTATCTCGATCAGTGGTATCTTCCCGAACCTCTTAATCGGATAATGCCCGAAGCTTGCCTGAATAAAAAATTTACAGTTTTCTCGATCAGTTATACTCGTGACTTATCTCGATCAGTGGTGTCTTTTTGAACCTTCTGATTGGATTGTGTCCGAAGTTTGTCCGTTCGAGTATTAAGAATCATATGAATATAGATGAAGTTAGCATCTCTAAAGAAAACTTTCATTTAAGATTGATCGGTTACATGGATAAAGAAAAGAATGACATAACTATTACTGGTAAAATTTTCTAAGTCTTCCAGCATGCCATGTATTTTTTACTTCCGAACCATCCATTGCTCGAAGCCGGTATGTACCTGGCTTCGGCACCTCTACCACCTCATAAGGTCCCTCTCAATTAGGCATCAGCTTGCCAGTGTTCTGGGGGGTTGATGCCTCCGTGCCTCCGACTCCCGGAGGACCAAATCTCCTACTGCAAACCTTCTCGGCTTCACCTTTTAGTTATAATGTTGGGCTGTTCTCTGTTGATAGACTGCCAACCTCAACATGGCAGAGTCCCTAACCTCTTCTAGCAGATCTAAATTTTTTTTAGACCGTCTTCATTGTATAGCTCTTTGTACTGACTGACCCGAAGAGTGGGGGATCCGATCTCAACTGGTATGAGTGCATCGGTCCCATATGCCAATCTGAATGAAGAGTCTCCAGATGTTGTCCTCGGAGTAGTCCGATATGCCCACAAACACTTAGTAGCTCTTCGGGCCACCTACTCTTCAATTCATCCAACCTTCGTTTTATCCCGTTGAGCAGGGTTCGGTTTGTCACTTCCACTTGACCATTCGATTGAGGATGAGCGATTGAGGTCTTGCGATGCTGAATTCCCAACTCTTTCATGAAGCCCTTGAGCTTCGACCCCACAAACTGTCTGCCGTTATCAGAGACCACTGCCATCAGAATACCAAAACGATAAACGATTCCTTCTTTGAAAAATTTCAGACATTCTTGTTCGGTGATCTTCTGTAGTGGTTTGGCTTCAACCCACTTTGCAATATAGTCGATAGCCACAATCACGAAGCTAACTTATCCCTTGGCCTTCGGCAAAGGCCCTAGGATGTCGATTCCCCGTTGAAAGGAATCGGGGATAAGACCGAATCTGACTCTTGGGAGGTTGATGTGGGATAGTGATGTTCAGCTGACACTTGGGACACCTTCTGACGAATTCATTGGCCTCAGTGTAGATAGTCGGCCAGTAATACCTCTGCCTCAAAATCTTGTGCGCCAGTGACTTGGCCCCCATATGATCCCCACAAATCCCTTCATGTATCTTCCACGAGTCATAGATGCTTCGAGGAGTTAAGCATTTGAGTAGGGGAGAACTGAAAGCCATTCGGTATAGATCCCCATCGATGAGGACGAAGTTTGAGCTTCGGTGCTTGATTTGTCTCGCTAGGATTCGATCCGAAGGGAGAATCCCATCTGCCAAGTAGGAGATATAAGGCATCGACCCGGTGATCGAAGTCGATCGAGCTAGCTTACATGTCTTGAACATTGGGCCATTCTAGAACCTCTAGGTATACCGATCCGTTGAAGGATCTTGCTTCGGTGGTTGCTAGTCTAGCTAGGGCATCTCCTATTATATTATCTGACCGATCCACCCCCTAACAATTGTGCGATGCGAAGCATGCGAGCTTATCCTTTACTTCGACCAGATACTTTGACATTTTTGCCCCCCTAGCCTCATACTCACCCGACAACTGCTTGACCACCAGCTGAGAATCACTGTAGATGACCAACTTCTGTACCTCCAAGCTCTGAGTCAACCGTATTCCTGCTAGGATGGCCTCATACTCTGCTTCGTTGTTTGTGGCCTTAAACTGAAATTGAATCGCCTGCTGGACTTTGAACCCTTCGGGACTTGTTAGAATAACCCCTGCTCCACTGATGTCCAAAGTCGATGATCCATCCACGTACAACGTCCACAAGGTCGGCCGTTGTTGAGCTTTGGCCACCGTGCTCACGTCTGACTCTGTAAAAGAACATTCTACCACAAAATCTGCTAAGGCCTGCCCTTTGATTACCGTTCGGGAATGATATTCTATAGCAAACTGTGTTAATTTCATCGCCCATGCGGCCAACCGACCTGATACCTCTGGCTTATGCAAAATCTTCTTTAACGGCTGATCTGTGTATACCACTATTAGCCGACCCTAGAAATAGTGCCTTAGCTTTCTGCTGGCAATTATTAAGGCATAGGCGAACTTTTCCAGGTTCGGGTATCTTATCTCTGCGTCCCTAAGTACGTGGCTGACGTAGTATACCGGGAACTACTTTCTTCCCTTGTCTCGTACCAGTGCTGCCCCAACTGCCATCGGGCTTGCAGCCAAGTATAAATATAAGGGTTTCGAAAGGATTGGTTTCATCAGCAATGGTGCTGAAGACAGATATGTTTTGATCCTTTGGAACGCATCTTCGCATTCCGACGTCCACTAAAAACTTTTCTCGTTCTTCGGCCCCTTGAGGGTGTCAAAAAAGGGTAAACATCTTTCGGCTGACCATGACACGAATCTCCGAAGGGCAGCTATCAAGCCCATCAACCTCTGCACATCTTTGAATGTCTTTGGAGATTTCATGTCTAAGATCGCCAAAATCTTCTCTGGGTTGGCTTTGATTCCCCTTTTACTGACCAAGTATCCCAAAAATTTTCCTGAGCCCAAACCAAAGGTACATTTGGTCGGGTTCAGTCTTAGTTTGTACTTTTTTACAGTTTTGAAGCAGTCTTCTAGGTCTTCCAAATTATCTTGGACTGACATGCTTTTTACGATCATGTCGTCCACGTACACTTCCATACTTCGGCCCAACTGCTTTCTGAATACAAAGTTCATCATCCGTTGGTAAGTTGCCCCTGCATTCAGAATCCGAATGTCATCTTCCGATCGCATATATATATAGCGATGAGTGATGAAGCTTGTCTTGGGATGTCATCCTTGCACATCGAAATTTGGTGGTATCCCGAGAAAACGTCCATGAAACTTAACATTCCATACCCCGAAGTGGCATCAATTAGCTGGTCTATGTTGGGTAGAGGGTAGAAATCTTTTGTGCATGCCTTATTCAGATCCGTGTAGTCGATGCACAACCTCCACTTCCCATTTTGCTTCTAAACCAATACCACATTCGCCAGCCATTCGGGATAGTTGATCTCAAAGATGAATCCCGCCTCCAGCAGTTTAGCAATCTCTTCATCTTTGATCCTCTGTCTTTCCGGGGCGAAGATCCTTCTTTTTTGTATCACTAGTTTCCTCTTCGGGTCTGTATGCAGCCTATGCAGCGCTACCGATTCGCTTACCCCTGGCATATCGCTAGGCTCCCAAGTGAAGATATTGGCATACACCCGAAGCAAATCCACCAGACCTGTTCGTAGTGGTTCTGCTAATCCTGCCCCAATCTTGATCAGTTTTTCTGGATTCCCAGGTATCAACTCCACATCTTCTATCTCTTCTGCCGGCAGTGTCATGGTTTCAGTACTACCTTCGGTGAATGGCTCTATCTCGATGGCCATTGTCTGTTTCTGTTTACTGATCCCAACCCCTGAGGAAATCAAAGTATTCCGATAACACCTTCGGGCAATGTCTAGATCACCTTTTACCTCCCCGATCCCATTCGGTGTCGAAAACTTGATTTTGAAGTGGGGTATAGACATCACTACCTGTAATGCTGCTAATGTCGGCCTCCCCAAGATAGCGTTGTAGGCCGAATCCACTTGTATTACAAAAAATTTCACCATTATTTCTGCTTGCTGAGGGGCTGTGCCGAACCTGATTGATAACTCGATGGTGACTGAGACATGCATCGGGTCTCCGCTAAAACCGTACAACGGGCCTTCTCCACCCAGTTCCATCTTCTTTCCTTCCAGATCCATCCTCTTATAGGCATGCGTGTAGAGTATATCGACCGAGGACCCGTTATCGATCATCATCTTTTTCATGTCTACTGGCCCGACCTGTGCAGTTATTACCAGCGCCCCATCATGTGGTTCAATATGGTCGGTAGGATAATCTTCATCCGAAAAAGAGATGGATACTCCTGAATATGCTCTATCCTTTTTGGGCGATGAACCAACTACCGACAACACGGCCTCGAGGTACCCGCTCTTCTTCCTTTCGGTTACACGCCCTACCGACCCGCCCGATATCACATCAATAACCCCTCGGGCTTGTGGGTGCGATTTCATGTACGTTCCTCCCAAAGTCGGATCCTGTTCTCCTCCCGAGGACTTGAACCCTCTCAACAAACCACACATCTTGCACACGGTGCCCATTCTGGACGATCTTCCCTATTAGATCTTTCAGGTTGTTGCATTCTTCCGTCGTATGCCCCCGACACTGATGATATGTATAATATTTGTCCCGACCCCTCTTCCCAGGCTTCGGGATTGCTTGGCATGGTTCGAAAAAGGGCTTGTTCCGCATCTCCTCCTGTATTTTAGCCCGGTCCGTGTTGAGTGCGGTATAAACCTTGTTGACATTTT
The DNA here is from genome assembly GCA_020205615.1 of Panax quinquefolius. Taxonomy (NCBI): domain Eukaryota; kingdom Viridiplantae; phylum Streptophyta; class Magnoliopsida; order Apiales; family Araliaceae; genus Panax; species Panax quinquefolius. The sequence continues at coordinate 23,097,295 of CM035154.1, forward strand.
TATTTGGGAAAGGTGGTCGCCCGCAGCCCGACCCTCCCCCCTTGTAGCTTTTCTTACTGTAATTATCCGACCTCCCCTGATTATCTAGCTTCTGATAACTCTGCTTATCTCGATCCTTGGACTTCTCATAAGATTGGGAGTGCGGTTTGAAGTTCCCCATCGCCTCCTCTATTGCTATGTGACCCTCGGCTCGGTGGAAAGCTTCTGTCAAGTCAGCCGGAGGGTTGATCACCAAATCCTTCATCAACTTCTTCGACTTCCCGATGTCCAGGCTAGTAGTGAAAAATCCCAGGACTTATGGGGAGTTTAACTTTGTTACTGACCCCACAGCCTCTCGGAACCTTTTGACGTACTGTCCTTGGCTTTCATCTAACTTCTGTCTGACCTGCATGAGTGAAGCCGTGATCTTTTCCCGCCTCTTGTTACTCCCGAACCGAGCATGAAATTTCTCCCGAAGATCATTCCATGAATTAATTGATCCCACCGCCAAGGTCCCCATCCATTCTCGGGCGCTCTTCTTCAGAGTGGTTGCGAACATGTGACACTTGGCCACATCAGAATGGTCGTAGTAAGTCATCGGCCTGTCATACCCGTCTGAGTGGTCATACGGATCCCCCATCCCATTGTAGGTCTCCATCAAGGGCATCTTCTTTTTGGGGTCGGCTGTCTCCTGCTTGATCTCCGGCGAGAAAGGTGTCCCTAAGCAAGCCGAAGGCGTCCCCAATGCATTTTTAGCCGACAGCAACTTCTCTAATTCAGCCACCCTTCGGGTGAGGGGTCGGACTCCTCCTTACGAGGGGACGATCGGGGTATGTCCCTCCCGTATTCAGGGGTCGCATCCCTCCTCCTATGTCCCGATCTACCCGGATGGTCCGATCTTCGGTCTGGAGAACGGCTCCTCGTTCTACTCCAGCCTTCTCGTGACCGACTGCGATGTCTGCTCCTTTCGTTTCCAACCTCTCCCCATCGAGGTGACCGGGATCGGCTCCGACGCCTACGCCTTTTTGAGGTGGCTTCCTGCTCTCCGGCCACCTTCGCCATCTGTTGTTCGAGTTCCTCTTGCTGAAGGCGTAGGGACAGCATGGCGTCCTTGTTATGTTGCATCTTTTTTAGCAGAATGAACTCCCTCTGATCTCGGCTGTTCTCTCCTCGGTCCTTCCCGTGAACCTCCAACGCCCGAGAACGGTTTCCATCCGCACGACTAGCCTGGTTGGGGATATGATGGATGTCATGGAAGAGTCTTCACCGGAGAGAAGCAGTCGGTTCCTCCTGATCACCCTGGACTCGAGAGCCCAATCTATTTTTCACCGACCCCCTCACCAGTGTGGTTTGGTGGGTCTTTGCCTTTTCTGGTTAGAGGTAATTGTTCTCCTTACTTTGCCGTGGCCATTACAAGAAAAAGTTGGGTTGTGATTGTAAGAACACTAAAAGCCCTCCTTCTAGCGCCAATGTTAACGCCAAGTTTCGTCGGCGCATCTAATCACAGAATCCACGCGGTAGAACCTGCACAATAACAGATCACACAGAAGCTTGACGGCTTGTGCCGCCGGGGGATAGTTCCGGTGTGAGAATAAGTACAGGCCGTTCACAAGGTTTAACAATGAAGGCTAAGTGTTTAGTGCTCAAAAGTAGGTATTACCTATTAATTGTAACCTTGGCCTTATATTTATAGTACTCTCTCCACCTTAGAATCCTTCTCCAAGTCGGATTAGGACTCCTAACCGTGGTAATTACCATAACCCGGGTCCAACACAATCTCCTTAAAAGGTGCAAGAGGAATTCAATCCAATCACTACCTATGGAGTTACCTTATTTAATTATGGCTAGGACCCCAAACTCTGCACGCGAGAGAGCCCACTGTGCAGGCCCAAACAATCCCACCATCAAGTCTGGCCTTCGGCCCAAAGGACTCAAGACCAGGCCGAACACCACACTGACAGGTAAAGCTCTCTACCGAGGCCTCGGATCACCGAACCCGACAACCTCCACTAAGATGAGACTCCGGCCCAAAAGGACTCGGACGCCGACCCGAACAGCTCCAACCTCTTCATGGGCTTCAGCCCAATGGTCTCCTAATACCCTTCTAATGTTAGGCCTTCGGCCCACGTGAAGGTCGGTAAAATGCTCCCGAACAGTTTTTAAAAATAAATAAACACTCCCTCTGTCCTAGAATAAAAGTTTTTATTACTATTTTATGCGCAAAAAGTCACTTATGACTTTTATCCTGGAACGGAAGGAGTAATAATTACTCCCTCCGTTCCTAATTATTTGACGTTTTAGAGGTGGACACGAGAATTAAGATAATAATTAGAAAATATTAAATATAGTACTCAATTATCTATAATACCTTTAAATCATCATTTATCATAGCTATTCATACTCTCTCTTACACATTTTTTCATAATTATCTCATAAAAAAACTCTCATGCCTCATTTACTCATTGGTCTTTTTCTCCATCCATCCCCATAAAAAACGTATTCAATTATTTAGAAATTATCTACACTCTCTCCCTTCTAATATACATAACTTGAAAAGTTAATTTTAATATTTTTCATTTTAAACACATAAAATGGCGTCATGCACTTTAAAAAAATTTGTTCAATTTTTTATTTTTTTAACTTTTCTACCTTTTTTTATAAAAAAACTATGTAGGCCACATGAATTTTTAAAAAGAAAAAATACAACTAACTCCAACATGGCAACAAGTAGAATTATATATTTGAATATTCTTCCAAGTGATGAAGAAAGTCAGAATTGAATGAAAATCAAGAATTTTTTAGAAATAATTTTGATTTGAATGTTGATATTAATTTTGATGGAGAACTTTCATCTTAAGCTAGTGAAGAATTTTCAGAAGAGTTTTGTTGGGATAAGGAGAGAGAAAGAGTTAAAAGTATCAAAAAAAATAGGCAAGAGTATGGAAGGGTAATTTTGAAAAAATTATCATTAATTCTCTTATATTTAAACAAATGTCAAATAATTAAAGATAAATAAAACTCTAAAACGTCAAATAATTAAGGACGGAAAAAATATTAAACTATTCCTAACCGTTTTTTTTTTTTGTTAATTTAAGAAAAAATTTAAACTCACGCTCACTACTTTGTCACCGTAAACATTTGAATTCACACCCTTTTACTAGTACACAAGGGGTTGGGATAATCATTGGGGCAAGACCCTAATTTTTAGTTGTCCCGTATGGACACTACTCGACCAATATTAGTTGGTTTAACTCCGACCAATATCACATCAAATACTAATAAACTTTTTTTCATAATTATATCAAAGTTTCGACCATAATTTCCATCAGAATTCAGTCGTAAGTAGTTGAAGGATTCTAGTTACTTACATGCTTGACCAAGAAAGTTGTTAGGGTCGGGAGAGTATAATCATAATTAATCTATATATAGTATTCTACCCATTCTATCAATAGTCTTATTTATAAAGACATTCTTCAGCCAAAAAAAAAAGTCATCTTTTATTGATGAAAATATAAAATGATACAACATCAATAAGTTCAACTACTAAATTAAACACACATTATATTTAAAATGAAAAAAAAAATCAAAATTTATAAATTTTATAAATAATACTTTTTTTTTTTTGCAGAATAAATAGAGTATATATTATATGTGTTTCCAAAAAAAACTATAATGTCTCCATAATGTAGTTATTTTATTACCTGTAAAGCCACTTATATCAAGGTAGATTAATGGGGCTACCATGCATACAAGAGGACCACATTTCAGCCATTTCGCCAAGTATAATCATTACACCCATGATCTGCTCTATTTAATTTACTTTTGTGCATCAGTAAGAAGGTAAACCTTTTGAACGATTAATTTAAAATTAAATATATAAAATGTGATTATAACTAAATAAAGTGGATTAGTATCCTTTTGTGGGCAGTTAAGCTTTTGCAGAAGCTTAGGATCCATCAAATTTATTCAAATGTGTGTTGTTCTGACACATAACAGTATATATATACTACTGGTATATTCAAGTCTCTTATTTGCTTTAATATAGATCTTCATCTACTAATTATACTCTAATAAGTATCAGAATCTCGTAAGTTTATTATTACTAGTCTATGTGGCACACTATATGTGCGATTAAGAAAAATAAATAAAAATTTTGAAAAAAATGAAAAAAAATTAAATGAAAAAAAAAAATAAGAGGAAAAATAGAGATAGAAAGTGGGAGAAAAAAAGAAACTGATAAGTCGTTGGTGGAGTGATTTATTATGAGTTAACCGGTATGAAAAGATAATTTAATGAAAATATATAATAATTTAAACTTTATCATAAAACAGATCAACTTATGGTCAAGCAGGTACTCCCGATTTATATATAGATCTATTTTGAGATTTTATTTCTTATTTAGTGTAAAGTTTGTGATTTCATATTATATTTAAGAGATTATTGATGTTGATTATAAAATTTAATTAATATGTACGTATTGATATCGCTTCAAAGTGGAGACATTCAACAACAACAAAAAACCCTTCCCTCTACTAGTTAATACACACCCTTCCCAATCTTTTTTGTAAGTTTACTTTTAAAGATTTTTTTTATTTTAATTTATTTGTCGTTTATACTTCAAAAGAAAATTAATTACTTATTTATCACACAATCCTAAACTTCAAATACAAATTTCTTTCTCTTTTAGTTTTACAAAAAAATAATTACTCTAATAAATTAAAATAACTCACTTTCACTTTTACTTAAACTAGAACATTTGTAACAGAGAAATACTATAGAAACAAGCTATACACAAAAAGTTGTACACAAACAACATAGAAAATAAAAGAAAATAGAAAGTGAAACCTGTTACTGAATTTTTATATATTTTTATTGATAAGCAATACATAAGATAAATCTTATTGTTTGTGCATTACTTTTTGTATACGTAGACTGATCTCTTTGTAATAACTTCTAATTAAGACAGCACCTATAAAGATTAGAAGGAGTTTTATGGTAATTTGTTGGTGCTTGATAATTCATTATTTCGCCAAAAATTTCACCTCCTAGCTATTTTATAAATAAAAGTTCAAGAAGTTATAAAATATTAAATTAAAAGTCTAGCAGCAATGGTCATAATGTCTAAAAGATGTTATAATATTTACAATTTGAAAAAATTATGGTCTTTACTGCAAATTAACATAAAAATCAATGCTAATTAACCTAATAATTAGTCGTGGATGGAATTAATTTTGAAATGGATGAACAAGCTAGTTTTGTTTCTTCGCCAAGAGGTGAAGAACAATAAAAAACAAAGGCCTACCTAAACCCAATGAGACGAATTTATATGATTAGAAAATTATAAGTAATTAATTAATATAAAATGACACAATTCACGTGCTCTTGGGCAGATAATTATTGGGTTGTTTCAGTTTATATTATCCTTAATTTGACAAAAGCCATTTATATTCTTCGTATGCATGTTGTTATATATTAACACAAAATGCTCCATAATTAATTTTTCAGGTTTTTTCATTTCGTTTTGATTTAATTTAATCTAATCTGAGATCTACCACCAACGTCTAGCTCGCAAGTTTTGCCGCCCGTGAACTGTCAACTGTGCACTAATTTTATTCCTTAGGACAATGCTGAACCAATATTCTGCGCGGTACTCCGGCAGTAAGTACTTAATTTACACTTTTCTAGATTTCTTTTTCTTTTTTTTAAAAAAAATTCTATGGGAGCGTGGAATATTAGGAGTATCATGAGGGCTCAAGTCTCAAGTTTATATATATATATATATATACGGTCCGGATCTTAAGCTCACCTCTTATCTAACTCACCCGAACTCACCCCCTTTTAGCGACGGATCCGGCGACGGACAACCAGGGACGGAGCCAGGATTTGTTCTTTTGGGGGGCCAAAAAAAATTTTAACAACATAAAATATATTCATCACTATAAAGTAAAATTTCACTATTACAAAACATATTTTTACTAAAACAAAAATAATATAGTAATAGAATTTGCTTTGACAAAGATAATAAAATATAGCAAAAAAAAGTCTATTAAAACATATCAAAACTTGATCAAAACTTGGGGGTCGTAGCCTTACAAATTTTTCAAACCAAATGTACAAGTGAGTTTTATAAAATTTTCAAACTTTGGGGATGAATCTTATAAAAATTTCAAACCTTGGGGGGGGGGGTCGTGACTCCCCCTGTGGACAACATATAGCGTCGCTAAAAGTATAGACGACGGTTGTATGACCGAACTGTCGACGGGTCCGTCACTAAAGGAGAGTGAGCTATGGTGAGTTGGATAAGGGGTGAAGCTTAAGATCCGACCAAGTAGTATATATATATATATATATATATATATATATATATATATATATATATATATATATATTAGTGTCCCTAAGCCCTAGCTCAAATAACAACAACTTGATGTCAAAGTTTAAGTCATTAGGTATTAGATTTATTTATATTAGTTCTTCATTCTTTCATTAGACTACATCTCACTTGTAAATACCTACCAATCTTTGTTTAATATTCATTTAGTAAACATGGCATAAGTCAAAAGTTCATAATTAATTTGAATCTTTATGCACCCCACTCCCCACTCTATGTATTACGTCTCTTGTAGTACTACCACCTTTTAAAGGTATAACTTGAAGAAAAGTTGAGTTAAATTTAAGTACTCATTTTCTTAAACTGATTAAGTAGTACTAAAATATGGCAAATGGCAATTAAAATTAGCTTTAAATGTTGCCGGATTCCGCTAATAGTGGCGGTAATCATACCACACAAAAGTACTCTTACACTTTACCAACCCTCACAAACCAAAACATAAAAATAAAAAATACTCAAATACTAGTACAACTTTAAAGCTGTAGATAATTATTCATGTACCATATCTATATTTTCTATATCTATATATATTTCATAGTGTGGGACCCCCAAGCTCACATCCGTCTACTAGTTTATAAGCAGATCTAATCAACGAACCAGGCTCATTTTGGTGATCTAGCTTTCTCACAAACAACAAATGCATATTCACTTAACCTATATATTGCTCTTCATCCTTAGCTCTTTAGTTCTTAATTACCAACCAAACATGAAATCCATAGACTTGTTTTGTACCTCTCAAGCTTCCACAGCCATATGTTCAAGCACCGATCAACGTGCCATGGTCCGCCATGGCACGAGACCTATTGACCACCATATTAATGATCGAAAAAAACCCAAAAACATTCCCATCATTAATCCTTGTTCATCTCAACCACCTATTAATCCGAAACCATATTACCAAAAAAGTAGAAAAAGCGCTTCTGCTTCTATTTCTGATTCTCCTAAACAAATTAGTGATCGTCAAGTAATACGAAGAAAAAGCTCGGGGGATATTAATGGCTTAACTAGTGATACTCCTCATGGTTCCTCTAGGTATCTTTTGAGTGACAAACCTTTTATTGATTTATTACCGGAGACGGATAATTTATCGGCATTGGTTGTTAGTCAACCTGTGATGCCTCGAAGCCTAAGCTCAAATGACTCCCTTATAATTTCAAATAACAACTCAAAATTGGCTGCTAGCCAATCTTTGAGGCCTCTTGTTCTAAAATCTTCATCAACTCGATCTCGGGCTCGTTACCAGGTTTTTCTTTTTCTTTAATTATTTGACGAGATTGGTTTCATGACTAACTGACAAGTAGTAGTAGTAGTAGTAGTAGTAGTAGTAGTAGTAGATCCTAAAATATTATTGAAGAATAATAATTTTTGATACAATTTTATCTGATTTTACAATATAACAAAACGCTATATATATTTTGGGTCAGTTTTGCAGTGTTAATAATACTTTAAAAGGTACGATATATTGTACACTAATAAATAGTCAAATTCAAGAACGAAAATATCATATAGGCAATACAGACAAAAGGGATCAGAGTATTACATTTATTTTCTTCTTCTTTTTTGTGGAAAATTGATGATGATATTAATTTTATATATAATAAAATAAAATAAAAATAAAGTTACAACTCATGTACAATATATGATAATTGTATATTTTATTTGTAATATTATTTTAAAACCAATTTGGCTTTCACAGGTGGTGGAACTGATGGTCTCAATTCATTGCAAAGGGTGTGAAGGAAAAGTTAGAAAACATATTTCCAGAATGGAAGGTAAGTTTAGTATACAAATTATTGTTAATTTCTCCCACTTTGTTGAGACTTATCCCATCTAAGAATAAAAGTTGCATAAATATTTATGTGTATACCTTCACTTAATTCTTTATATAAACATTCATCAATATAAAATTATACACCTTTTCTTATAAAATTTGAGGAGGGGGGGGGGGGGGGAACAATAGTTTAATGGGTTCTTCGCTGTTAAGTAAAAAAATTATATACAATCAAATCAACAAACTTTAATTTTTGATGAATTTTATTTTATTCCAGGAGTGACCTCATTTAGTATCGATCGAGAAACCAAAAAAGTGACAGTGATTGGGAATGTGACACCTTTAGGGGTCCTCTCAAGCATTTCAAGGGTGAAGAATGCTCAGTTTTGGCCATCTCCATCTTCCTCATCTTCCTCATCTTCTTCATCAACCTAATACTATAATTCAAGACTTTGCCTTAACTTTTTTTTTCTAATAAGCTAGCCTTGTAATGAATTAGTAGGTATTGACGTGTGTTTAAACGATAATTGTCTGATTTGTGTAAATCTGAAATTGCTATAATGAAGATTAATTAGAAAGTAATTACATTTTATTTAATTTGTTGTGTTATACAAAAAAAAGAAATTATTAGAACTAAGAGGTTGGTTGTTTATAGATTTTTTTTTATTAAATTTTTTTTTTTTAATATAATTCATAATCAAGTATATCATAAGAATTAATCAAGCCTCACTAAAAGACTAAAAGAGAAAGAAATAAACTCACAAACTAACAAACCAAACAAGTCTCAGAAAACACGTTTCCGTAATGGAAGAAATTTCTTGCTTGGATTGGCATGTTAATTTGTCTTTGAACATGTCTTTTTGTTTACTACTTTACATAAAGTGCATTCATGGCTGTTGGGAATTTATAGAGCATTTGATTGTGAGCAATGGCATGCTGATAAATTCTTCTACCAATGTAATTTGACAGCTGATTTTCATAATCATGATAGTTGGGAATTAATTTGTTGCACATGATTGCAAAATTGCAAGTACAAAAACTTGTATAAAAGTAGGGTGGGTGAAATCTCTTAGTCTCCATTTTTTGTATACTTCCCATCATCATGATATCACATTTCAATATATTTTAAATCTGAATCATGAAATGGAAACTCCAATTGATCATTTGAAATGGAGAGTATCCTAATTCCAAGTTTGAAAGCTTATCCTTCATGATTAATGGTAAAACAAAGGACAAATTAGTAATGCTCACAAAACTTTAAAAATTAGGGGGACATAATCTTTGGACCACAAAAAGGGGAAAGGTGAGAAGTAAAATTAGATATAAATACAAGAAAAATCATATAAGACCTTTATTATTATATTAGCATGAAAATTTTCAAGCATGAGAAGTATAGTGATATATATGGTGCATTATTGAGCAGAGAGTACAGTATAGTAGTAGGACATCATGATAACAGATGAAGAGTAAAGGTGTGCATGCGATCGATGGCAATGGTCGGCACTCAAAGACAGACATATTTGGTTATGTGTTTAACAACAGACATAACACAATTTTTGTTTCTAATTTTCCTCCTTAGTGTGTGGCCAAGAAACATTAGGTGGGGTTTTTATTTGTCTCTTTGCAAATCTCTCAATTAGTTTGGAAATGAAATTTAGGGCGGAAGACTTTCATTTTGAACTTACCTACGAGCTACGATGGCCAAATTTAGTGGTCTCGTCTTTCTCTGTTGAGATGGAGCCATGGAGGGAGAGAATATTAGTAGCACAAATAGATGACAAATAGGGTAATTAATTAACAAAATGGGAGTGGTTACTAGTAGCATGTGTACATAGTTCTTGCATGTTTAAAGTAATAAAAGAAAGGGAATTGTTTTTTCAAAAGAAAATTTAGTATAAATGTAATATATTGGGACTCATTTACTATTTATGTGTAGAGGATTTTATAGAAATATTAATTTTTTCTTGTAAAAATATCACTCCAAAATACTTATTTGTCTACCAATTTATGGAGAGTTTAGTGCATTTAGAGTTTCAAATACACTTGAAAATCTTATTCGTCTACCAACAGTTTATTCTAAAAACGCAGTTACTAAAAATTAAAAATCACATATTACAATTACAGTTATAATTATAATGAAAACTTAAAACCGCACCGAATCGCACCACGTTCTCCCCAATGGCATTCGTTTCTACTGAGAGCAGATCCTTTGTCCCCAATTTCTCTGTCTCCTTATGTCCTTCTATTTAAATTTTGATACATAATCTCTTACTTAACAATAATTAATTCTAAAATTAAATAAAAAGATATGTGTCAAAATTTAAGTAAAAGAATACAAAATGAGCAGGAAATTTGAAGACAGAAGATCTGCTCTCTCGTTTCTACTTTGTGCACGCTTTTTATCCGCAAGATGAAACCTAATGATGGCAACAAGGTATACTTTTTGGTAGTAAGACACCACTTCCAATTTTCAATTGGTGGGCCTAATTCCTGTGTTTTGCTTTTGGGCCTTTCAAATAAACTGAAAAAAGGAAAGGAGAATTGTGAAACATTATTATTGGTAGATTTAGAAAGGAGGAAAATTCCAAATCCCTATTTAGATTTGATACATTAGTTTAACTCTTCTTTCTTCCTTCCTTCCTTTTTGCTTTTGGTTAACATTAATTTATTTGACTAATCCCTTGGACGGCTGCAAAAGAAACTACGCACAAAAAGTTGATTATGTTCCTTTTATTAAGATATTATATACTACTTCCATTCTTAAAAGATTGTGGTTTAAGATTTTTATAAATGTATTAAGAAAGTCATTTAATACTACTATTTAATAATTAAAATTTGTTTAAAATTTTATCACTATCCCTTTATGGGAAATTAAAAACTATTAATACAAGGAAGAAAATTTCTTAGGACAACGAGAGAAGGTATGAGTAATATAAGAAAGTAAATAATTTATTCTCCTAGAAAGTTGTAAACGACAAACATTTTGGAATAAATTTTTTCTTCTAAAACGACAATCTTTTAGGAACGGAGGAAGTAAAATTTGTTTGAAATTTCATCACTATTCCTTTATGGGAAATTGAAAAACTATTAATACAAGTGAGAGAATTTCTTAGGACAATGAGAGAATGTAGGGGTAATATAGGAAAGTAAATAATTTATTATCCTCGAAAGTTATAAACGACAAATATTTTGAAATAAATTTTTTCTTCTAAAATGACAATCTTTTAGGAACGAATGGAGTATAATTTATACAGAGAATTTTTAGACTTGGAACTAAGGTTGTAAACGAGCCCATAACTTACGCTACATGTTGGAGTTATCCTGTTGTGTCACACCCCTGTTATTCAACATTAGAGTGTGATAGCCATTCTTAACCTTAACCGTATAAACACCTTGTCTTTCTCTGGACCAACTCCAGTAATCTGACTTCGCCCTACGACTCAAGGGAAGCTCAAGAATGAGCCTCTTATCCCGTAATGAGAAGAGATCATTCAAGATATCCAAATCCCAGCAACTCTCCTCCACACAGCATAAAGACTGGATAGTTATCTCTTCCATCCCCTGAGGTACAGCAGTTTCAATATAAGGGTGATCCTCATCTGGAAGCCAAGGATCTGACCATATCTTCACCTGACTGTCTGTACCAATCCTCTATAGAGCTCTTTTATGAATAAGCTCTTGCATGTGCTGCCAGAACACTACTCCTACTACAAGAAAAAGGCCTATCTGCGACCAATAATATCAGCGACCGCCTTACCCGGTTGTTGATAATAATAATGTGGATTCTAGTCATTATATCTAATTTCAAATGATCAGATCGTGTCAATGATATAAATTTCATTTAAAGTTTGGTGCGAAACCTCATGCTGAGTTTCTTTTGCGATTAATCTCTATCAATGATCATGAGCGAGTTCTTGACACATCCACGTCATTAAAAATCAGTGACCGCATGCGATTGCTGATGGTGGTCACTGATGCTCTTAAACATATGCAGACTCAGGCGTTCAATTCGCTCGATTCAGCAGAAGAAAAATAAAGAGGGCGACAGAGAAGAGAGAGAAGAGGGAGAAGGGGGAGAAGAGAAGAGGGAGGCCGGTTGGTTCTGTCCGTGTTCATTCTTCTCCAAATTAGAGACTAATTTTAGAGGTAAGAGCTACTTTTTAAGTTCTTCTTCTTTTTTTGGTTGTTTGTTATGTTTGTTCATTCTTTGCTTAAATCATTATGTTTGCTACGAATTTGTGTTTTAAGAGTTAATTTATTGCAAAGAGTTGAATGAATGAATATGGCTAGCATGCTTAAATCAGTATGTTTGCTACGAATTTGTTCGATTTATTGAAGAAAATTTGCAAACTGGGTCTGATAATAATGGAGGCAAATTTTATTTTTTTGGGTGTATGATAATGAATGCAACTTCTCTGAAATAGATAGTAGTTTTCCTTGTTCGATCAAGTTTTTGAGTTTACTCGCCTGGGTATGGACAAATAATTCTTTGTAGAGTTACCGGAGGACTTGAACCAGTGTGATGTAAGATTATTTCTCTCGTTAAAAAAATTATACTTATGTTGTGTGTATTCCAGTGTGATGTAAGATTGTTCCTCTGGACTTGAACCAGTGTGATGTAAGATGTAAGTTTGGATTGATTTAGACAGGAAGTAATATAGAGATAAAAATTGAAAAGAAAAAGAAGAGGTGTGACGCCCCCAAAATAGGTCCACACGACCCATCTTGAGTCGCCAGATATCACACTACAGAAATCAAATACTAACTTCATTTATACAACTGTTGAACTGTCATGCAGAGTACGACAACAGATAAGCTGTGAGTTTTAATACAAATATATGTAACTCTCATGGTGCCTCGACCACAACACCTTACAATGGTATTTTACATAAAAGTACAGTCAATAATTGTTTTAGAAATTAAAATCTTTGGAAAATACTCAAGGAAACCTTCGTACATGAGAGGCCATGCGTCTAGGTTATGATAGATATCATATGTCCACAGAATTATCCTTGGTTGAACCAATAGTCCCCAAAAAAAAATAAGAAGATTGTTATCATCTTCTTTCCAATGGTGAGTCTTCTCTTGACTTATAATTATCTCCATTGTCTCCAATTGAGAATCATATTTCAAACAAACTCCAAGGTTATATAGGTAGTGCTCGTAGATATACTCAGCAAATGGATGTGCACAACCCTGTCTTATGATAACACGAAGTAGTCTGTCATAGGACATCTTGTATGACAGTGGCAAAAACGCCCTTCCAAAGTTGGGTTCGCTTCACCCTATTTGGTTCACCAAAATCAACGGTTAAAATGACATATACAATACGACACACTTATCTATAATTCTCAATAAAATTACTTCCATACTGTTTTAAGGAAAACCTCAACAGCTATAGACCACCGTTCTAATCCCCTGTTACCCCCACTCGACCCAACTACACTCTTAATACCTGAAAGGAATTGTGAAGCAAAAGGGTGAGCACAAAAAGCCTAGTAAAGAATATCATGACTAAAGATAATTTACATCATCAATAGCCTTCATCAATAATAAATTAGAGATTTAGAACATATGGTAGATGATAAAACTTTTCAACCATAGTTGCAGCGGAACGAGCAATCCATTAGAAGAGTCAAATAGACTATCAGATCTATTATCTTCTCCATGTTAAAAGTCCACCAATAATGTTTTATCCCTGTAACATCAATCAACAATTCTTGTCCACAATCATATGAATAATTCATAATCATAATTGTGATTCTAAATTCCTATTCGCACCCAGGACGAAGATAATTTTCATCATCTATCTTCACCTGAAACATCAAAAATCATGGTTATACCAAATCACAATTCCTGCTCATAATCATACTAATAAATTCATCTTTACACTACAGCCAAAGATATTCATTAACAATTCATCTTTGCACTACAAGCCAAAGACATACAATTGTATTTTAGAAGAGTCAAGTAAAACATGATATCTACTATCTTTTACGAATTAAAAGTGTATAATCAATATTTTATCGCTGAAACTCAGCTTAATAAATAATCCACATCATCGAATCATTCATGCACTACGGCCAAGGATATTCATGTAATCATCAATGGTCATGATTATACCGAATAATCCCTGGTTATATTCATACCAATTGTTAGAGTTTATGCCCTAGAGACCAATTATTTGATATAATTGCTTAATGTTTTGATATTATATTTGATTGAATAAATGAATGATTTTATTATGGTTTTATTTACTGCGTTATATAATTGTTAACATAATAAAATTCCTTAGAATAGTGATACAAATTATATAGTTTCAAGTATGTGACTTGAACATGAGATTATATAATTATAATTAGTATCATTGTTCTTAAATGTCCCTAGTTGAGTATCATTGTTGATGGGACAACAATGATGCATTGAGACTAGTATGTGGGTTGACTGATGACCAAATCTCATTGGTCATAAATATATGAGATATTAAGTCAATGCATAGGTACATGTTAGAGAACGATGTACTGAACAGACCCACCATGAGAATTCTATGTGGAGCATTATGCGAAGTGTCATTAGAAATTCTTATAGTGACAATAATGTAATGGTCCTCGGGCACGAAATCACTATATTACTACACGAGGAATTTATGTACTTTGATATCATCAAATGTCACCTTTAATAGGGTGGACTATAAAGGTGATTATTGGGTACATCATGAATCGTGTGAGGAATATGAGTGATCTAGATGGAATTTAACCCTCCTATATATTAGGGGTGGTATCCATAGGCCTCTTGATTGAGTAGGACTATGAAATGCATGTCCATGCTCAAATAGTGATTTGTTTCATATAGTCTACTCATTGATCAAGAAAACTCAGATTAAATTATGAAGAGTATGACACATTCCATGACTCGAGTTTAATCGAGGATATTAAGGTTAAAAGGATTAAATTACATTGAAACATTGGTCACAAAAAGGTTGCATCGAATCATCGATCTTATTATTACTTGGGTAGCAGTGATGCATTACTAGATGCCGCTCACTGTTTATAATATGATTTTAAAATTATTGTCAACGTAATAATAACCTATAGGGTCACACACATAGAACGTAATTTAAAATCGAATTAATTTAAATTTTAAGGATTTAAATATATTAATATGATTAATAGTATTTAAATCATGAATTTAAATTAAAAGGATAATTTGTATATATGTATATTAATTAAGTAAGACTTAATTAAGATATATATATATATATATAATTCAGATTTTATGAAATTAGGTTTTAATTTGATTAATTCCTTTTAACTACTATATATATGATATATAGCAGCTACTTAGGGTTACATCATAATCACAAACAAAAACCCTAGCCGCTCTTAAAGAGAGACTAGAGAAAAACAGAAAATCCATTCCTTTTGGTGGCTAGTACCGCAATTCCTTCTTCTGCAGATCGTAGGACGACGATTCGTATGGGCGTTAGCGGATGATACCGTAGAGTCGCAATTCGTTTGAATTGCGTTGGAGATTCGATCAAGATCTATTCAACCGAAATAATCCAGATAATTTCTAAACCATCGGATTAATTTACATTTCGCATGGAACCATTTTTGGGTTGAAAATTGCTTTGAATTGTTCTATTTTCGCTGCGTTTTATGTGCCGAGCCCCTACACCAATAACTGTCCATCAATGCACTACGGGCCAATGAGGACTTTTACCACATCATCTATAACATTACGGGTCATGATTATACCGAATGATCCCTGATCATAATCATACCAATAAACAGTTCATCTATGCACATAAGCCAAAGATACTCATCAATCAGTAGTTCATCTTTGCACGTAAGTCAAAGATATAAAACTGTAAAACCAATAATCAACAGTCCATCTTTGCACATAAGCCAAAGATATACAACTGTAAAACCAATAATCAACAGTTCATCTTTACACGTAAGCCAAAGATGACTTTCATCATAATATAAGCATGAGGATGATAACAATGATATAAGCATTAATAAAACGAAAACAAGGATAAACATTAAAGACTTTAAATTTATCCAAATATTATCAATCACTTAGTAAACTCATAATCTAATATTATTAATATTATAACAATATTTTAATCACTTCTTAAATGTATAAATAATTTATTTCAATTGTTTACACTTTATCAAATAATGCATTTAATCATTCAAAAATGTTATACTCATAAGATTTCATCACCACTGATCAAATCCCTCATCAAAAATTTTTATATACCCTATATAGGATTTCCAAGCCATAAAATCCTATTTTCCAATTTTGTTACTTCACATAACATATTTAATTCATTTACTCATAACTAGTTCATTTTTATGAAAAATACCAAATTAGTCCCAAAAATATTTCTTTTCTAGGATTTAACAGAATATAGTCCCATATTGAACATATATTTTTCTTGAAATTTTTAAAATTCATTTACTATTTTTCATATGGCCAAACCGCGCGAATATTTAGACATTTATCATAAATTATACTTTTGTCCAAAAATTCGAAATTTACAGGGTATACTCTGTTATATACATGTACTCCCAATAAAAATTTTACCAATTTTGGAGTTAACCACAAGGAGTTATAAGGGTTTACTTTTAAAATAGTCTTTTCCCATAAAATCCATAACTCTTAATCTATACATCCAAAAATCGCCATCTTTGGACACAATATAGAAAACTCATCAAATTATCATTTCAAATTTTCCGAATTTTTGAGGTCGGAAAAATTACGAAACTGCAAATGAATTTTCACCCGCCATGCGGTAATCCACGTAGACAAATCATTTCTACAATTTAATAAGGAATGGATACCAAGGATCATTCACCATGCATGCGATAATCCACATAGACAGATTATTCCAACAGAATAATAAAGAATGGAATAATGTAAGAATTCGCCATGCATACGATAGTAACTTACTGATGCATAAAGTTATTCCCAAATGTAATAATAATGGATGGAACTGTGTCACGCCAGAATCCGCGATGCATGTGGGATATTCCAAAAGAATAATAAAGAATGGAATAATAATAGAATTCACTGTGCATGCGATAAATCGCATGAGATAGATTATTCCAATGTAATAATAAAGAATGGAACAGTGTCATGCGAATCCAGATGCACGTGATATTCCAAATGAATAATAAAGAATGGAACCCGTGTTAAATGCGTAATTCGCATGCACCTAGGATATTCCAAATGTAATAATAAAGAATGGAATAATAGAAGAATTTCACCATGTATGCGTAAAGATTGATAGTAAAAGTTATTCCAACATAATAATAAGGAATGGAATAACAATATCTCTCTTCATGAATATGAAAGAAATAATACCCCTTACTATAATAATAATAATAATATCCCTTACTATAATAATAATATCCCTTACCTCAGAAGAAGACTGGATACTGGAATAGTGAAGTAGCAGACTTCGCTTCTTCTTTCTCTCTATAGCTTCTCTCTCTGTAATTTCTCTATAATAATTGCTCTTGTGAGACTTAGTGAATTGGTGAAAAATAATAAAGGAATGAGCTTCTATTTATAGAAAAATATAGTTTTCATAATTGCACATTTTGGGGCTCGAAATATTACAGTATAATACCTTCATCTTTTCCTTCATTTTTAATTTAGTCGTCCAAGTATTATCAATCTTGCAAAAACTCCCCTAATAGTAACTCATGTGAATCAATAGTAAATCATGTGACTCAATAGTTCCAAACATGTGAAAAAATTAATTATAGTATAGTACCTCCATCTATACCTCCATTTTTAATTTAGTCATGCAAGTATTATCAATCTTACACCAACTCCCCTAATAGTAAATCATGTGAATCAATTGTACACACATATGAACACATAGTTATAAGTATGTAAATTAATAGCAATTAATTGCTCATTTATCCGGTTAATTACCCGATTGGTCAATATAACCTCCAGACATCAATTATTATCGAAATAAATGTCAATTTCCACTAACACTAATAATTCCAACACAATGGAACTATCGATTTCATCTTTAATCAACACGAACTTATTCATCATTAATATTATAATTCACAATATTTAACAATCAGGTCGTTCTCAGGAAAGAGGGGGTTTTCCGATAAGGATTTCTCCTTATTAGCGCGCAATTAAGTGACCAAACCTCTCTTTCACAGAACTTCTAGACATTATCAATATTGCAAATAATAATATGAATAACTTTGTCATCTCAATTATTGATTTAATAATATAACATATTATACAGATGATACTGTGATAATAATTGAATCAATAATATGAGAGATATGATGCATCACCATTCGTAGTAATAATTGAGTATAAGCGAGTGACTTCTTACGTAAGCATCAATAATTAATACCGTGTGCTACTATGCAATCACGCCAGACATCTTGTCTTTTTTTACTACCGGGTAGTTCAACAGTTTTAACGGTAACACTTTCGCCGTTATTTTTAATAAAAGATAAATCTGCCGTTTTCTAAATACGACAATACTTCCGTTGGGGGGTCCATCAATGATTATGCCGTCGAACGAATATTCTCTGTGAAAACGAATATTCCCCGACCAATCGAATATTTCCCGACACAACGAATAACAACTGGCTTACTTTGTAAAATTTTCAAATATCACCATTAACTTTAACCCTTTCTCAATTTAACCATTTACTAAATAAAATAATAATTATAAGAAAATTGAATACTTTCATTTCATAAAATTTGGAATCTCACAAGAGGGGGCTGTTAATTTTCCTCCATTTCTCTTACTTTATTGGCTGTCAAGTATACTTGGATTTTGACCAATTTGGGCATCCAATTAGGTTCCCCTAAGGAAATAACGTGTTTTGATCACCTTACTCATCAAGGAATTGGGTTCTGTAAATAAACGCCATCCTTATTTACCTAGCATCGCAATATTGAACGCATGCAATTTACAAAATCCCATACCACCCCGATGTTTATTAACACAAAACTTATCCCACGCCATCCAATTGATACTTCTTCTTCCCAAACCATGTTTAACCCAGTAAAAGGAGTTCATCATCCGCTCTAACTCAACACATAGTAAAGACAGAATCAAAAAAACACTCATCACATATGAGGTAGCGACCTGTATAAATATTGTACTCTCTTCATTTCAAATTTTAAGATCACTTGATTTTTGAAAAGTCAATTTGTGATATTTTTAATTTAAAAGTCATTCAAATATTTTATACTTTTTAGTTACCAAACAAATTTTTAAGTTCAGAATTGATCTAATTTATTAAGATATACTAACCATTCAAATCTTAATTACTCAATTTTATCAAACACCACCTAAGCCTAAATTTGAGAATATAAAATTATCCTTAAAAGTTGTCGTTTTATAAATATACGGCCACTTTTAGAACGAAGGGAGTAATATGTTTTCATGCAATATACCATATTCCAATTAGTTTTTGAAACTATTACAATAAATGTTATATTATTATAATTTTAGAGAGAGCATAAGAAGATTATATATATGAAGTGAGATTTTCTAATATTCTTCAAGTTCACCAAATACATGGATAGTGAGCCTCTATTTATATGCTACACAAATACATGAACAAAGATAGAAGATGAAAGAAATATAAACTTAAATAGGGAGAATGAATAGCTCATCAATGTACTAATATGTAAGTTATGTAGGTTATAGAAAATGAATGGACATCCATATTATAACTATTCATAACACTCCCCCTTGGATGTCCATTACTGAAGAATATGCCTCGTTAAAACCATACTAGGAAAAACCCTGTGGGATAAAAACCTAGTAAAGGAAAAAGAGTACATAATTCTTCAAAAAACTTATGAGATATTGCTTTATGAAAAACTTTAATTACTCCCCCTCATGATTATATAACTTGAGATCTCTGAGTCGACGTAATCCAACGTTGTGGACTAGCTTCTCAATTGTAGAAGTAGGAAGCGCCTTTGTTAATAAATCTGCCAAATTTTCACTTGAACGGATTTGTTGAACATTTATATCACCATTCTTCTGAAGGTCATGAGTAAAAAAGAACTTTGGTGAAATATGTTTTGTTCCATCACCTTTGATATATCCTTCCTTGAGTTGGACAACGATGTCAGATTATCCTCATATAAGACCGCTCGGTGTTTCTTCTCCCGAAGATAAACCGCAAGCTCCTCAGATGTGTTGAATTACGACCTTAACCATACACATTCACGACTAGCGACTAGCCTCATGTATTGCCAAAATTTCAAAGATGGTTTAAGATGTAGCTACTATAGTTTGCTTTCATCGAACGCCAAGAAATGGAAGTTCCACCACAAGTGAATACATATCCAGTTTGCGATCGAGCATTATGAGGATCGGATAGGTACCCTGCATCTACAAAACCAGTCAAATCTATTTTGGGTTGGTTAGGAAAATACAAACACATATCCTTTGTACCTTGTAGGTAACGAAGTATATGTTTAATCCCATTCCAATGCCTTCGGGTTGGACAAGAGCTATATCTTGCTAATAAGTTGACAGAGAATGATATATCAGGTCGTGTATGACTAGCAAGATACATTAGTGCTCCAATTGCACTCAAGTATGGTACTTCGGGACCAAGAATTTCCTCAACATTTTCTCGAGGTCGGAAAGGGTCTTTATTTACATCAAGTGACCTCACAACCATTGGGGTGCTCAACGGATGTGCTTTGTCCATATAAAATCGTTTTAGCACCATCTCTATATAAGATGTTTGATGCACAAGAATACCGTCTTTTAAATGCTCTATATGTAACCCAAGACAAAATTTTATTTTTCCAAGATCTTTCGTTTCAAATTCTCTTTTCAAGTACTCTACTACCTTTTAAATCTCTTCAGGAGTTCCAATGATATTTAGATCATCAACATATACTACAATAATAACAAACTCAAATCTAGATCTCTTTATAAAAATGCATGGGCTAATAGGATCATTCTTATATCCCTCCTTTAACAAATATTCACTAAGACGGTTATACCACATGCGACAGGATTTTTTTAATCCATATAGAGATCTATTTAATTTTATTGAGTACTGTTCTCGAGAACCGGATTTACATGCTTCTGGAAATTTAAATCTTTCTGGGAGTTTCATATAAATTTCATTATCAAGTGGGCCATACAAATATGTTGTAACGACATCCATTAGACGCAAGTGAAGTCCTTCTTTTATTGCTAGACTGATTAGGAATCGAAAAGTAGTCACATTCATCACAGGAGAGTATGTCTCTTTATAATCAATACCAGGTCTTTGTGAAAATCCTTGCGTAACTAGTCGTGCTTTATGTCGCACAATTTCACCCTTTTCATTTCGTTTTCGAACAAAAACTCATTTGTACCCCACTAGTTTTACACCATCAGGTGTACGGACTACTGGTCCAAAAATATTGCTCTTTTCAAGAGATTTCAATTCTGCCTCAATTGCGTCTTTCCATTTTGGCCAATCAATTCTATGCATGCATTCCTCAATAGACCTTGGTTCAAGTTCCTCGTCATCTTTTATAACATCTAGCGCTATATTGTATGAAAAAAAATTTATCGACGTCAATTTCATTTCGATTCCATATTTTTCTGGATATGACATAATTTATCGAGATCTCTTCATTTTCAATGATTTGTGTAATTGATTGTCTTTTGGAACTGTAATATTAGTCATGTCTAGAGGTTTTTCTGTAGACTCTTCTGAAGTTACCATTTTCTCGTCATGACCATCTTGAATCTTTGTTCCTTTTCTCATACGAGGATTCTTATCTTTGGAATCGACTGGTCTACCATGCTTCAAGCGTGCTTTAGATTCATTGGAAACAAGAGGTTGTCCTGCTGGGACATCAATTTTAATTGAAGATTAACAGCTGGTATATGTGACTTTGTTACACTCTTTGGGTCAAAAAATGCGTCTGGCAATTGATTTGCTAAACTTTGTAAATGAATTATCTTCTGAACTTCTAGTTCACATTGTTTTGTATGAGGATCAAAATGAGACAATGATAATTCATTCTAGCTTATCTCTTTTTCCAGCTGCCTATTTTCTCCCCCTAATGTAGGGAAGACTGGTTCATCAAAATGACAATCAGCGAATCTAGCTGTAAATAAATCCCTTGTTAATGGTTCTAAATATTTAATTATAGATGGGGATTCATATCCAACATATATTCCTAACCTTCTTTGAGATCCCATCTTAGTACGTTGTGGTGGAGGAATTGGAACATATACAGCACAACCAAAAATTCTTAGATGAGAAATATTTGGTTCCTGACCAAAAACCAATTGTAAAGGGGAGTACTTATGATAACTTGTTGGTCTGATGCGAATTAGTGTTGTCGCATGTAAAATAGCATGACCCAAGCAGAAATTGGAAGTTTTGATCTCATTAGTAATGGTCTTGCAATCAATTGAAGACGCTTAATCAATGATTCTGCAAAGCCATTTTGTGTGTGAACATGTGCTACAGGATGTTCAACACTTAACCCAATAGACATACAATAATCATTGAAAGTTTGGGAAGTAAATTCACCAGCATTGTCAATACGAATTATCTTGATGGGATAATCTGGAAAATGTGCTCGTAATCTGATTAATTGAGCAAGTAATCTCGCAAACGTCAGGTTGCGAGTTGATAATAGAGATACATGTGACCACCTTGTTGATTCATCAATTAAAACTATAAAATATCTAAAAGGTCCACATGGTGGATGAATTGGTCCACATATATCACCTTGTATTCGTTCAGAAAAGTAAGGGACTCAAATTCCTATCTTAGTTTCAGTGATGGCTTAACAATTAACTTGCCTTTGAAAACAAGCAAACACATGGGAAATCATTCGAATGAAGAATCATTGGTTCTCCAATGGATGTCCACATGAATTTCAATTATTCTTCGATCATTATCGATCCAGGATGGCCTAACTGCTCATGCCAAACAACAAAGTTATTGTGATTCGTTAGTTTTTTATTAACAACCACATTTGTTTCAATTGTTCTAATTCTCGTGTAGTACAAATCAGAGGAAAAAGCTGGTAATTTTTCTATTACACTTTTATTACCCGAGATTATACTCGTAATGTGAAGATACTCAATCTTTCCTTCACATGTTGTCTCAATATGATACCCATTTCGGCGGATATCCTTAAAACTCAATAAATTTCTTTGAGACCTGATAGAGTATAATGCTTCATCAATTTCAAATTTTGTTCCTCCAGGCAAGAAAATATTAGCTCTTCCGGAGCCTTCTATCAATTTTGCACTACCCGATATAGTACTAACATTGGCCTTTTACATTATTAAAGAAGAAAAATATTTCTTATTCTATAATATAGTGTGCGAGAGTATATACTGTCATGAGACATATATCTCCACCATTCATTGCAAATCTAATCAAGAGAGTATCTATGTTATTCAATGAAAATAAGAAATATATAATCGATTAATAAAATATCCCATATATAACGAATCATAAGAAAACAGTTAAACATGATAAAAACATAATAATTAGAATTTTATTAATACTTAAAATAAAGTCCAATAACATCAAAGCATAATCTAAAAATTTTATATTTGGACACTCTCATCACTAAACAAGAAGTCAATTTTTTCTTCAGATTTGAGAAAAATCAAGAACGTCTAGATGAGTGGTATCAACACAACCATAATTAAAATCATCATTTCCAGAATCAAGATTTGTCTCATCTTTTCCATCCTTACTAGAAAAATTGAGATTTATCTCATCTTTTCCATCCTCACTAGCAAAATTTGTCTCTATCTTCTTCCCTTTATCTTTTAGTGATTGTTGATAGAGCTCAACAAGATGTTTTGGTGTACGACAGGTACGAGACCAATGGCCTTTACCTCCACAACGATAACACAAATTCTCCATGATATTTTTATCTTTATCACCTTTTTCGCGTTTTTCATCCTTATATTCCCGCTTCTGGTGGAATATGTGTTTGAGAAATGACCACCACGATGATTATTTCGACCACGTCCACGTCCGCGTCCATGACCACGTCCACGACTACTGGCGTGACCTCTATTTTTTCCATTATATGTTACGACATTCACTGCAGGGAATGGAGCAGATCCAGTTAGACGGGCCTCATGATTTTTCATCAATAGTTCATTGTTTTGCTCAGCCACAAGGAGGCATGAAATCAGTTCAGAGTATTTTTTTAAAGCCCTTTTCACGATATTGCTGTTGCAGGAGCATATTAGATGCGTGAAAGGTGGAGAATGTTTTTTCTAACATATCTGCATCAGTGATCTTTTCTCCACATAATTGTAATTTAGAACTGATTCTAAACATAATGAAGTTATAATCACTTATGATTTAAAATCTTGTAATCTTAGATGCATCCAATCATAACGAGCTTTAGAAAGTATTACAGCTTTTCGGTGGTCGATCTTTCCTTTAGATTGTTCCAAAGGATAAGTGGATCTTTAACAACCAAATATTCAATTTTAAGTCCCTCATGGAGGTGATGACGAAGAAATATCATCGCCCGGGCCTTATCTTGACTAGATGTTTTGTTTCCTTCTTCGATAGTATCACCAAGACCTTTTGCATCTAGATGAATTTCAAAGATCTAACACCCATGATAAATAATTCTTTCCAAAGAATGTCAAAAGCCACAAATTCGAGTTTAGCAATGTTTGACATTATGAACTATCACAAATATGATTAACAAGTTAGAAGAAAATATTCTAAAAATAAATTAAATACACAACATAATTAACATAATACTTTAAGCACAAGAATTTGTCGAATAATAGTGTAAACTCTTTGATAATTAACATAGGTAAAGACTAATACTTGAAGCTAGTAAAAGCTTACACATGAGCTTTTTGTAATATAGCAGTGTGGTTAATAATAATATTAATTAGTAAACATTGTTGTACAGGCTATAATGCTTAACATTTAAATAGTAATAAACATAAAGATTAAATGAATGCATAGTAAATAATTATGTTGAATTTTCATAATAGTGACCGTGAAACAAAAAGTAAAACCAAACAACGCTTATAATACGCAGTTGAACCATATGTAGTATCTAAAGTAATATAGTTGTGTAGAACAATAAGCAAGTGACAGAATACAACTAATGTGCGTGTACGTATGTATAAAGTGAACTATGTTGCCTATCACAGGTAAGAATTAATAACATCTGGAATTAATTTTTTTTTCTTTTTTATAATGGAGAAAAAGCTAATAAAAAAAATAAATAATCCTCCAGAATGATGTGACTTGGATGACTTATTACTAATGATTTTCTCTACCATGCTAACATTTGTGCCAAAATAGCAGAAAGCATTGAAGAGTGTAGCACACAGTTCAACATACACCATAAAAAAATGTGAAGGTCAACATACACTGCAAAAAAAAAAATCGAGAGACAGTCAAGTTTCTAGGCAAATAAAAATATTCTTTTCCATTCTTCCTGTTTGGTTCTGCCTGAAAAGACTGAAATCATCTGCAAATGCTTCATGATTCACAAAAATAGAGCCTCAAATTGTCACACTACAATATAAAGTGGATTAAGTAGGATATGCTATTTATCAGAGAAACAGAATTCTGCATGAGCTTCACACATTCATTGTCATTATAAGAGACAAAACATATATTATATGTATAAAGAGACAAAGTTATACCTTCTTCTGCTACAAACAAAATATGATTATCTTCAAGATAAAAATAAGGAGCAATTCGTGTTGATAACGTATTATAATTTTAGAGAGAGCATAAGAAGATTATATATATGAAGTGAGATTTTCTAATATTCTTCAAGTCCATCAAATACATGGATAGTACTGAGCCTCTATTTATAGGCTACACAAATGCATGAACAAAGTTAGAAGATAAAAGAAATATAAACTTAAATAGGGAGAATAAATAGCTCATCAATGTACTAATATGTAAGTTATGTAAGTTATAGAAAATGAATGAATATCCATATTATAACTATTCATAACATATATATAAAATTTACTTGATAAGTCATTTTTAAACTTACCCGGCCGTACTTTTGAAGCTTGTTAGTTTTTGAAGCTACTACAACAAATATGATTCTTCAAAACAAAAGAATAACATTATTACATGAAACATTCAATGCCACAAATTAAATCATCAATTTATCAAGCATTAATGTGAAAGAGAATGATGAAAGCCAGAAAGGGAGAATTGAATTAAGAGGCGATAGTTTGATAAATTTTCACGGAAACATTACGGATGATTATGTATTTGTTAGCGAGAGTAAACTTAAATGACCTGTTACCCAGATTAATCCGGAAATTTTAATTAATAGTACGTGATTGGAAGGGTAAATCTGATTATTTTTTGAGGAGTTTTTGGTAGCGTAAAGATTTCATTTTTGGTGTTTACACTAAAAACAACTACCCAATTTCCTCCCTTTTTATAATATAAAAATATAAATTATATAATAAGTATTTATATATATATATATATATATATGAGTATTGCTACAGTGACAAAAATCTTATAAAAACTAATTATACAAAATAACACGACAAAGTATAATTAATAGGTATTTCACCATTCATGGGTGGGTCCAGTGATAATAGTCGATCACAATTTGACACATTATTTTGTATGTAGGCATTCTTTTACCACCAAAGTACTATATATTGAAATTCAAGTAAACCTTTCATAAAATTATGACTGAAGCTCCTTCATCCCATATGTGCAACAAACAAGTCTTAACAAGCACAAGGTTTGAACACACACTATGAAACATATATCACAAAGACACAAACTGCTATTCAACATACATAAACAGCCACAAACACACCACTAATAAGCAAGATACACAGTAATCTGTAGCAAAGTCTCCACTCCATCAGTACTATGCTGATTTGCACCTGGAAATGTCTTAACTGTGGCATACCCCTTAGCATTCAAATACTTTCCAGTCCCACCCATAACTGCAATCTGCGACTGCGAAACAGCGCTTCTATGTACACCAAACAAACTCAGGCTATCCGCATAGTTACCACTCTCAAACATGACAGTAAAAGCCATTGTCTGACTAGTTCCATCTACCGCACTCGATACATAAAACCCTTGTGCCTTACCAATCAAACCCGACCCAAGTTCATGCCCTTCGGTCAGTTCATCATCGATAACTGTCATTGTCCCAAACATGAGCTTCTGTAGGGCGGCTCTAGCAGGGAGCTGGGCACCATTAAAGAGTGGGAAACCCGAATTTCCGTTGTTTCCATTGTTCTGAATTACGTTGGAGGTACTTCCGCCAAGGCCGGTGAGGAAGGGGATGTTGTTGTTGTTGATGAGTGCGCTGTTGGCGTCGTTTGTTGGGAGGACTGCGCCGTTGGGCTTGGCGAAGGGGACTTGGCCGTTGACAGCCGGGTTGGTGACAATTCCGGTGACTGCTCGTGCCGAGGGGTTGGAGCCACCAAGTATGTCGTGCATGAAGAATGTGAGTGGATGGTCGTGGCTACCGGGGATTATTGCTGCCGCACCCGTGGCTGGGGTTACTGCTGCTGCACCTGTGACAGCAGCAGGTGGTCCAGTGGAGGTGGCAGGTGGCGTTTCGTCTTCGAGGATTCGAGATGAGGTTGTAGAGGTGATTGTGATGGCTAGGAAAAGAAGGGAGATGAAGCCCTTGAATGCCATGTTTAAAGGGATAGATGGGAAGAGTTTAGGGTATATGATGTTTGAGGAGATTAGTTTTGAAGTGGCTATGGTGTGGGCTGATATATCTTGATTGTGTTTATATAGTGTGAATTTAGGAGTAATGTTTAGGAATATTTGATGGAGTTGATGAGATGGAGTAAGTTGATTTTCCACCTCCTTGTGGGTTGGTTAGAGCTTGTAAACCAAGCCCTTATATATTTTAATTATAGTAGAATCGCACCAACTCAAATATAGAGTTACCTAAAAACAATTCTAACCGGCCTATAATTTATTTTGAGAACACTATTTTCATATCTGTTTTTGATATTTTTACATAATTCTCTCTCCCGTGAAGATAAGACCACTTTATATTCATATGAAAATATCAATTCCCTCTATTTTTATTTTTATTTATTATCTTATTTTTATACTTAACTATGATTTTAGTGATTGTATCCATATTTTTATTTACTTAAATTATGTAATATAGTCATTTAATTGATTTTTTTATTATTATTATTAAAAAAACAAGTTGGGAATCTATTAATCAGGAAAATGAGTCAGCAAATAGTTTAAAGTATTAAAAGATCGTCTTTTAAAGAGATATAAAAGAGAGAAAAGTATATACTGATAATAAAAGGGTTAAATATATTTTTGCCCACTCTACTCGAAGTCGGTTTACAAATGCATTACTGAACTGAATTTTTTTATGGTCAACTCATTAAATTATACATTATTTACAAAAAAGTCATTTTACCATCTATGTCTATTAACCATTTAACAGAGAAAGGACGTGACAATACGTGGCAATACTGGCAACTGATTAAATATATTACGTGGATGTTGTGAGACCCCAAATTTTATGAATAAAGAATTAAATTTCTCGAAATATTTTTTTATATTATGGTGTGGATTTGAGATAATGTTATAGTTGTGGGTAGTATTTATAAATTTTGCAAAGTACGCAAGTTGTTATATAATATTCGATTGGTCGGAGAATATTCGTTTTAACAGGGAATATTCCTACGACGACACAATCATTGGTGGACCCCACTAACGGAATTATTATCATTTGATTGAGAAAACGACAAACATATGTTATGAAAATAACTACGGAAGTTTTACCGTTAACTGTTGAAACACAAATTGTTAAAAATGTGAATACGCGTGGTTGCATAATAGCACACCAGTATTGATTATTGATGCTTACGTGAGAAGTCACTCGCTTTTGTTCAATTATTGCTTCAAAGAATTGTTGCATAGTATCTCACGTTATTTGATTCAATTATTGTCGATATTTTATATATTATTAAATCAATAATTGAGATGACAAAGTTATTAATATTATTATTTGTAATATTAACGATGTCTAGAAGTTCTGCCAAGGAGAGGTTTGATCACCTAATTGCGCGCCAATAGGGAGAAATCCTTATTGGAAAGCCCCATCTTTCCTGGGAACGACCTGGTCGATTAATATTGTGAATTATAATAATGATGATAAATGTTGTTAAATATATTGAGGTATCTTTTTATGAAGTCACGGAAGTTTATATATATATATATATATATATATATAAATTTATTAGTATTATTAATGTAATAAAACAAAAAGTTTTTTATATAAAATGTAATACTTTTATAAAGTTATTTTTTATTAGACTATAAATAGAATGTATTATATTCTATTACGCATAGTGTTTTGCATAGTAAAATCTTTTTATATAAAAATGTAATATTTTTATAAAGTTATTTCTTTTATTAGACTATAAATAGAATATATAATATTCTATTATGCATAAGATATTCAGATAAGGTTCAAGATGCGTAGTTTTGATAGTAAAATCTTTTTTTATATAAAATGTAATACTTTTATAAAGTTATTCGTTTTATTAGATTATAAATAGAATATATTATATTTTATTTAAAAGATTTTGTTTTATTAGAATATTTTATTAATCTTTGCATAGTAAATCAATATGGATCGTCCGCTTAAAAGTAAATCAATCTGGACCGTTCATGAATTAGTTACTATTCAAATTGATTCTCCTATAAATGAAGTTCATTCCTTCATTATTTCTTATTTAATTCTTTGAAACTCAGAGAGAGAGAAACTATAGAGAGAAAGAAGAAAAGTATTCGCTACTTCACTACTCCTATATCCAGGTTCTTACAGGTAAGGGGTATTATTTCTTTCGTATTCATGAAGAGAACTTCGTTATTCCATTCTTTACTATTCTCATTGGAATAACCAGATAATGCAGCATTACCCTATACTTGGTGAAATTCTTACGTTATTCCATTCTTTATTATTATGTTGGAATAACTCGCCATGTGAAGTACCGCATACATGGTGAAATTCTTTCATTATTCCATTCTTTATTATTCTGTTGGAACATCCCGCTTCGGTGTAATTTCACTTTGACCGGTTCCGTTATTTAGTATTCTGTTGGAATATCGTATGCATGCGCACGACTGGTTCCGTTATTTATTATTCTATTGGAACATCACGCTTGCATGTAATTTTTTACCGACACGGTTCCGTTATTTATTATTCTCGCTGAATATCACGCATGCATGCGCTACGCGTGACTGGTTCCGTTATTTATTATTCATTAGAATAACACGTCTGTCGGCGCTTCTATCGCATGTTTGGTGATTTCTTTTGTTATTCTATTCTTTATTATACTCAGTTGGTTAAAGTTTTGGCTTTTATACTCCATGAAATTAGTAGAATATCCTTGATATTTGTGATTCATCCAGTATCTTTTCATGAAAATATTCTTCTGAATATTCTTGAGTTTTAGCCCACAAAGTAGTATCATGTTGACAATTTGGACGTTATTGGTTCCTGGATAAATTAATTCTTGAACTTGTTTTATTGAATTCTTATATCATTGTCATCATCCTCATGTTTATATTATGTTGAAAGTCATCGGTGGCCTGTAGTGCATAGATGGACTTGGTATAATCATGACTGTAATATTACAAATGATGTGGTAAAAGTCCTCATTGGCCCGTAGTGCATTGATGGACAGTTGTTGGCATGATCATGACCATTGATGAATACACGAATATCCTTGGCCCGTAGTGCATAGATAATTTGTGGTCGTGATACTAATGAATATCCTTGGTCAGTAGTGCGGGGATGATGTGGATTATTTATTGTCGAGTCTCAAATGATAAAAGTAATGAAAACCTTTTAAATCATAAAAGATAGTAGATTTTATTCTCTACTTGACTCTTTTAATGGATTGCTTGTTCACATGCAGCTTAAACTTGATGTTTGTTATATTTTATCGGCTTTAACATCGTTGAAGGCTAACAATAATTTTTTTCGCATTATCTTAGTCATAATATTTCTTCTTTGGGCTAGTTGAGCTCACCCTTTTGCTTTCATTGTTCTCTTCAGGAAATGAGAACGTAGTTAGAGGACTAGTCCTGGGAACGGAATGACGATCCAGATGATAGCATTAGTAGTCCTCACTATTCTATGAAATAGTGTGATAATAATTGTAATGAGGACTTATTCTGAGAGTGGATATTGTCTAGAAGACAATATTTGTATTAAAACTAACAGCTCTTGTTGTATATTTATGATTGTATTTGTATTTTGTACCATGTATTTGACGACTCAAAATAGATGATGTATACCTATTTTGGGGGCGTCACAGATGTTATCCCTAAATCTCTAAATCCCAAAATCAGACCCAAATCAATTGTTCGTCTTTTGAAGAGAGGAATCAAAACACTCTATCCCCAAAATCAAACCCAAATCGATTCCAACTCCTGCCTTCATCCACATAGATCGACGAAGAAAAAGAAGACAATTAAGAGTGGGACTAACATGAGCTCAAGCGAAAATAGTTTCACAAATTGCGTCGAAGATTGGGAGATGCCCAGAACTCCAGTGACACGCCGATGTGGGATTGTCGCACCGATGTGGGTAGCTTGGAAAGAGGGAACTGTTGATCCAGGTCGAAGGTTCATCGGTTGTGCTCGTTTCAAGGTATGTGACCTAATTTCTTCTAGTTGGGCTTCAGAGACCTAAGTTTTTTTGTAATATTTAACACCACCAAAAGTTGATCTGGTGTTGTTAAATATTTGAGTATTAGATGTTTGAAGAGTTATTTGAAGATTTCAAAAGCTGATGATTTCAAAGAGAGGATGGCTTTACTGTATATACTATGGGAGTCTAAGATTCAACAACTTCAACTTATTCTATAAAAATTTACTGATATATAGAGTGAAATGGAAGATTGTTATGTTTTTACTTACCTAAATACCCAATTTCATGCTTGGTAAAACCATGAAATTTGTTGTATGTTGTAAAAGCATATCTGTTATGTGCTTGATTGATGAATTTGTGTGCAACTGATTGCAGGATAACAAGTTGTGTTGTAGGTTCTTTAAATGGTGTGATCCTCCATTTACAGAGAGATCAAAGGAAGTGATATTGCAGCTAAAGGGAAAGATAGAAAAAAAGCAATGAAAAAATTGAGAGTTTGATGGAAGTAATAAAAAAGATGGAAACTGGGAACACATTGATGAGCAAAGGTGAGACAAATAATGAAGAAAAAGAGGTTTTGGAGCTGCAAATACAAGGGCAGCAGTTGAGGAAGAAAAGTGACAAGCAAAGTTCGATGGAGAAGAAATTATGGATTGGTTTAGTATTTTCTTGAATTTTATTTTTCATTGTATTGCAACCAAATATATAGATCTGTATATTTGAATGTATTAAAGGATTAAAGTATGTATTGAAGGTTATGTTGGCAAGTATGTATTGAATGCTTAATGTTGGTTTTTATGGTTGGCAAGTATGTATTAAATGTTGATTTGGTTTTGTTGAAGCAGAGCATTGAATTGATGTTTGGTTCATTTATGACTCCATGTTTAATGTGACACTTTAATATTGTTGTGGCTGTTGGTATTAGGGGTGAGCATGGTGCGGTTTGGTGCGGTTTGAAATCCAAACCGTACCCGAAACCGCTTAGGTGCAGTTTGAAAAATTCAAAACCGCACACGTAACCGCTTGTGATTGGTGCGGTGCGATTTTAATCGGTGCGGTTTCGGTTCCAAAACCAATTAAAACAACAAAAAAGTATAAGCCTTCAATAAAATTTAACATAGAACTTACATCGAGCAATTAACTTAGTGACAGAGTCGGCAATGAGAATTATATCAAGCATAGAACCAAAGTTCCTTATGCCAAAAATGTCAAATTCACCATCAAATCATAGAACAGTGAGACACGTAAAATAGTTTTAGTTTATAATAAAGGAATGATGCTTTAAAACCAAAACATACGTTATAAAAAACAACGGAGACCATATATTCGATAACAAGCAAAGAAGGTTTATCTAGTTCCCCAAAAATTAAAAGTATATACTGGAGATAGAATGAAATTCTATCTTATATATTGCAAGGAGGACTTGTAGAATAGAATCCTAACTATACCTAATTTGAAAAATAATCTATTAGACTATTACTATTATAGCATTGACCTTAATCAATGCATCAAGTGCTCAAACCAACGAATTTGGCCCCTCAGCTATAAGCCCCTCCAATAACGCATCAAACAAATTCGAAATTCCAAAACCCAATTACTTAATTTTTGACTCTATAACCTCTAACCATCTTCTTTCAATTGGTAAAAAAATGACAATGCAAGACTGAGTTTTCTCTGAGCGTGTTCAAGTGAAAAGTAACTTTAGAATTTACTAGAGATGATACATACATACACACATAGTGTGGTTTCAGTTTTATGCGTGCGATTTTGGCTAGTAACCAAACCGGAACCGTAAATTTGGTTATTTAACCCACCTAAAACCGTCACATACACCGGAACCGTTGGTACGATTTTAATTGGTGCGGTTCGTGCAGTTTTTGGTGCGGTTTCGTTTCCAATTTGGCTACTTGCTCAGCCCTAGTTGGTGTATTGAAGTGGAAGCAGTAATAACAAACAAGAAGTAAATTGGTAACAAACAAGAAGTAACCTGGCAATTCCATCCACACAATATTGCAGTCATATGTATATAATAAAGTAACACTACACAACATAACAATCTTAATAGAAGTAATGTAGAATTCACAAATTCACCATATCATAAATCTCATCACAATTCACAAGAAAGTATATGCATATTCAGGTACTACAAAGAAGAAGTAGTACTAATATTTTATATTATGAAAGATAAAGCATTAAGTCAATTATCCAGTTAACAGACCATTACATAACCAAAATGCCCCAACCAGCATTACAGAACCATATTAATAATCATCCAGTTCAGTAGCATAATTACATACAAAATAGCATAATCAGTCCCAAAAGATAAGAAACCTAATAACTTAATATCCCAAAAATCATTCCCAAAAGATAAAAATCCTAATTTTTATCTAACTTTGTTCCATCCTTCTTCCTTGGAATTTTGTATCTCCCGCTTGTAGATTCTTGGTTGCCAACATTGTTCTTCCTTTTCCCCCCCTCTTCTGGTTTGAAGTTTGGAAGAAACTGAGCTTAGACTTAGTGTTTGGAAGCCCATTCCACTAAGGTATGCTTCATTTGGTGGGGTACTGACTGGAGGGGTATTATTGACAGGAAAATCAGTAGTACTCATCACATGTGGAGTTGGCATCTACAAAATATAAAAGCTCTCAAATTAATTAAGCAATTAAATGATAACATGGACAGTAGACCAATATAGGTTTGCTTTTACTTACAAACATAAATGCTTGTGGGGGTCTATCTTTCCCTTTTTCATTAGAGTATCCCACCTTTTCTTTACCTTTATATGTGTACTGTAACATATATCTCATAGTTAGTCTTTATCATTCTCAGTAAATATAATGAACATGTTAAATGAAAACTTACATTAGGTGTTGGTTCCTTTGCTTTGTTGAATTGGTCTCCCTCTCTAATTACTATACCAGGCAGAGCATTAGGATGTGCAGTGGGTTCTTGATTAAATATATCAGTTGGCTCTTCAACTTGATCTCTTGTGGGCTCTGCATTGGTCTCTTTAACTGGACATTGGTTCCTTCTATGATCAGACTTTCTACAAATGCTACAATGCATTTTCCTTCCTACTCTACTCACCCTCTTCACTTGACCATTATTTCCTTTGTCTTCCCAACCTTCTCTCCTTCTCAGCCTCTGTGGTCTGCCTCTCAGTTTCTTTGGTATTGGTGGAGGCCCCATAATGTCACAATCTGTGAATTCTCAGAAATCTTTACCATTTAACACCTCTAGAGTATGACTATAAGTCTTGAGGTAAGTATCTCTACTATACCAGTGAGCTACATAGTCTACTGAATTTTGATAAATTTATTTGAATTCACGAGACAAAGATGACAACATGGGATGCCAAGAAGGTCCCACACTCTACAAACACAAGTTATATCATTAAGATTCACAAGATAAATGCTCTACCTCTTTCCTCGACTTGGAATGAGATTTTTCCATCCCAAAGTGGATCACAATGAGCAGAGGCAATGATGGTTGCATCAAGTTTCTTCTTAATTCTTAGACAAATTAAATCCTCTGACTTAAGCATAGCATCTCTTTTCTAATGCAACCTAACCATGATTTGATCATGAATTTCCTGAAACATTGTTAGAACTGGCATGTACCTAGACAATATTGATATAAGAGTAAGTGTAACAATGCATTTGACTTGTAACAATATTGATACAATACAATAATACAATTTGTAGTAAGTTAGTAAAAATGTACCTAGCTTTGATAATCCAAGCATTGAAGCATTCTGACATGTTATTCTCAACATTATTAGCCTTTGAATGAGTGCCAAAATAAGCATTAGACCAAACCTTTGGATCATGCTCCACAATCTTATCATGTGCAGGGCCAGAAAGCCTCTTAATCTCACTCATTGCTCTCTTATGTGCTTGATCATGAGTTGCACATGCAGCTTCCCAAAACAATCTCTTCAGTTCCTGTGAAGTGAACATTTTCCTCCAGTTAGCATAAATGTGTCTAGCACAATTTATATGCTCAACATGAAGAAGCAGTTCACATATGGCATTCTTCAAACCCTGTACAACACAAACTCAGTTAGTAAAACATATGCAATTAGTAAAACAGAGACATTTATAGTACATATACCTTTTGTTGGTCACTGATTATACTAAATCCGTAGCCTTCACCAAGACAAAGGTCATCAACCAATAACTCCAAAAACCATCTCCAACTGTCACCATTTTTAGTCTCTACAACAGCCATAGCTAGAGGGAACATTTGATTGTTCCCATCCCTTCCCACAACAAATAATAATTGACCCTTACATACAGTTTTTAAGAAACAACCATCCAATTCAAGAATTGGCCTACAACCCTCTCTCCAAGCTTTCTTTAAGCTGTCATAGCAAACATAAAATCTCTTGAACCTGACCTCATCTTCAGGATTAAGCCTAGTGGTTTTGATGTTTGATTGTATTCATTTTGTTACTTCTCATAATCTCTGCCCCAAAATCTCAAACCCTTGAATAATGTTCCTTTATAACTGCATGTATACTTGCCAAAGCTAAATTCCTTACCCTCATACACTTCACAAGTGTTACATCCAATTTCAACTTAATTTTTATCTCTTCTTGCATGTCCTTCAACCTCCAGTTTGAATTTTTCCTTATCATCTTTCCATAAAACTTTGCCAAAAATTTGGTGTTTGCCAACTTATTTTTAAAACTGTACACACAATTATGTGTGTCCAGTATTGACTTTATTTGCACATTCTCAGTCCCTTGAATATAACTGGTCCACAATTTCCAAGGATAACCCTTATCACACTTAACCTGCACCATTTCCTTGTCGTTTACCTTGTACCACAACTTCCTGTCATTAGAAATTGAATAGTCTCTGATGGCAGTCTTGAATTCCTTGAAAATGGTAAAAATCTGATAGTGTGCAAACTTTATGTGTTTTCTCTTTGTTTTTGGGTTAAAAATATCACATCGTTCTGCCTTTTTCTTTTTTACAAGGGGACCCACAAAACAAAGGTTCTCATCTTCACTGCTTTCTGAGAGGGACCTTAATACATCACTGTCCTCATACTCACTGTGCCAATCACTATCATCATCAGTGTCACTGAGATTATCTCCCTCACTATTTCTATCACCCTCAGCCTCAACACCTTCTGCAACTTTATCACCCTCAGCCTCACCAACTTCTGCCCCTTCATCATCTCCCTCATTCCCAGTTTCTTCAGCCTCCTCACCTTGACCTACCCCCCCAACATCACCCTCAGCTACATCACCCTCAACACCCTTAGTATTACCAGCACCTACATCCCCATCAACAAAGTTTGTTTCATCACCTGCCTCTGTTTTAACTCTAGCCATATCTGCTTTGTACTTCTTGCAACTCCTCCTAGCCTCTAATAATTCTTCATCACTACTTAATATTTCACCATTACTTTGTGCATCACTACTATCCGAGTCCCCAATCACAATTGGTGTATCATCACTTTTTTTATTTGATTTCTGATTCATTTTAATTCTATTACTCTTCCTCCTCTTATTATTCATAGCCTATTTCTTCAAACCTGCCCTTTGCTTAGTCCTCTTTGCACTAGTACTCCCCTTGTTCTTATCTTCTGTATTGGGGGGTTGAGTAATAGATGTTGCAACTTGTTCATTCACATCAGGTGGTTCAATCACAACTCCTCCCTCATTCACAAATACATGATCAACAAAAAATTCAATCACACCAAAAGGGCGACACTTTTACCATGTCTTTAATACTGTCATCATCATGCACCAATCTATAACCACTTTCACTAGTTTGACCATTATTCTTAAAATAAACCTTAGCATTGCTATCATAATCTAAAGCTTTAGCAAATGACTTAATTGCAGTCATGCAGATGAAATCAACATCAACACGGGGATAAATTTCAACCTTACCTCCCTTGTACTCAGTTTTAGGTTGATTCACAAATTTGCCCCCATAATGAACATGCAACTGACAAATCCCACTCATTCTGTGAAAACGAAAACAATACAAAAATAAATAAATAATTATTATTTACAGCACATGGGGGGGCCGAAGAAGACAACAATGGCAAAAATAAAATCCCATGGACCACGTGTCGGGTATATAAAGTCCAAAAAGATGAAGAAAACATCAAGACAAAACAAATGGCTACAACAGATTAGAAACCCCTAATTTAATCGTACCCATTCCCAACCAACCCATGTGCACAAACCCTAAATTAAAGAAATCTAGCATACCTCACAAAAGATTCGCACTAGTAGATTCGTATCCAAGACCAATATTCGCATCAAAGACCAAAATTTGCCGGCAAGAGAAGCTCTTCGCGCCTAAATCTTCTCTCTCCTTCACTCCTTCACGCGCTTTACTTTTCTGTCTCTGTTTGGCCTTTAGTCAACCATTACCATTTTGGTTTTAACCACTGAGTTTCCACCATGGCTATGACTAGGACTAACCCACGTGAAATAAATGATGTGTCATTAGAAGTAGGGTAGGTCATATCTGATGTCACAGATTTCTGTTAAAAGTCAACTCATTTAACGGAAATTATAACGATTTGATAAAATTTTGTAGTTTAATGAGTCGATTGTAAAAAAATTCAGTTCAGTGATATATTTATAAACTGAGGTCGAGTAGAGTGGGAAAAAATGTATTTAACCCGATAATAAAAACATTGATTTACACAGGAGAGAGAATTCCAAGTAAGCCAAGGAGTTGGAAACAAAAAAAAAATCTCAGCATCAGATTTCACAATACATAATAGTTTACAAAGAAAATAAATTGATTAAGAAAGAACTTCAAATTAAAATTAATAATACAGAAAACTTCACATCTTTTACCTATTCAACTACTTATAATCCAAAATGGGCCCATCAAAAGATATTAAACTTCACAGCTTTACCGGTTGCCTGAGGAGGAAAAACCAAATGAAAGTTTTAACAGACCTGAAAGTTTGAATTTGCATAGTGAATTCAAATTAAGGAATCAAGCTTCAAAATCACAAAATTAAGGAAGGAGGGTCCAGACGGATATGGAAAGAAGTAATGCAAAAATAGAAGCTGTAGTCATATTGGAATAAATTTCAAATAATTAAGCTCACTGCTTGGAAATTGTAACCATATATATTATGTTCTAACGTCATAAATTTTAAAATTCTCATTAACTACTAAATTTAGTGCCAAACAAATATCCTTAACTACTAACTTTGAATCCTCATATTCAAATGCAACCTATGAGAGTGCTAAATAGCAATGATCGAAAACTTCAAAGTCTATATGCTCAACGGGAGAGTAGAAATGGACAAAGGAACTTACAATGTATGGGTGTCTAAGTATGGACATATTGCAGGTGTTGCTTTCACGATCACGGGAGAGATGAAGTCGAACATGTGGTATGTTCTTCCAACTATCTCCAAGTGCTGGCTTTAGATGACCTCCCTCCCCAGCCACCATGTGATTCGTCACCTTGAAAACATGTTTCCGAATTAGGCATTAAATTAGGACAGTTAATTTAATAATTTGACAGCAGCTATGTAATTATAGAGAATAAAGCTATTCATTTGAATTTTTTGCTCTTGTAGGAAAATATAAGAAAGCAATCATCAGGAGATGATGTAACAAACAATATATCAACCGTATTTATTTTTAAGATACATTGTATTGGCTGAGCCATTTCAAAAAAATATTATAGTTAGAATTTTCAGTGGAACTGTGGAAGCTTTTCAAAATGGAGCAAGGGGGAAACGGAAAAGACAAGTGCGGGTAAAAATTTGAAGTGCTAATCAACTCTTCATAAACCATGAATATAGCAAATAAAGAAGTCAAGAAGAAGCATGCATGCTCATGAAATGCAATCAAGCCTAGTAAAGAACAAGGAATTAGCAATAAATTAAGATGTACTTTTTCTTCTTAAGGTTAACTACAAGAAGTAGAGAGTGACGATGATAATGATGAATATCAAATTACTAATTTCAGATACAGTAGGTGTTTCAAACTCTGGAAACTGCGTTCTGAAATAGAGTACTCATGGAATTTCATCAAAATTGAAATATCAATTTCCTAGAAATGTTGAACATTCAGTCAACAACTACATTTATGAATTTCTGAAACATGGTCTTCTTCTTCTTCTTTTTTTTCTTTTTTTTTTTTTTGACTTGTTTCTGTAAATTAAATGAAACAGAATCCATTTTGAGCCGCCTGCATTGATTTAGGACAATGCTACTGAACCCCTCAATAAGACAAAGGGTTGCTATGTGCTCTGTTAAGTTAAAGGTGGCTCCATTCAGAAAATTCTAAATGAAATGCCATGGGAGAAGCGAGTGAGCCAATGCAAAATCAAGGGATCTGGAAACAAGCACTAGATATACCAAGGTAAAAGA
Source organism: Panax quinquefolius (assembly GCA_020205615.1). Lineage (NCBI taxonomy): Eukaryota > Viridiplantae > Streptophyta > Magnoliopsida > Apiales > Araliaceae > Panax > Panax quinquefolius. Next base: position 23,137,512 of record CM035154.1, read on the forward strand.
AGGAACACACTAGATCCCGAGAGAAGAAGAGTATTATGTAGAAGATGCAAATTTGTTTAATTGCATCCACTTACCAACACAGATAGGTTATGCTCGTATGCTATCTCTTTTAGTAAGAAACCAACAGAAAACATCAAAGCATGTCCTGTAATATACCCATCAAGCATGAGCAGAATTGTTTCTAAACAAACATAAGTTCTACAGAAGATGTATGTACAGCTCTAAAATATGAAATAAAAAACCACATGCTCCTAATAAATATATCTCTCATGTATGATCAGATGCACTTTCTGTCTCAAATGCAGACGAACTTTTCCACCTGGTCAATACAAGTCTAAGTACAACTTTGACATAAAAAGCAATTTGGGCAAGGGACTTCTGTGCAAAGCCGGTGAACAGGTAACCCTGACTTGTGCAAGTGGAAAACATTTGAAAGATTCAATAGACTTTCCTGGTAGCAGTCACACACATTATAAGATAAAATTTACTACCCCAACGATCATGGTACTGGTGTTAAAATTGTAGATATTTCTCCATGTTAGTTAGAACATTGCAAAACATGAAGTCATAGTTTATGCAAAACTCCAACCAAACTCATTATATATGTGAAGTTCTCATCAAATATAGGAAACTTAAAATTTTCCAATTTTTACTTTTCATGTTTAAAATACAAGCATATCCATCTTAACAAACTTATAAAAGAGGTGTTACTTATTCAAGAGAGTTCTACCTTAAACTTCTTTTATTAACCAGAAAGACAGTCAAGTAAATGTTGTTTACATTTAGTAATACCTAGAAACTAATAATATGCATACAAAAGTACATACCATGGGCACCACTGCCAAGAATTGGGGTGATAAGTGAAGATATAGAATCAACAATAAGCAGCCGTACCTGGCAACCTATCTGCATTTGAATATACATTTTAAGTGTACAAGGACATAAAATTCAACAAGAAAATTGAACTAAAAATAAATAGCATGAATAGTGCTTCGTTTTGATAAAAACCTGAGATTTCAAAATGGACTTTAGCTGATGGAGCACATCCAACAGAATAAAGATGTCAAACACAGACTGACAGATGATGTTGTTCATCACCTGTTGAAGAATCTTGTTGGTCTGCAAGAAAGATCAGTTCAAGAGAGGTTTTCAGATAATTCTGGCAGGAATATGGAGGATGAATCTCATGCAACAAGGCAACATAACAGACTATAATCTAACAAATTGCACAACATGTCAAACCCTCCCACACCCTGTCAGACTCATGAACACATTTACCATGCTTGCAGATGTGTAAATGTGTTATCTTGTCTAAATGCTTCTACTAAAGGCCATCTATGATTTTCACGGTCTACTATGTCAAGCCCAATTCCTAAATATGATATATTAGTGATGTAACTGGATCAATGCAGCAAGAATTCAAAACATAAAAGACTAATTGAACAACCACCCGCAGCTAACAGTGACAGTAACATATCTGACCTCTATGTCAGCTGGATCTGAGATTTGACAGACAATTTGAGCAATGCGTTTAGGCGAAAATGAGTTTCCAGTGTCAAAGAATTTGACACTACCCAAATAATTCTTTGCAGCATTTGCGGCAGCTTGTAAACAAATCTGAACATTACAACATTGACAGTGATCCTGGGTTAGATTGGAAATGATTTAGTAACTAACAACCACAGAATTCATGGGTTAGAAACATAATGCATTAAGACTTTTAAGATACACCAACTCGGCCGTATAATCACTATAATGTATACCATTTGTCATGGGTTCTTACTTGCGTTTTACCAGATGATGATGGCCCAACTAACTCTATTAGATGTCCCCCACATAATCCCCCTTGAAGCAACATATCAATCCTAGTTCATAAAGAAAATCGAATTATATTTATTTTTCAAAAAAAAATCAAATTATTATTTTGATGACATTTGGTTAATACAATAACCAATGCAAGTACTTGATCTTCAGGCTCAAGATACCTTTCACATCCTATAGGTAAAATGATTTTATTCTATTGAGCCTCTTCCAATAACTCCATGCCGTTCGACCATTGTTGATGTTGTCCATCTATGATAGAGAGGACCTCGTTAATCCCCTGCTGACCCAAAAGAGGAAAGATCATATTAAATATCTCGAATACTAAGAATAATGATGCCTGGGAACAAAAGTTTTCCATAGCCAACCTGTTTCAATCGCTCTGAATTAGAGTGTTGTTCTGTCAAAGCTACTAACATATAAACATCATGAGTCAGAAACTCTTCAACTGCATGAGAACAGGGTAGATGAATGTCAAAAAGATTAGAAACTTTTATTTGAGTCCATATAAAATGGTCAATCAGTTTCACGTTTGGTTGAAGCTATTTTAATATTTTTAACCTAATGCAATATAAGGCTAATGGAGAATATCGATGAAATTAAAACTATGCAACATAAACAAATTAAATGTGTGTAGATTCAGATCAGACACCCGCACAAGCGTGAGAATATGGGGTTTGTTCTATGTGTCTCATTGGGTAGACCACAGGCATTCAAAATTCCTCTTTTTTCTTTCCATGGTTTCTCAAATAGGATCTTTTAGTTGTCTAGCTGAATCCTTGATTATGATGCTTACACATGTAACAGCGCCTATGTTCATATAACACAGTCCCCTTACATAAGTACATATCTCACCAACCGTAAGGTCTGAGATGACCCAGAAAGTAATTTCACTTCTTATGATGCTAGACAAGTAAACTTGATTACTTAGAAAATAGAAACTGAGACACCAAAGAGACAAATGACTATTTAAGGACAGTTTTTCTCTTCATACACCCAAAATTGTTTCTTTTCGTATATGAACTGACTATAATGTACAATCCATGGTTTATTACTTTTGTTTACATGTTTGTGTTGTTGACATTTTGAAGTCGACTTAAGATATTTTCAAACTAAAAATTGACATGGATTCCTTTAATTTTAATCAATACAATGATTGAATATTGCAAACTATCTAAAAAGTACAACTCATTGTAAGATTTATTGTAATCATCCCAATTTTATGAAAATGTTTCTAAGTTGAGTCAATAATGATCTTTTAATTTGGAATGGAGGAACACAGTTCAAAAATCCGAGTTTTTTAATTTCTTGTCTTTTCTTTCAGAAGAAAACTTCAAGTCATCCCAAAGCCCAATTGTTATATTCACTTAATAGAAGATTTTTTTTTTTGTTACCCACCTAATAGAGTTAAAATCTTTGCAATCAAACATTTTCCATTAAACCTAGAGAAACATAAAAGTTATTCCCATTAAACAAGAAGTGACACACGCATGAGTGGGTTAGAATTTTTTGACAATATTTCAAGTCGAGCTTCAAGGGTTCAACAAATGTTCTTAAGAGATTGGGCTCAAATCGACTCAAGGATGCTTACATTGGAGCTCAATTCAAGTGCATCACGAGGGGAGGACCATTCATTTGTTTTGGGATTGATAGATACCATATATTTAGCAAGTCCAAAACAATGTAAGTTAAATCATTATGTTATGCACGGAACAAAAGAGAAGGATCGAGGATGCATGACAAAGCGTTTATCATGGGATATGTTTCTAAGTTCATTAACTTGGTCTAAACAAAACTTCAAGTTTGTCGGAGGAAACAAAATGGACAAGGATTCAAGTCTGGGACTTAAAAACACAGAAAAGGACATTCTGAGCAACCGGCGCACCCCACGCCATATTTGTACTAGGGACGGCGCGCCCCGCACCAGGGCGACAAAGTTTCAACTGAGTTTCTGTCAGGGTAGCGTGGCCTGCGCCAGTGTGACAGATTTTGGCCACGTTTTTCAAGGCAACGCAGCTTTGACTATTTGACCAGACTTCTTTCCATATTTTTATGAGATCTTTTATATCTTTCATAATTCTAATGTATCTAGGATATTTATTAGATGGGATTTGATTTCCATATTGATTTGTTAGCTAAGATTTCTATTGCCATTCAAATTCTTATTCCTTATAAGAATTAGGGTTTTGATGTCTTATTTATAGAATTAGGATTTCTTATTATTAGTATAAATAAGGGTTACATCTATTGTAAAATAGACAACTTTTGATAAATAAACTTGTGAGATTATTCTCCTTTTGGTTCTTTGAGAACTCCTGAATTGATCATAGTTTTCTGTGAGATTCATTATCGACTTATCATACAACAAAACAATACATTACATAGTTGTGTGTGGCATCTTCTACCATACATCAATCGTTGATTGTACCAAGGTTATCGCTTACATATAAACGAGGGGTCAAGGGGTCATTGATGTTCCATTCAACGCAACTTTCTTGCGTGATCGATTGTACCAAGTTTTTCCTCTCAATATAGACATTGGGTTAAGGTGTCGTGAGCCTTCGACGATACCACTTTGCTAAAAACGGGCGACGATCACTTGCGTACCGTGGAGTCTATCAGGAAGGGTGCCAAATTTATGCAAGGATCAGAACATGAAAATTTAACTTATTAGGTAGGCAAAGGTTACTATGTAATGAAGAAATAAGAAATTCACAAGAACAGTACCTGATCAATGTGTAATTTCACTTTAGGGGTTAGAAATAAGTTAAAGCAAAAAAGGGCAACTAATATTAAGCTTGAAATTCACCAACGGGGGCGATTAACAAGAACAGTGGAGCCGAAATGGTGAGCAAAAAAGTAAAATTGAATTTTGTAGAAGAGAAAGGAAAAGGGACCTGAGAAAATGCCGTGAGATGCACAGAATTGCTGAAAACTGGAGTCGATTATTGGGTACTCCCGCTTCAGAGATTTCAATGGCGCCATTTCTCTCTCCGTCTAAAAAATGTAGTGGAATCGTATTTGTGTACACGAGTACAGACTTCGTCAATGGCGTTCTAAATGGGGTGGGTACCGCTGTAACATACTAGACACAAATTTTTTAAGATTATTATTAAAATTTATTGTCCTGCTATTATTTGTAAAGTAAAATTCAAAAAAATTAATAAAAATATATACATGTACTTTAGCGACGGATAAAATCGTCGCTGTCGACACAGAGTCTGAAACAATAGCCCAGAACCGTCAGTTCAAACCTGAAGACGAGTTTATCGATAATTTTGTCAATCGTTAAAAGTGGTTCACATACAAGTACCCTTCTTTTTATGAAAGATATAATTAGTGCTAAATTCTTGAATCAAGAAAAAGCATTCCTCTTCCTCCCTTGTGAGATATGATAAATACTAAATGCAAATCAATTTTATAATTAAAATTTATTACTACTTTTAATTTTTTATGACAGTGGAACCTTTCGAAAATAAGTTTTAACTTTTAGATTTAAAATATATATATATATATATATATATATATATATACAGTCTGAATCTTAAATTACCACTTATCTAACTCACCCAACTCACCCCTTTAATGATTTTAATTGACGATTTACGCCTTCTACCATACAACCGTCGTCTCATATTTTTTATGCGACGACAACATATAAAGACCGCTTAAAAGTATAGACGACGGTTATTTAACCGAACTGGTCAATTTCCGTCATTAAAGGAGTGAGTTAGGTTGAGTTTGATAAAGTTGAACTTAAGATCCAGACTATATATATGTGGCTTAAATATAATTTAGTACCCTAAATTATAGATCATATTCCACTTCGATGATTCATCTTTCAATTTTGTCAATTAGATAATTAAACTATTAATTTTTTCACTTCAATATATTTTCTTTTGACACGTCAGAAATTGCTGACATGACCACTTAAGTGGAGTCCTATCATGCTAATGTGTATTTAAAAAATAATTTCTTTATCATTTTATTAATTCAACTTATTTATGCAAGGGTAAAATTGACAAAGAAAATGATTTTATTTTTGATTGTGTCGTCTCTCTCTTCTATCTCCTTGGAAGATGGGAGGCGCCGACACTACACTACTTCTTTCTCTTTAGCTTTAGCTTTAGCTTCAGATCTATACTTTCACACTCCCAATATATATTTATAGATATATTTATAATATTTATTCCCGATTTATTAAAAGCACTAACCTATAACCCTCTATGTTTTTACAGATTCAAGCACCTTAGACAAATTCGTCCAGATCTTCGTTGCCGGCCATCGGAGCCTGGTCGGATCTGCCATTGTCCGGAAGCTCCAACACCTAAGCTTCACAAACTTCCTCATCAGCACCCACTCCGAACTCGGTCTCACTCGCCAATCAGATGTTGAATCATTCTTCGTCGCCTCCAAACCCCAATATGTAATCCTTGCCGCTGCCAAAGTTGGGGGAATTCACGCCAAAAACACCTACCCTGCTGATTTCGTCTCCATTATCCTCCAAATCTAAAACAATATTATCGATTTAGCTTACCGGCACGGCGTCAAGCAATTCATATTTCTAGGATCCTCCTGCAGTTACCCTAAATTCGCCCCTCAACCCATACCTGAGCACGCCTTGCTAACCGGTCCATTAGAGCCACCGACGAATGGTATGCCATCGCCAAAATTGTTTGGCATTAAAATGTGCTAAACATATTAGATTCAGTACGATTGGCCGACGGATGGTGGTGTATGATGATGGATGATAATGGAATTAGCTAGATGGTGTTGTTGGTGGCGGATCTAATAATATGGTGGTAGATCTGGTATGGTGGTTGATCATGGTGGCGTAATATAGTAATGACGATGGTACTGTGGAAACAGTGGTGGTGGCGGCGGCGATGGATTCCGCAGCGGTGGACGCCGTGAAGATGGGTATGGTGGAAGTGGTGGAGGTGGAGGAGTCGTCGGGAAGATGGTGGCGGTGGTTATGGTAATGGCCGAAGGAAAGGCTGAGGTGGTTATGGTGGTGGCAACAAAGTTGTTTGACAATTTTAACCTTTAATATATCATAAATATTTAATCAAAAATTTGAAAATTATTTTTTTTGTTAGGCATCAGCTCAATTATGTCCTACATAGTGCGTTAATTAATTCTGACGTATTCTGACGTGGCAGATTCAATTAAATGAAATTAAAAAATAATAATAATTTAATTATTCAATTGATAAAATTGAAAGGTGAATGAAATATGACCTATATAATTTAAGGTATATATAGTTTAAGGTATATATATATATATATATATATATATATCCCCTTATCCAAAGGTATGGATCAGAAGTTGTACATGATCAAACTACTCGATCTTAAAATTAAGTTAGGATACGTATGCCACTTGATCAAACCAATTCGAGTTTTGTGTTGGAAATTGTTGTGATTGTCCTCAAGGGCGTATCCATAAATTTTATCAAGGGAAGAGCAAATCTTTTGTTCTCATTTTTTCAGTTCCTCTTGTGTTTCTCCATTTAAATTTTGATACATGGCCTCTTATTTAATATTAGAGTTAATTGGTGTTAAGTAAGAAGTTAGGTGTTAAAATTTAAGTAGCGGACATAAGAAGGACAGGGAAAATGAGGACAGAGGATCTGCTCTCTATCAAGGATGGTCATCTTTATAATTAAAGATAATTTAAAAATGAGAATTAATATTTCCACAAGTTGATCTCATTTTTAACTAAATTAACCCTTTGTGCAATATACTAACTATATGATTTAGTTTGTATGCCCAATTTACCCTTATTTAGTAAAAGTTGATTCTAATATATTTTAACTATTGCTTTTTAGTGTACAAAGATGTATAAACAAAAAAAAAGTGTTGACATAACATTGTATATATATACACAGACAAAAACAAGAGAGAATCGAGAAGTTCATACGACTGAAGACGTACAATAATCAACCAATGTAAATTATTCACAACAAAACTTGAAATTAAAAAAAAATTATAATACATTATACTAGTCCTAAAATTTACACAAATTTAAGTGAGATACTAATACTTTCCGTGCTTATTTTTTTCTTCCATTACTTAATCGACTCGTGCGATTCTAAGTATCACATGAGAGGAAAGCAGAAAGGAGGAGGGTAATAATTTGACAATATATTATAGAATATATGTATGTGTATATATTATTTTATTTAGACATGATAAAAGAAACAAGCTAATCAAAATAAGAATGAAGTTTAATTGGTGTACAAAATTGGAGTCAAGTTACAATACTTACAATTTGTACAAAATTCAATTGCAATCTCAATTCAAAAATTAGGTATATCATATCTTCAATTTCAATTTTTATTGTAACTATGTTGACACTTTTTTTCTATGATATTCAATTTTTCTCAAATTCTATGATATGGTTCTTTAAATTTCAATTTCCAATAAATTTTAGGATTTTCTCCTCTTTTAATTTGTTCAACATATTGTCTTAAATTGATTTTATTTACTGATTTACATATAAAATTACATATGATATTTAGGAGTAACACTATGATTAGTATATAATTCAATACCTTTGGTACACATCATGATAGATACCTACCTAAACACATATTACTTGATGTATGATTAATGATAATAAAAAATGGTCATATTGTATCATTTTTGTTTGGCTGAAGATATGTGATTATCGGTAATTGTTATTGTGATTGTTTGACATATTCAAAATTATTGGGTATATTTTTTTGAATATTGATCCGTTACTAAAATATCCGTGTATAAATTTTAGTTAAATGATTCAGTCCATATGATTATTGTCAAATATACAGCAATCATAAAAGTACTATCAAACTAATTAATTCAATATTACTTAGGAAATCGTATTAATTTTTTAATATATTTATAAAATACCAATTCATGATTTATTCCATTATTAAATAAATTTTCAATCGAAATGTAATTACAACGTATATGCATACATGGAATTAAGAAGAATCACACTTTAATTTTTTATATCATATCGCATATATTGCAAATATTTATCGATATGTATATCATTTTCATTATTAAACACAATATTTTCAAGTAGGTCATTAATAAAAAATTAAACTATAATAATAAATAACAAACAACATCACATACTTTGTATATATAATGAATTATTTTAGTTATACTAAACATGTCGATTTAACAAAAACAACTAACAAATAAAAAAAATGTAAATTATGTGACTAATAAGAACATATATGTCTCAATTATTGAATGTAAAGGATATTTGTGTCTAAATAAAATTTCAAGATGATCACTATGCGGTAATCTCAAATTACCATCTATTTTTGTTCATCTGATTATCGAGAATCTTTACACTTTATTAGATATTTAATTACCAAAAATATAAGATTACTAGTATAACAAACGCTCCTTAATATTTGTGCTTAAATAAAAATTTTAAGATGACCACTATGTGGTAATGTCAAATTATCCACCTATTTTGTTCATCTAATTATCGAGAATCTTTATATTTTACCGGATATTTAATTACCAAGAATATACAAGAATATAAGATTACTAGTATAACAAACACAATTGATAAATATAACCAAGTATTTAAGATCCACTTCAGATGACTTGCAACAAATGCTCCTTAATATTGTTAAAATTCAGCACTGATCAATTCCACTTTCCCAAACATTGAACTAAAATGTGATAATAGTCTAAGAAAGGATGGCTCTCTACTAGTAGAGATCTTCCATGCAAAATTCACTTCACAAAACTACTACTTTAAGCCACTAAATACTCAACCCCGCAACCTTTATAAAGCAAAACTATCAGCAAGGAAAACCACTCCATATGCAAAACTTAGATAGCAAAATTCCAATGTATTACTTATATTAATAAAAATTTGAACTTAGAAGAAGAGCAAATTTTGTTTAGTAACATCCAAATCAAACATTATTGCAGAAAGATCACCACAACTAATTACGCTATGAACTGCTAGCTTATATTCTCTCTTTAAATTGAACTACTAGCTTATAATCAAACTCTAAACGAAACGAACACATCAAAGGAACTCTTCACTTTGGTGGAGGGAAGAAGATGGCATCTGAAGTCCTTTTAGAGCGGAACTGCTGCTCTATGTCTGAACCCACATTGAAAGATGCCTGGAGCACTTGAGGAGATAAGGCCTTCCATGCACCGATGCTTCCAGCCAAATGGGTGAATATAGGACTGCAATTAGCACGATATCATTAGAATCATAATTAACTAATAGTAAATCTAATGTTGAAAACAATGTTTACTTGAAACGTGGTATGTTTCGGTACGCGGTACGAATACCGGATACGCGGTATATAACTAAAACGCAATACGCTAGGATATCTTTATATAAGTTCTTATAGTTAGGAATTCTCTTAAAATTTAAATGTAATAAACCTAAGAATTATAGGAATTTTTAGTTGAATGCTTTATAAATATTTTAGTACAAACGTAATGTTTGAGCATCACATACTAAGTTATAATATTGATATTTGTGCAATTATAGTTAAACAACAAAGAAAATTTTCGGTACGCTAAATTTAGAGTATTGATAATACGCGGTAGCTAGGTCTATGAGAGTATATGGTAACTGGTTGAAAAGATACGGATTACAAACGAAAATAAGTAGAGAGTGAGATAATCAAAAACTACAAACTAACATGTAAAAGGTGCTTACTTAGGAGTGGAAATGATTGAGAACCACTCGAGGCCTTCAGGATTAGCAATCTTTGAAACCACGAAAAACCTAGGCACAATAAATAAATTACCAGCCTCGACAGTTGTTTCCAGAACGCGTTTCCCATCAACACCAACAACCTGAGCACGGCCACTGCCCCGAACAATGTAAGTCACCTGGTATGCCGAGTCACAGGAAAAGCCTGGAGAGCACATAGCACTTCCATCTAACCTAACAAGATCAGCTCCTAGGCCAACCTCACCAACCAAAGGTAAATTCTTAGTGTTCAAAACCACAACCCTTCCACCATCCTTAATATCCACATCTAGTGGAGCTTCCAGGCAGTTCAACACCAAGCCATTTCGGTGTTCCTCACTGGGCTCAGTAATATTGAAACCTACATCAAGCTTGACAATTCCAGTACCAGATTGATTTCCAACAAGGGTCTTCACAACACTTTCGTCCAAGTCCCATGCCCTACTTACAAACTCGGTTGAAAAGCCGTTGAAGATGCTATTAGAGCCCGTCAAGAAAAAATCAGTGAATGAACCAGCTTTGTGGGCTTTTGAAGTATCTCCCAAGAAAAGAACTACAAGCTCAGTGTCCTCTTTGTTGTACCACCATGTCACAACACCAAACGGAAGAGCAAGGGAATCCCCTGTTTTGATAGTAAGAACCTTTTCTTCTTTCTCAGGGAGAACAATTCCAGCAACTCCACTACCTAATGAAAAAAACAAACAAATAAAATACGACAATGAAAAAGGTCAATGACAAAGAATATTTCACTCACTACTTGACAAAATTGTGATTTACTCAGTTTCAAAATCAATTTTTTTGCACATTGTACAAGTATACAATTTTGGGGTTTATACAGTTCCCGATAAGTGAGAGGTGCACAAATATGTATACAAAAACATCTATACAAGTTTGGGTTTATACAGTTCCAGATAAGTGAAGATGTCCGCATAATAATCATCAGCTTAAGCTTCAATAAACTTTGACATAAGCAATCAAATCATGTGAAGCATAAGAATAGTAAGCCTTTAGCACTGTCCCTTGTTATTCAGTCTCATCAATCTCACCAAAGACTGGCCACAAGAATGAGCCCAATAAAGAGAACCCATAACATAAAGTTCACCAACAAAAAACAACTTTGAGGTTCACCAACAAAAAACAACTTTGAGCGAGTATTTCACTACATAAAGCATAGAAATAAACCCACTCTTTACTAACAGTAGGAAAGCAAAGAATCTGAGTTTTGATTATAGTATTTATACAATCCTAAATCAAAAGAACAGTTGGACATGTATTACAACTAGAATAGAAATTAACCCAATCATGAGTTCTATAATTACAGATGCACTAGAAAAACATTTAAAATAAGGGGATGACAAATTTTAATAGAAATAAAAAACACTGACTCGATTGAAACATTGACTGATATTTATATACTCACCATAAAACCAACCAATTAAATTCATCAAAAAAATCAATTAGGCATAAGGATTAAACCACCAATACAATCGCATCTAAGAAATTTAAACAACGCTCAGAAGCAACATGCCCATAATAACACAAATCTGTCACCATCTAAACAACCAAAACATTGACCCATTGGATAAATTATGAAACAAAAAATAAAACTAAATTCCATAACATGTATCTAGATATTCTGTCACTATCTAAACGATCAAACATAACCCGTTGAATAAATTATGAAATAAATCAGAACAAAAATAAAATTAAATTCCATACCTTGAAGAACATAAGCCACCTTAGCAGAATCAGAATAGTGAGGCAGGGCAAACCCATTCTTCTCAAGAGCAAGCTTAGAAGCCCCAATATTGCCTTCCTTTAGCATGGGCAATTCATCGGGGGACCAAGCATAATAGTTTCCACCATTGCCTCCGTACACCTTCTTAGCCAACTTGGGTGACAAGTCAATCTCCATCTCTTCTCTTTCTTCGCAAGAAAATCAAATCCAAAAACCTTTTTTACAGTAATTATAATAATGGTGAGATCGGAAGGACTGACTCCATTATGTATTTATAGGTGATTTAGATGATTAAGATTTATGTTCTATAAGGATTTTAAAAGACAAAAGAAAAAGGGTTTATCTTATCCGGATTAGAAAGATAAACTTTAATATTGTAAATCGAATTTTATTCCACAACTATTACCGTTGGTATAATTTTTTGTTTTTTTCCTGTAATTTCATTGCCTCTTTAATTCCTACAAATTCCTATTCTAATACTTTGGAATACTCCTAATTTATTTCAATTACATGGAGTATTTAATTTCATTTATAACTCTCGCCTTTGTTTTAAATTTTCTTTATTAATAGGAATTATTTTAATCCAAAGAATAGTGTATTTATAGAAAAACTCATAAAAGGTGAGATAAGATCATATCTGAAACAATAAATTGTCTTAAAACTGCAAGTCAATAATAGTATGGTTGCATTGTGTTTTAATTGTCTACATTTTTTAGTGAGTTAAATAAATTAAATTTAAAATAATGTACGTATAAATAAATAATACTATTTTCAACTGTGTTTGGTGCGTGTAAAATTCTAAATTATTATAATTATAATTATAATTATAATGGTTTAATAATCTTGACATTATAATTATAATTTCGTAATTATAATTCTAAGATTAATAGTTTTGAGATTATAATCTTTGTAAATAAATATAGCTTACGTGTCTTGTTTATTACGTGTATAAATTATATTTTACTTATCTTTTGGTGACGGGTGAGTAATTTTTATTGGAAATTATGTTAGTATTTAGAAGTGGAGGACCATCATGTTATGTTTTCATAATTTCACGCAACAATACAATACAAATCAATTAGAGTTGGACACTTTATATTACTCATTGATTAGAGTTGACATTTTCATTCCTTCTCTAGGTGGTAGTGCTAGCTTTAATTATTTGAGACCAGACTTTGGCACATTTAAACCAATAAATATAAACTATAGTTCCATTTTAATATTTTAAAAGTCAATTTAAGATATATTTCTAAATTCAAAGAAGGATATGAATTTTATTTAATATTAGCTGAGTAAAGTAATTACTATAAATTATTTAATATTAACTGACATGAACTGTATTAACTCTAAATTTTACCAGATTTTTAGATTTTTTTCTCACTCCAACAAGATAACAATTCGCATTTAATTTTTTTACTATGCAATTCAAACATATTATTATTCAAAATTACAATTAAGATTGATTTGTATAATTTTATAATCTAGTACATTATCATTTTTATAATTTTTCTATTTTTTGGGGAATACAATATAAAAATACTTCCCGTAATGGAAGAAATAATTTCATAATCAAATACATCATCAGTAAGTCTACTATCACATAAAACCAATCACATACATTCACATGCCTATTTTTGTACCATCAAAATATATGTGAGAGGTATATGAGCGGTTTTATGTGATAGTAGACTTATTTATACATTATCACTATTACAATTTCAAGAACCAATCAAACCTTACTAAAAAAGGAAAAAATACTTAATAAATAATTTCATAATCAAGTACATCATCATCACTAATACAATTTCGAAAATCAATCAAACTTCAATAAAAAAGAAAGAAATACTTCCCATAATAAGAAATAAACTCACCCGAAATAAAAATAAAAACCAAGTCACAGTAACTTAATATTACCAACCGGGCTAAGAATTCATTGACTTATTATGAACATGATAATTGGACATTATAATTTTATTTTTTTATATTTTTACCACCAATAAATTGTAAAACAATTATCTCGAATTATCATGTTATCGTAGAATAGTTCTAAACCAGCTGATTAGTTCCACCTCTACACTCCCTTTCCGGTCCAAATAACTGCATCCACTTCTTACTCTTGATTTGGATCATTAATCCCAACAAGATCTCTTGGATTGTTAATACATTTTCTATGTACAATCCCGGGATTTTAGGGACTATTATTCATGAAGCACTATTAATAAATTAATTTCAAAGGTCAAAAGGGCAATAAATACTTAGCAAAAAGAAAAAAAGGGCTATAAATATGAATATTTTTGTTATTGGGTTTCACTCATAATAGTAGTAGTGAAGGGAGAGAGAAAACGAGGGGTAGAAATGGAGATTGATTTGTTCCCCAAATTGGCCAAGCAGATTTACGGACGGGATGGAGGAAATTACTACGCCTGGTGCCCCAATGAGTTGCCCATGCTAAAGGAAGCCAATATTGGGGCTTCTAAGCTTGCTCTTCAGAAGAATGGCTTTGCCCTTCCTCGCTATTCTGATTCTCCAAAGGTTGCTTATGTTCTACAAGGTATCTATCTATATATATTCTGTGGATTTTGATTTGTGGTTCTAGTTACTTTTTTTTTTTTTTTTTTTTTTTTTGGGAAAATTGTGTTTTGATTATGTTCTACAAGGTATCTATTAATATTGTGTTTTGATTTGTGACAGAGTTGTGATAGAAATGTATGGGTAATTTTGAAATGAATATAAAGGAAAATGTATTTCTAATTTTATAACCGAAGGAGTATTATTATGCTCATGTTAATCCTTGGGTCATGTTTAACTTTCTTTATTGCTCACTCCATATTTCTATTCTCTATCCAAATTATGGAGCATCACTAGATTAGGTAATTAAATGAGAATTTAAATATAGATAATTTTTGTCATTTTATCGTAAAAAGTCAACTAAAACTTTTACCTTGTAGGAGGTGAGGTGAGGGGAGTATATGTTAGATCTTTTAGATGGTGACTGATTAGTATTATTATGCTCATGTTCGTTCCTGATCATGATATATTTTTTATGAATTTGTTTGGTTGTATGTGTTGTAATACTTTATTCATTGCAATCAGTGCGTTTAAAATTCTAGATGTGACTATATTGGTGGTTTAACTTTATGCTTCATTGGTTTTCTTAGATGATAAATAATTTCTAGATGTGACTATAGGCAGGGGCCGGATCCAGCTTGAAAATTCAGTGGGGTCAAATTTAAAAATAACATTTATTAAGAATAAAAATTAATTTAATAAAATAAATCACAAAACTAAATAATCCTCAAATATTGTTCACAATAATATTTTTTGCGTTTTTATTGCTTGAAATTATTGCATGATAACCTCATTTTTAATAGTTACAAAAATATCATATTTCAATAACATGTACTTGCCTTCTTCCAATTCCTCTACCTCTTCATATATATATATATATAATAGTTATTAATATATTCACAAATTTTAAGGCTTAGTGGAACAAAATAAGTAGAAATCTACTACAGTTTATATTAGTATACTACTATTATGTTACTGAAAAAAAGAATATCATGCTACTATCTTGTTAATATGATAGATAAACATTTTAATATACTTTAAAATGTTTAAATTTGATTTAGTGACTGGTGGATTGTACAACAACAACCGACAACATTATTGGGAGAAGATAAATATAATGATGTTGATCTCGAATTTTATACTACTACTACTAATGAAATGACACCTGTCTACATAATATTGGAATATTTACTAGTCATTGTTTTTTTTATTGTGAAAAATTTAGGTAAATTATAGAAATTATAAACGAAATATTTCATAATTTTTAGTAACTGTAACTCCTCTGTTTTTTACCTTCTTGGTATTCAGGAGAAGTAAATTGATCAAGACAATAAAATACTTAAGTTTTTACAATAGTATTTTATTTTAACAATATATATAGTCGTATATTATTTTTTTTCAATAACATTATAGTAGTGTACTAATATAACTGTAGTACTCTATTTATTTTGTTTCACCATGCTCTAAAATTTGTGAATATATTAATAATTGTAGTATATATATAATATGAAGAGGTGAAAATCCAGTGGGGGCATGTGCCCCCCCTACCCTAGCCTTAGGTCCGCCCATGACTATAGGTGGACCTAGGCTGTAGATGGACCTTCCAACGCCTAGCTCTTGTAGGCGGGGTCTAAGCGGTTTCTTAGGCAGCGTCTAGGCAGGTTATTTTTTCATTATTTTTTATATTTGTAATTAAAAATAAAGTTGTTCTTTATAGTTGTATTATTATAAATTTAATACAAATTAATTTTTTATGGTTATTTTCTAATATATAATAAAACTAACTTATTATTTTAAACATAAATATATTATATAAACTATATATTAGTTTTAAAGATTGAATATGTTAGAAATTATATGAATATATATTATATATTATCTAGTGCATAATTATAATTATATAACGTATAATATAGTACATATATTGTTTAATATATGTCCCTTCCATAAAAAGAATTGCATTAGTAGCAATAATATAGTGTCATATAGCTCATGGAAATAAGTGGACAGGCATATAGATATGTTGTGACGCCCCCAAAATTAGGTATACGTCACCCATCTTGGGTCGCCACTTTACTGTGACGCCCCCAAAATTAGGTATACGTCACCCATCTTGGGTCGCCACTTACACCTGCGGTACATAAATTCAAATCAACTTACTAATATAAGCTGCAGGTGGTGCAATATACATAAAGCGTGAGTTTGAATACAAATATTGTCTACTAGATATTATACAAACTCAAAAGGAGTTCTCATTACAACTATTATCACACTATTTCACGTAGAATAGTGAGGACTACTAATGCTATCCTCTCGGACCATTACTCCGATTCTCCGACTCGTCTCAAATTATGTTCTCATTTCTGAAGAGAACGGTGAAAGAAAGGGTGAGCTCAACTAGCCCGAAGAAGAAATATTATGACTAAGATAATGCAGAATAAATTATCATTAGCCTTCAAATGATGTTAAACCGATAAAATACAATAGACAACCAGGTTTAGCTGCAGCGGAATAAGCAATTCATTAAAAAGTCAGTAGAGAATAAAGTCTACTATCTTTTAGGTTTTAAAAGGTTTTCATCAATTTTTATCGGCGAGACTCAAATTTTAATAAATAAACCACCACATCTAATCATCCCCGTACCACGGCCAAGGATTTTCATCAAATTATCAATGGTCACGACTATACAAGAATCACCCCGGTCATAATCATACCAAAAACTATCCATCATCGCATTACAGTGCCATCGAGGACTTTTTGTCACATCATTTATATCAAGTCAAGATTATACCGAATGATCCCCGGTCATAATCATACTAAGTTCATCTATGCACGTAAGCCAAAGATAACATAATATAACATGAGGATGATGACAATGACATAATAATTCAATAAAACAAGTTCAAGAATTATTTAATCCATGAATTATTAACGCCCAAATTGTCAACACGACATTTTGTTCAGTAGAGTAAAATTCAAGAATGATCGGAAGAATATTTCCATGAAAGATCTTTGGATGAAACGCAAATATCAAGGATATTCTACTAATTTCATGGAGTATAGAAGTCAAAGTTTTAACCAATTTGGGTATAATAAAGAATGGAATAACAAAAGAAATCACCATGCATGCGGTGCCAGATGTAAAAAGTTATTCCAATGAGAATAATAATAACGGAACTGGTCGGTGAAATTCACAAGCAGGATGTTCCAATGTAATAATAAAGATGGAACCAGATCCGGTGTAAAACATACGAGATAGGATATTCGATAGAATGATAAAGACGGAACCAGTCAGGTGTAAAACACACGCATGGATGTTCCAACAGAATAATAAAAGCGGAACCGTGTCGGGTGTAAAAACACATGCATGTGATGTTCAAATGAATAATAGAAGAATGTCACCAAGTATAGGGTAAGCCGCGTATACAGGTTATTCCAACAGAATAAATAAGAATGGAATAACAATAGGATTTCACCAAGTATAGGATATGCCGCATATACAGGTTATGTATAGGGTATGTCACTTTTACAGGTTATTCCAACAGAATAATAGTGAATGGAATAACAGAAGTTCTCTTCAAGAAGAAAGAATAACACCCCTTACCGTAAAAGAACTGAATATAGAAGTAGTGAAGTAGCAGAATACTCTTCTTCTTTCTATAATTTTCTCTCTATAGCTTCTCTCTATAATTTCTCTCTCTAGAGTTTGATGAATTCGTAAGAAAATAATGAAGGAATGAGCTTATTTATAGGAAAATGGAATGCATAGAACTAATCCATTGAACGGTCCAGATTGATTTACTTTAATCGACGGTCCATATTTAAAGAAAAATCTTTTAAATAAAATATAATATATTCTATTTATATAAAAACATTTTACTATGCAAACACTATGCAATACTATGCAAAACACTACGCAACACTATGCATAATAAAATATAATATATTCTATTTATGTAATAACTTTAATAAAGTATTCTATTTTATATAAAAGATGTTTTGTTTTATTACGTTAATAATATGAATAAAACAAAACGTCATTATCATTATAATAATTCATATTATTAATCGACAATAATGGAATCAAACTGGTGACTTCTCACATAGGCATCAATAATCAATACCAGTGCTTACTATGCAACCACACATGACATTCTTGTACTTTTACTACCGAAAGTAGTTCAACAAGATCAACGGTAAAACTTCCGCCGTTATTTTAATAAAATATTTTTGTCGTTTTCTCAATCCGACAATAATTACATTGTAGGTCCACCAATGATTGAGCCGTCAGTTATGCGAATATTCCTCGCTAAACCAAGAATATTCCCCAACCAATCGAATATAATATAACCACTGTGATACTTTTGCAAAATTTATAAATACTACCCACAACTATAATATTATCTCAAATTCACACCATAATATTAAAAAATTATTTCACCAAATTTAAATCTTTATTAATAAAACTGGGTCTCACAATCTCCCTCCTTATGGAATTTAAGCCCTCGAAATTAGGGTACGATACTGGTATGATAAAGAGATGAGGATACCTTCAATACCTTTATCGTTTAAAAATATTAAATTCATCTTTGAAATCCGCCAAAGCTATTCATTAACAATTCATCTTTGCACTACAAAAGCTAAAGATATACAATCTGTAAAACCAATAATGCTAAGACGCGACTTAATAGTATTACGACCACGAATTATCCATGCACCAATCGCTGGCGAGGATATTCGTGTTTTCAATTACTGGTTATGATTATACCGAACAATCTCTCGGTCATAATCATACCAAGTCCATCTATGCACGTAAGCCACGGATGACTTTGAACGCATCCATGAATTAATATTTCATTCACGAGACTCATTTCAATTATTAATCCACATCATCGAATCATCCCCGCACTACAAAGCCGAGGATATTCATTAGTATCACGACCACAAATTATCCATGCACTACTACCAAAGATAATTGTGTTTTCAATTACTAAGTTATGATTATATACCGAACAATCCTCGGTCATAATCACACCAAGTCCATCTATGCACTACTGAGCCATGTATGACTTTCAACATAATATAAAACATGAGGATAATGATATAAAGAATCAATCAAATGAGATAAAGGATAAATATTAAACATTTATAATATAATTTATCCAGATTCAAGAATATCCCCATGTTATCAATCACTTAATAATCTCATAATCTAATAACATTAATATTATAACAATATTTTAATCACTTCTTAAATTTATAAACAATTTATCTTAATTGTTTACGCTTTACCATATAATGCATTTAATCATTCAAAAATGCCATACTCATAAAATATCATCACCAATTATCAAATCCCTCATCAAAAAATATGCATATACTCTATATAGGATTCTTTAGCCATAAAATCCTATTTTCAACTTTGTTACTTCACATAACATATTTAACTCATATGTTCAGAACTAAACTATTTTCATGAAAATACCAAATCGGTCCCAAAAATATTTCTTTTCCGGGATTTAGCATAATATAGTCCCATGATGAAAATATATTTTCTCGGAATTTTTAAAATTCATTTACTATTTTTTCAAAATCAATTTCTAATTAATTCCTTAAGAAATTAGCTACCTCAAGTTTAACTCCAAAATTCCCAAATCTTGGCGGGACCTTACACATGTTATCGTGAGCTTCGGTTTAAATTTCATGGTCATCCGAGTTATAGAACTCCGGTTAATAGCGTTTTTCATCGGAAAAACCTAAATATTGAAATAGTCATAACTTGCTCATTTTAAGTCAGAATGAACTCATTTTTGGACAGGAGGTACTTTATACCATATACTTTCATGTCCCAAAACCCGAATTTTTCTCATAATTTAAGTGGTCAAAACAGACCCCTCTAAAATCATGGCAGCTTTTTTTTTTTGGTTTTGCAGCTTTGCACTCCTTTGCTAAAATCAGTCCACACAAAATTTACAACACCTTTTCCAAGTAATTCCACTTGGATTAGTTAGGTAACTCATAGATCTAACTCTAGGACTTGACCACACTCAAAAATTCAAAATATAATAGGAGATATGGTCAATTGAATTTCATGTTACGTTTTCACCAAAAATCGATTTTCAACTCTTTGTGATTTCTAAGAAACTTTCATGTTTTCACATAATAACCAACATAACTCATCATAACACTTACTAATACCACGTATACCCATGGTTTTCATTAGTCCAATGCTTTTATTATGACTTTTATCATAAACCACGTAAACCTGTTCATTTTAGTTGAAGAAATATTTGAGGGTTTAAGAATTGGGTTTTTTTCTTTGGGTCAATACAAAATTCGATTTCACGCCTAGGGTAGGCTAGGAAATCTTCAAGAATACTAAGAAGAAATTTATTAATGATAGAAATATCATTCAAAAGCTATTATTTCTCGTCAAGACTTGGATAAGACGTCACATTGATACCAACCGTGACTTCTATCCCTTAACCTAGAAAAGCATCTCACAATGATACCTATAAACTTGCCATCTTCATTCACGACGTCGCCACGTAAAGTCCGGCTCGGTGCATTCTACATAAGGAAGTCAACAACGAAAGGATCGGGGCTCTTTACTTATGGCTTCGATATGACAATGATTGACTTTAGTGGTTTGGTTGCTTTGAATTCGTATAACAAAGTTGGTTAGGAATATGAAAGCTAACAACCTTACAAAAGAATAATGAGTAGTTAACCAATTGATTCCTAAAATCACATCAAAGGCAAGTATTTTCAAAGAGATAATATCGACAGTAACGTGAAAGTGTTTATTTGAAACAACAAGATTAATAAAGCAATTGGAGATAACGAAGGTTCCTACTAACGAAGTTTCAACCAATAAGTCAAAGTTTAACTTCTTGAATCAAATTTAAACGTTGAACACAACTAGGTGAAATAAAAGAGTGGGTAGAATCGGTATCTAACACTGCGGTATAGACTTCGCAAGAGCTTATGATTAACTTACCCGTGATAATTTTATTCGGGTTCCTCGTCACACGAAAAAAAACGCTCTCTCTTAAACTACTGGCTTTGGTTTGTGCAGGAATGACCTTTGGTGCCTCCATCCTAGTTGAATTTGTCTTGAAACGACAAAATCGAAGCTAAGTGACTTTTCTTCCACAATTATAACACGCTTTGATTTGCACGGCGCAGATTCGGACCGATGTGTCCCTCTCCTCGCATTTGAAGCATATAATAGGTGGTCCTTCTCCTTCCTTAACAACAAAAGTCTTTGTCGACGTCTTTCCATCATCGTGAATCTCCTTTTCTTGAAATGTCCATTCTTATTGTTTTGGGCCCGATTACCACCGAAGTGGTTACCATATCTCGCCCGCATTGATTCCCTCCACGCTTGTTGTCACCGCTTCGATGACTACTCACCTGGTATTATAATTTTGCGGCTACTTTCTTTTAGTTGGGTTGACTCGTTATCGCACTCCACTAATTGAGCCCTATTTACAACATCTCGAATAAAACACACGGTTTATGAGAAATAAAATGTTGACGTATCTCCGGCTTCAAACCTTTTAAAAACATTCGCCATTCTCTCTTCATTATCTACCAAGTGGGGACGAACCGCCGCGATAACTCCGCAAACTTTGCCTCGTATTGCGACACGGCATCGTATTGTTTTGTTCCAACTTGATAAACTCCACCTCCTTCATGTATGGCGAATACTTTCAGAAAGTATTTGTCGTTGAACAACTCTCGAACTTCTCCCAAGATATCTTGAAGCAAAGAAGTTGAGTACGTTTACCGATTCCCACCGATGTCGCCTCTTCACAAGAACATAAAAGCGGCGAAAGGAACCTTTGCTTCCTGAGCATCCCAAGACATCAAATATCTTGTAATCGCTTTATCCATGCTTACTTGAAGTGGTTTTGGCTCTCCCTTAAACTCCGGTGGTCCCAGCTCCTTGAATTGTTTAGCGGTGACCGCCCGAGAGTTTTCCGTGTTTCCACCTACGTTTTGGACAGGAGTCTCTTTCGCCTGATGTTGCATGAATTCTAAAAACCTTTTAAACGTACCGTCATTCATCAATTGATCAGTGTTGTTGTTTATGGAGGATTATCGCCATCCCGTTGCACATTGTCTCCGATTATTGATCGTGGAGAATCAGCAGGTCTCGTGCTCCATCGCTATTCTCAACATTCTCGGATGCCATTTTCAAACACCGCCACAAAATAAGGGTTAATTGACGTACGACATATTATCACTATACTCGATCGACCAATCAAATACCAAATAAACTTAGGTAGGTCATACTAGCGAAGGAATTCCCGTCTCCCTCCTAGTTCTTATCTCAAGATCTTAGCGTGGATCATATCTCAAGCTTTGATACCAACTATAACGCCCCAAAATTAGGTATCGTCACCCATCTTGGTCGCCACTTTCTTCGTGGACGCCCCAAAATTAGGTATACGCCACCCATCTTGGGTCGCCACTTACACGATACATAAATTCAAATACAACTTACTAATATAAGCTGTGCAGGTATGCAATACGACATAAAGCGTGAGTTTGAATACAAATATTGTTTACTAC
The DNA here is from genome assembly GCA_020205615.1 of Panax quinquefolius. NCBI lineage: Eukaryota > Viridiplantae > Streptophyta > Magnoliopsida > Apiales > Araliaceae > Panax > Panax quinquefolius. The sequence goes on from CM035154.1 coordinate 23,160,949, forward strand.
TAGATATTATACAAACTCAAAAGGAGTCCTCATTACAACTATTATCACACTATTTCACGAGAATAGTGAGGACTACTAATGCTATCCTCTCGGACCATTACTCCGCTCCCCGACTCGTCGTCCAATTTATGTTCTCATTTCTCAAGAGAACGATTGAAAGAAAGGGTGAGCTCAACTAGCCCAAAGAAGAAATATTATGACTAAGATAATGCGAATAAATTATCATTAGCCTTCAACAATGATGTTAAACCGATAAAATACAATAGATAAACGGTTTAATCTGCAATGAATAAGCAATCCATTAAAAAAGTCGAGTAGAGAATAAAGTCTACTATCTTTTAGGTTTTAAAAGGTTTTCATCAATTTTTATCACGAGACTAAGCTTAATAAATAAACCACCACATCTAATCATCCTCGCATTACGGTCGAGGATTTTCATCAAATTATCAATAGTCGTACGACTATACCGAATCACCCCGGTCATAATCATACCAAAAACTATCCATCACCGCATTACATGTGCCATTCGAGGACTTTTGTCACATCATTTATATCAAGTCAAGATTATACCGAATGATCCCCGGTCATAATCATACTAAGTTCATCTATGCACGTAAGCCAAAGATAACATAATATATAACAGGAGGATGATGATAATAACATAATAATTCAATAAAACAAGTTCAAGAATTATTTAATCCATGAATTATTAACGTCAAATTGTCAAAATGATCTTTGTTTAGTAGAGTAAAATTCAAGAATGATCAAGAATATTTCCATGAAAAGATATCTTTGGATGAAACGCAAATATCAAGGATATTCTACTAATTTCATGGAGTATAAGTCAAAGTTTTAACTAACCTGGGTATAATAAAGAATGGAATAACAAAAGAAATCACAATAAATGCGGTGCCAGATGATGTAAAGTTATTCCAATGTAATAATAATAACGGAACTGAAGTCGGTGAAATTCACACCAAGCGGGATGTTCCAACAGAATAATAAAGATGGAACCGATCCGATTGTAAAACATACAGATAGGATATTCCAATAGAATGATAAAAAGAGCGGAACCGGTCGGTGTAAAACACACGCACAGGATGTTCCAATGTAATAATAAAAGCGGAACCCGGTCGGGTGTAAAACACATGCATGAGGATGTTCCAATGTAATAATGAAGAATGTCACCAAGTATAGGTAAGTGGCGATACAAAAGTTATTCCAATGAATAAATAAGAATGGAATAACAATAGGATTTCACCAAATATAGGATATACGTATATACTGAGGTTATGTATAGGTATGTCACTTTTACAAAGTTATTCCAATGTAATAATAGTGAATGGAATAATGTAAGTTCTCTTCAAGAAGAAAAGAATAACACCCCTTACAGTAAAAGAAGCTGAATATAGAAGTAGTGAAGTAGCGAGATATACTCTTCTTCTTTCTATAATTTTTCTCTATAGCTTCTCTCTATAATTTCTCTCTCAGAGTTTCAATGAATTCGTAAGAAAATAATGAAGGAATGAGCTTTCATTTATAGGAAAATGGAATGCATAAGAATTAATCCATGAACGGTCCAGATTGATTTACTTTAATCTGACGGTCCATATTTAAAGAAAAATCTTTTAAATAAAATATAATATATTCTATTTATATAAAACATTTTACTATGCAAACACTATGCAATACTATGCAAAACACTATGCAACACTATGCGTAATAAAATATAATATATTCTATTTATAGAATAACTTTAATAAAGTATTCTATTTTATATAAAAGATGTTTCGCTTTTATTACGTTAATAATACTGAATAAAACAAAACGTCATTATCGCTTATAATAATTCATATTATTAATCGACAATAATGGAATCAAACCTGAGTGACTTCTCACATAGGCATCAATAATCAATACCGTGTGCTACTACGCAACCACACGTATTATTATTGTTTTTACTAATGAAAGTAGTTCAACAAGATCAACCGGTAAAACTTCCGCCGTTATTTTAATAAAATATTTTTGTCGCTTTCTCAATCCGACAATAATTTCATTGTGGGGTCCACCAATGATTGAGCCGTTATATACGAATATTCCTCGCTAAACCTAATATTCCCCGACCAATCGAATATAATATAACCACTTGCATACTTTGCAAAATTTATAAATACTACCCACAACTATAATATTATCTCAAATTCACACCATAATATTAAAAAATTATTTCGACCAAATTTAAATCTTTATTAATAAAATCTGGGGTCTCACATATGTGGTATAAATATATAATATTTCGTGATGGAAATAAGTGGACAAGCATATAGACATGTGGTATAAATATATAATACTGTGAACCCACGAACATAAGTAATATGAAGGCATGAGTTACACGACTATGGCAACCCTAAGGGAATATCAATTGACTTCAACGACGACTCTAACCGGCAACTCCAACGGCGAATCGCAGATAATTTGTCGATGATGGAGTGATGACTTCTTTTTCTTCTTCTCTTTTTAGGTCGTGATTCAGATATGGAATTCATGATTTTGTTCATCGATGATGGAGCGACAACTTCTTTTTCTATTACTTTATTTTTCTTTTTAAGCAGTGGTTCAGATCTGACGATTTTTTGGGCGCCTAGGACCTAGGCGTTGCTTTTGGGGGGCGCCTCTGCCTAGACGGCCGCCTAGGCCGTCTTTTAGAACCATAGTTGTCACGACGCCACGACGATAACCGACTGCCAGGATGCTTAGGTGACAAGACGACTGCCATGGCGTCCGTATGACGACAAGTCGTTTACAACGTGCAATTTATATATTATTTATTTTACTTAACAAGTATATTGGCAATAAAATTATATATACATTAAAATCCAAAACATAACACCATGAAATAACATTTAAATCACAATTATGTAAATACTTAGCAATAACAGTCCAAAAATAAAACACTTGATATTAAAAACTAGTGTAAGAAATAAAAAATTCAACAAACACCACATAGAAAATAAAGTTGCAACCAACCATCACATTGTACTAGTCTAATAACTAATATAGCACACATAGCAAGCCACAATAATGCCTAGACTCTCTACACTAGTCTCTAAATATTGTTCAAGCAAACTCATCAAGAAAAAAGTTATCTCCATTTTGTCCACGAGAACTACTCTCATTCAAAGGCGTAGGTGGTCTTTCTCCAAAATTATCCTCCACATTTTCATCATCATTTGAAATTCTCTCTTCTTCATCATAGTCGGAATCCATCAACCTTAATTCACTTGAAGTTGAACCACCACGACGTTGAGAATACATCATGACATTATCACTAGTATTAGCACGAGCCCTCCTTGAAGAATTGCGACCCTCAAGCGTGTTGGATGCACCGGTTACTCAATCCACATTATTCTATGTAAGATCCTCCCCGGGATGAACAAACCATTCATCAAAATATTACCTACTATTGTTTTTACTTTTGAATCATTGAATGTATTACTTTTGGTCCATACTCCATAATTAATTAATTATACAAACAATAATCACTGTTCACTATCCAAAATATCAAGTAGATAAAATGTTACATATCTTTTTTGTCCACAACACTAGCCCCTTGTCTAAAACAACATATTATGTAAAGTTCATATTGTCTAAAGTTAGTAAATTTTAATAGTTAAAAACAGTAAACAATATTATTTAATCATATACAAAACACTATCCAAAATATTAAAGACAACAAAAGTGTCGCTTGTAGAACTATCAAATTTACTTGTGGAAATATCAATTCTCTATATTATTCTGCTTATGTTATATATTTCAATTGGATCAGTGTGTTTGAATTTCTTAATTATTGCTTCCATATTTTAATTAAAAAAAAGTTTGTGTTTATATCCTGCTTTTCTATACGGAAAGAAATTAGTTAATCAAAGCTGGGGTTTGTCAGAGAACTGTTATTTTAATAGGGATTTGTTTGAGTTGCATGTTTCTGTAGAGTAAAATAAGAGCGACAGATACTGCCATGGGATTATTGTTCTCATGTTTGACATGATTTGTTTGTTTCTATAGAAGTTTGTCATTAAGCTTAACTTAGTTCATCTTGAACTTTTAAACCCCAATTTTTATATACATATATAAATTTATCGATGAGTCTTGAACTGAACAAAACACAATTTTGTCAAACATTGACCGCACATTTACATACCGTCATACTCTTTAGCATGGTGAATTGCTGTTCCATAATCTTTATCTCTTTGATTTTTCTCCCATTCATTAGGCAATGGAGTGGCTGGAATTGTTCTCCCTGAGAAAGAAGAGAAGGTTCTTCCCATCAAAACAGGGGATTCCCTTGCCCTTCCATTCGGTGTTGTGACATGGTGGTACAACAAAGAGGACACAGAACTAGTAATTCTTTTCTTGGGGGAAACTTCAAAAGGCCACAAAGCTGGTTCGTTCACAGATTTCTTCTTGACGGGCGCAAATGGCATCTTCAAAGGCTTTTCAACCGAGTTTGTAGGCAGAGCATGGGACTTGGAAGAAAGTGTTGTGTAGACCCTTGTTGGAAATCAATCCGGTAATGGAATTGTTAAGCTTGATGCTGGTGCCAAGATTACTGAGCCCAGTGAGGATCACCGAAAGGGGATGGTGTTGAACTGTCTGGAAGCTCCATTAGACGTTGATATTAAGAATGGTGGAAGGGTTGTGGTTTTGAACACTAAGAATTTGCCTTTGGTTGGTGAGGTTGGCCTTGGAGCCGATCTTGTTAGGTTGGATGGATGTGCTATGTGTTCTCCAGGTTTTTCATGTGACTCGGCATTCCAGGTGACTTACATTGTTCGGGGCAGTGGTCGTGCGCAGGTTGTTGGGATTGATGGGAAACGTGTTCTTGAAACAACTGTTAAGGCCGGTAATTTGTTTATCGTGCCTAGGTTTTTCGTGGTTTCAAAGATTGCTGATCCCGATGGCCTCGAGTGGTTCTCTATCATTTCCACTCCTAAGTAAGTATTATACTCCTTACATTCTAAAATCAGAGATGCATTTTTCTTTTCCGTCCGTTCCAAATTTGAGATAAATTTCTATTTTTAGACTATAGAAAGTTAACATGCCGTTGCTTTTATTCTTGGAACTATATTTTCTCGTGTCTAATGATAATTTTGATTGTAATGATATTTGTGAAAATTGCAGTCCCATATTCACTCATCTGGCTGGAAGCATCGGTGCATGGAAAGCCTTGTCTCCTCAAGTGATCCAGGCATCTTTCAATGTGAATGCTGATACGGAGAAGCAGTTCCGCTTTAAAAGGACTTCAGATGCCATTTTCTTCCCTCCCTCAAAGTGAGAAAGCAGCAAAGAGTTCTTCTCCAGTTTATGTTTTGGTTTCGAGATGAAGAATAAAACCTAGTAGTTGAGTTCAGTTGAGTTCTTTCTGCAATGGAGCTTGATAATGGTGGATGTTAGTAAACATATTTGTTCCATCTTTTAGAATAATAGTATATTGGTGGATTTTGCAAAATGGATATGATTATTTGATTTTAATACAAACAAGTATATCTATTGTCAACTAACTAAAGAGTATTAAGATGTGTCGATTTTGGAGATGACTTATTTTAAAAAGACTTATATAAGTTAAAATTTAGAATGGCTTATAAGTCATATTAAATAGTGACTTATAAATAAAAGTATTTGACACATTTTGACTTGTATGTCAAAAATTAAGTTAAAATAAAATATGAACAAATAATTGTATTTTAAAAAAATAATAATTAAAATTTAAATATTAAGTTTTAAAATGATTTATAAGTTCAAATAAGATATAAAGACTACAAAAATAAACACAAGAATCTTTATATTTGGTCAAATCTATTTATTTTAAAATGACTTATAAGTCGTTTTTTAAGAAGTAAGAAAATTATTATTTCTCAAACACTACTTATAAGTTAATATATAAGTTAAAAATAAGTTGTAGTAAAACACTTGAATAGTAGTAAAAAATAACTTATAAATTACTATTAGGTTGACAAAAGTTGTGGCCCCGAAGAAATATCCTTCAATAAGCCTTCTTTAGTAAAAAGGCTTATCTTTATTGTCCTTGTACCTCATATAGATCATTTATTTGGGACGGATTACAACTTTGAAGGCCAATAATCACGTGTATCTTTCTTTTGAATTGAATTGGGCCATTTTGACCTATCTACAGTAAGTATTTAAAAAAAAATTCTCATGTTTTATGAGGTAAAATAAGATTGCCTATGTTTCAAGAAAGAGACTTATATTAGTTTTCTTGAAATTTAATTTCTGATATTTTTAAATTTAAAATTGATATAAATTCAATTGATTTTAGTTGATACAATTGAAAATATTGAAAACAACAAAAAAAGTACAACAAATCCACATTTTGTCAAAGAAAATTGTTAAATCCACAACAAAAATTATTATTTCTACAACAAAAGTGTCACTATAGATGTTATAGCGGCAATTTTCATCATCGCTATACATCTACAGTGATACTTTTTTATGAAAATAACAAAAAGTATTGTAAATTTAACAATTCCCTTTGTCAAAATTTAAAAGAATTAACATCAATTTCAAATTTCAGTATTTCACAAAAAAAAAAAAAAAAAAAAAAATCACTTTTTTAAATGTGGGGACTGCACACATGCACAGACCTATTTTTTGTTCTCTCTCTTTAAAGGCAATATTTCCTTTGATAGTGGCATTTCACATTTATAATTTTGACGAACATATTTTTGTTCCACATTTGTCCTTGAGTTTTTTAGTTTAATAATAACGACGATATTTTAATGGTAAATTTGAGTACATAGATGATCCTCGTACTCGTACAAAATTCCAATAAAAGCATAAAAGATGGACTGCAGAGGTTAATGAGGGGAATCACAAATTCACACCCAACTCAAGAACAATTCAACTTGCCTCAACAGGGTACTCTATATATACCCGAGTTGAATAAGATAACACAAAAAGTTGTGGGATCCGGTAACCATGTCATGGTAAGTTGATCAATTGATTAATACAGTACTGACACGCAGAGATAGATCACCTCCCGACCTGCGTATCGACACTGTATTGGTCAATTGACTAAAGTTAACCTCATGCTAACCACCGCCAAAAAGTGTGCCCTTAATCATGAGATTGGCCAACCATTATCAGTAAATCACATTATTTGGAGGACACTTTAGTGCACACTTTTTTAGTCTCCCTGCCTTTACACATATTTACCTTGTAACAGAGGAAAATAAATTATTAAAAAACAAAACAAAAAACCCACTAAACCTTTTCAAGTTGTTGGTTAAGCTCTGCTTAATTTTTCTTTTTCCTATGAAAAATTGGGCAAAAAGGCTGTCGAATTACATACTGAAATTCCGTAGGCAGAGGCCAGTTACTCAAAAAGCAAACAGCAGCAGCAAGCATGTCGATACTCTGTAGGCAGAGCCACCCAACACCATATATTTGCAAAAGCATCAGTAACTCTGCATTATGCGGTTGCCCTCAAAGGAATAGACTCTGAATTTTCATCTTGTTCCGAGGGTTTAGGTCTTCGAGATTTATCTTTCAAAAAGTAATTTGCATAAAGGGTTGCAAAGACAACCACCTATTCAACAAACCAGAAGTGTATTTGAGCAGCTTCTTACAAATCATACCAAGAAAAACCAATAAGGAAAAATAAACAAAAAATAAAAATTATAGGAGGAAAAGATAAAGAGATTAATAAACTTACAGCCCCAGTGCACTGTTCCCAGCTCAATGGATGGCCAAACCACACGCATGATAGCAAAATGCTTACTAACTATATGAACAAATTTGGGAGAGCAACATTGATTAGAATTGTGACGAGAGGAGAAAATGATCAAGTTTTTGGTTATTTTACCTGTCTAGTAGTCATTATGGTTGCAAATGTAAGAGCACCAAATGTACGGATGGTGTAAGATATGAAGAATTGACTAGCTGTTGCTACCTGTGACAAAATTTTACTTCAGGTTTTCCATTTCCAGTCAGAAAGATGGAAGAATGTATTAATTGATTATCTTTAAAGCATAAATATTTAAACAAAATAAGTTTTACTAGTGTACAGCTGTACTGCTATATAGACGACTTACAGTTGAAAGCAATGCAATGTCCAAGAAACAATCATTATGGCGATAAACAAAATCTATTGCCATGATAAGATGGTTCTGTACGATAAGAGCTATCAAAAGCCGAAAAGAAGCCCGTTATTAACTAACACACATGAAGTGTAACACATGCAATCCTCGAAGCAAGGAAAAAACATCATTATGTAGGAAAATAAAGGTAATAAATCTCACAAAATAGTTTAAAATATTTGATTATCAAGGCAAGGAGTACGAGGCATGAGCCAAATAAATGTATGCAGATGCTATCAGCCTTTGAGAAGAACATAATTGGACTCAGAAATTAAGCTATTTAATGAGACTAATATAGAAATTAATAAGATAAGATAACCAAGGGAACAAACCTATAAAGCTGAGTATGCAAGAACATAATGTTGTGTAGAATATCTGATTCTGTATTTCCATATCATAGCCTTTAAATAGTTTATCCTGGAAAGTGCTAGTAAAGCCATCAAGCCTGTGACAGATGAGGTAAAGAAAACAATCAAATGCGTACATAGGATTCCTGAAACCCAACATTAGACACTCTACGGATAAGATCTCCTGTCTAACACATATAAACACTTATCTGAAGGTGCCAAAAAATTTGAGTTGTGTTTTAAGGAAGTGCAATTTATAGAAGAATAAAGCAAAATTTGAACATTAAAAAGAAGAAGAAAAATTAGACAAAAGTATCTAAGCGTAACGAAGAACGCCACAGAAAAGTTCAAGAATTTTGTTTAGCTACTAACTAGAAGGTTAGTAGAGAAGTTGGTTAATAGAATAGACCGAGGCCTCATGCACAAAAGCATAGAAACTTCAGCTACTAAGCATGTAACTTTTAAACTTCATTATATGAACCAACCAAGGGAATAAATAAAATATATAGATATGACTAATGAGCAAGAAAGTAAAATAAAAAAATCAAATTCCAAACATACAAGATGCATAAAGAACAAGGGGAAGAAGAGTTTTGTGTTGATACCCAAGATAAATAACCATCAGGGAAACGCCCCAAACTGTGCTTTCCCTTCCCTTACTGTAAGGACTAATATCATCAGCAGCCTACAAAAATAAAACAAAATTAATTTAATGTTTATATATTGACACAAGCTACCACATACCATTCAAATAAAAACTTATAGAAAACTAAGAACTTATATATATATATATATATATATATATATATATATATATATAGCTCAGCTTTCTCCAGCGAACTAGAGAGAGCGAACTAAGAACGAACCGGCTATAGCGACGGTTTTTTCCGTTTATAACATAGAAAAAAGCCCTTATTATTTGGAGAAGCGGATATATATATATATATATATATATATATATATATATATATATATATATTGTTAGAATATATACACATATAGAGAATTAAGAAGAACACAAGAGATTTACGTGGTTCCCCAATTTGGGTACTCCACAGGCGGCTTGTTGTTTATTGATGATTCCTTGGTTACATAGGGCTTTACAATAGATAGTATATATACCTACTAATCCTATTCCAACCCTACTTCACATTATGGTCAATTACCCATAATGACCTTTCCAATTAACAATCCAGAAAGTCTCTGTCCGCCGACCGGCGCGGCCCGCGCCGCTCACATGCAAACCATAGCGCGGTCCGCGCTACATGGGCAGTAGCTCCTCCAGTACCGGCGCGCCCCACGCCACTTCAAGCTTTACCCCAGCGCTCCCCGCGCTACCATGGCAGTAACCTTCGGCCCGAGCTCCGCTTCGCTCCCCTAGGCTCCGCACTAGTCTTTTCCAGTGACTTCTATATTATGAGTCACAAGTTCCCAACATATATATATATATATGTGTGTGTGTGTGTGTGTGTGTGTGTGTGTGTGTGTGTGAGTGTGTGTGTGTGTGTGTGCGCGTGTGTGCCACCCTTAATTAGGTTTAATTAGGGCCCTTTTGGTTCAGGTATCGGACTAGCACCACCCTTTCAAAAATAATAACCCTGTTAGGGAAAACATCAGAAGAGAAAATGGTACTAATATTAGGTTTAATTAGGTTCATAAAACCCATTTTGGGTTATGAAACCCGAGGGGTTCATAATTATTGCTTGAGGGGATAAAAATTTTATTGACCAAAATATCCCATAAGGCCTACAGGCTATTCCAGGTGTGCCACTTTTAATCACTAAGTCAACACCCAGCCTTATATCTCATCTTCAAGTCGCTTCCACTGTTTTCTTCTTCTTTGTCTCCAAGTTCCGCCATAGTGCTGCTTGCTTCTTCTGGTGATGATGGTTGAGATTGACAAATCCTACTTCTTCGCCTTCTGGTAGTGCAACTCCTTACCACCATAATGTTAATCACGAGTCATGCACCAAGAATAAGGATAAAATATGGCCAAGAAATTATAGAGGGGGGTGGAATTGGGGAATCAAATTAAGGGCTTTACATTCTTTCATTTCTTTCACGTTCTTTACTACTATTGTGTTTTTCCCCATTGTATTTTCTCCCTAGCTCTTCATTTTGGGATTATATTTTATACGTATCTCTCTCTTTATTGCTTTCTTTCTATTGGTATAATATTAAATCCCTTATATCTTCTAAAAATTGGGAGGTTTAGGGCTTAATTCTCACCTATCACTTGCAACTGCAATAGTGTAATATATTCTGAAACTGTCATTCATAAAATACTTTATTCCATTAACTGAATAATTATGACACAAATTAGGTTATTTACTAAAGGAACATATATTCAAAAAAAAAATGCAGCACAATACATCCATTAACGAGGTCGGTATTCACTTCAGCAGTGCAAATGGTTATGTCATGTAACATGCCTCAACAACAAAACTAGTTGAAGCAATCTCATTATAGGAAAATAAGACAATAATTATTACCGGGAATAGAATGAATAGCGCACACCCGAGGGTAACTAGTAAAGCAAACAAATATTCACACCCTTTGAATTTCTTTTGCATAATGACACTGCTCCAAATCTGCATATATAAGAAGATTATGAGTCAAATACCAAATTAGGTAACAACAGATAACACTGAGAAAGCCGACAATCAGAAATATATTAAAAGAACGTGAAATACTGATCTCTGATGACATCCAACAACATTATTTTTGCAATTCATCAACTAAGTTAACCAAAAGAATGATGTCCTCTAGAAAGCTAAATGTCATTTGATATCCTCTATCAGAAATCAAAAGGCTTCTATAATAAGAAAAAATACAGGTGAATGTAAAATGCACATGCAAAAAAAGGAGCTAATACTAATGGGATGTCTGACCTAAAAGAGCCCAAACTAAGAAAAAGCAGAAAGGTCCAAAAAAACATTAATTGGTAATTATGAGCCGGTAGATAAACTTTGCCATCCAAGTTCCGACCTAATCAATGCACACAATCTGACCCAGTCAAAATTTTGTCTGAAAACCAAATGAAGCTGGCAGATCCTTCCCTATAGGAACCACAGGTGCATGCCATTTGCACAATGCCAAGATTACAACACAACTTGTTGATTATGGACTCCATTTGGGCCCACTCCCAACTTAGGCCAGTATATTTAATCATAATACATTCCCTACAAAACCAAATCAACGATACCAGTCTTTGAAACAAAACCACGTCAATGATATTTTGTCACAGATAAGGCAAGTATTTGCCACAGTCAGCCTCCTCAGTTAAACCATTAAACAAATGGAGACCTAATGAGGTTCTACAACATTTAATAAAATGTAGAACTAGCCAGAATTAGGAGTACTTTGGCGCAATCACTGGAGAAGCCAGAGGCACTGGCACATTATGACATAAATTTTTTCTTTAAATAAATAAATAAAACTGGGAAATTGCAGCAGGGAGTTAGCCAGTAGATTGAGTAAATCAACCGTACACCGTAATGAACAAAAAGCAATTTTTCCCACAAGGAGCAATATAAACATGTGTAATAGTGATTAACAAAATTAACAACAAAGTAACCTTTTCTTTTTGATAAATAACAACAAAGTAACCTACCATTACAGGTATCATTTTGGCACACTTTGCCAGTGTCTGAACAGGAAAACTGACATATTTGAGGGCCTGAAGCAAGTGTCAGTAAAAATGGTTAATGCAAACAAACAATTATTTTCTCAACCGTCACTTAAAAATGATTTATTAAGAACACTAAAGAATATAAGTATGCGTGCATGTAATAATTCCCTTGCAGAAAAAATTATAATAAAGAAGACAAATTCTGAAAATGAAAATAGTTACCTCATACTGACATGTTGTGGTTAGTATATTAGATACTGATGTAATGCAATACTTATAAACTGGAGCAACAGGATCCATGTCTTTTTTACTCGCCTAGAAGAAAAAATCAATGGTCACCAAACCCAGTTAAAAAGATGTTGAAACCTCCAGGCTCCAACATATATCTAAGTAGGTTTTTTTAATATAGATAAATATTTAACAAGCTTTTGCACAGACAAAGTCCCTATTATGCTTTGCCACTTTGTAGGTAGCATGCAGTCCGACTGAAGGGACATGTGTCATATGCATGCTGATTTCCATCAACCAAGATGTGTGCCCTTGGGGGGGGAATAACTAATCAATTAACAAAAAATCACTACTTACCAGTAAACTGCCTGCAGATACCGCGGATGTTGTAATGCGATTGCAGAAAACAAGAAACAATGAGTATTTGAATAATTCTTTGTCTGGTCCATATGGAACTCTCATGATCTTTTCCTGCAAAAGTTATACTTCAATGAATCCATAACTGATCAATTCAAACTTAATTGTAATAAGTAAATAGCTTTTATAGAAAATTTTGAAAATTAATCGTTCCACAATTACACTTATTTAACTAGTCTTTTTGTCACATTAAAATGAATCAGTGAATCCAGAAATGGAGAGAATATACATATGGCATGTTTTTCGTTGGGCTTAGTTCATCTGTTTATGACATGCTTTCCCATCCCAGAGTTAATGAGGGAGTAGATAACATGTTCTTTTGAAAATATATAATTGTAATGATTTCTACCAACTTGTGCATATTTGAAATTACTACAACACCACATACACATTTTTAACAAGACATCTATATCTAGTTAATATACACATCTAGAAAGTGCCTCAACAATGTTTTTTGAGATTTCATGAAGTGTCGGCATTTGACATGTAAATAGCCATTCAGAAGTGTAGGATAGTGGATAAGCTAAGCCCAGAAAGCAACATTGAAAGAATGTCCATTAGAAGATGGTGCGACTCGGGTGACTGTAAATACAAGTTTTCCACTTCGATTCGTCAAGAAGCTCACTCAAACATAACTCCTTCAGAATTGCAATAGCTAATTCGTAACAAAAGCACAAAAGATTTAAATTCACCACCATGTTTTGGGTAAATTTTAATGCTTAAACAGAACCTTAGTATGACAAAGGCCGTGACTTTGGAGATGTTTATACTTAACTTTGTTAAAATACAAGGGTTGATCCTTCAAGGCTTATAAGAGGTCTTCTAAGGAGAAAAAATTTGGGGAAACAGGAATATTTCAGATCTACATGAAATCCCAAAAATTTCACAAGGAGTCACAACAACTAAGTAACGATATACTTTCTACCCTGCAAATACCTTGATGAATATTTTTAATTGAGCACAATCCACTAAAAGTAATAATCAGAACAAAATTATAAATAGCTTTAATACTCCAATGCCAATAAAAGAATCAGAAATAAACTAAATCAGTGACATATATACACGTTTTCCTCAAATTCCTTCCTATCAACTTCAAAAGCTGACCTCTCTTTGTCAAAACAAATTCTTGTATTCTTTTAACATCCTAACCTTTTGGAATACTAGCCGATTAGGGAGCTCAAACACCAAATGTACCACATATGAGTAGGGGAAATGAACATTAAAGCTCTAAATTATTGTACAAGCACTTGAATGAAATAATATAACTTGCCGTATTCAACTTTTGCTATCATTTGTTCCTTATTTTTTGCTATAGTTCTGAACTTGAATAACAACAATTAATTACAATAAGCATGCAAAGGTTTCCCAAACAGTCAAATTCAATAGCAAGTATTATAACAAAGCTTCACCTGTAGTAGGCCATAGATTACGAGAGTAGACATGATTCCGGTCACAGCAAAAGTCCCTTTCACCAACTTTTCCTTTCCGGATAGTGATGACGGTTCCGCCATATCCCATCAACCGCCTCTCCCCAACAATTACAACCAAATCACCAATAACTAACAGAAAACTCGCCGGAAAAACAGTCACCAACGATAAGTCGATAACTATCAGAAGAAAAGTCGCAAAAAGGATATCTAACGCCGTAGATGTACTATTTTGTTTTTTAATTCTTCGATTCGGAATTGTCAGGCCGAGTACTGATTTTTCCCGGCCGGCATAAATTGCTCTTCTTTTGTGCCATGTCATCATATGTTTATGGCCCACTAGGAAAAACCTTTTTGCTATCCGTATGGGCTTATATTCGTTGATTTGACGGTACGAGATTTTATTGAAATCTTGGAAGCCTAATTCTAAATTTAAAAACTAAATTAATTTTATAGATTTGATATGATGATGAAAAGTAAATTCGGGAATTATTTCCTCTCTTTTTTTTAAATATTTTATTTTCTACCTTAAGAATTGTTGTGTAGTAATAGGTAAACTTGAGTATATGAGACACCACATAAACAACATACATTCAATAAAATAACCACCTTTGCATGTATGTGTTCACCGTGCTAACATCTCTCTCTATATAGAGCAAGGATTAAGTAGATACTTTGACGCCCCAAAATAGGTATACATCACTCATTTTAAATCGTCAATAATATGGTACAGAAACAACTACAACTTTATTAATACAACATAAAAACTGTGAGTTTAAATACAAATATTGTCATCTAGACAATATTCACACCCAAATAAGTCCTCTTTATAATTATTGGTACATTATTTTATAAAAATAGTGAGGACTACTAAAACAACTCTCTAGAACCATCATTCCACACCCACTTAGTAACTCGCTACATTCTCGCCTCCCACGAGAAGAAAAATGGAAACAAAAAGAAAAGGTGAGCTCAATTAGCCGGTAAAGAATATTATGACTAAGATAATATAGAACAAATTATCGTTAGTCTTCAACGAGGAAAAATCGACAAAATACAAGAGACAACAAGTTTCGGATCAATATTCGCAATGAAATAATAATTCATAGAAGAGTTACGTAGAGAATGAAATTTACTTTTATCTATGAATTTAAAAGTCCATCCGTGATATTTTATCCTCGTAACATCAATCAATATACAACTGGAATCAAATATTCATCTTTTGCACTTACTGGGCCAAAGATATTCATCAGTTGGTCATGTTCATTTCAACACATGTACATCTTTGCATTACAGCCAAAGATATTCATCATAAAATCATTAATCTTTGCACTACAGGCCAAAGATATTTAATAATATCATCATTTAGAATGAGGATGATGAAAAATATTTTAAAGAAAAGCGAATCCGGTGAAACAAAAGAACAAGTATTATGGATTCGTACTTTTTAAACAATCCGAGTTCAAAAATACTTCAAAAATAATCATAGTGAAGTAAAATTCAAGAATGATCAAAACATGGATACAATCAAAGCTAGTATCCATAATAGATATTTTGGACAAAATATAAAAAATTTAATTTTTACGTGAATAGTGTTATATTAAGTGAATAGTGATAGTATCGTGATATAGTATCTCAAATGACACTAAAAGACAAGAATTTCACAAGAAAAATCTTACCAATATTTTGGCATAATGATATTAGAAGAAATAATATCATTTAAAAAAAAAATATCCCTTACCTCCAAAAAGACAGTACTTCTCACTGGAATACTGGATATAGTGCTGAAGGGAACTTGCTCCGTATAACAACACTCATAGTATTAAAATACTCACAAGAATACGCTCAATAATATAGAGGGAGAAAGAGAGAGAAAACTTCAGTTTCTGGTGTGATTTTCAATTCTAACCTAAGCACCCTATTTATAGGAAAATGCTTAGAACACCAAAGCAGAAAATTTAATAAAATAATAATATAATTAAACAAATTTCTTATGCACACCAAGAATCTGAATTCAGCAACTTAACACATGTTTAATGAGGCCCACAAAATGTAAAAAACATTTTTCTTAAAATAAATATTTTAAACTCCAAAAATCAATTATTCTGGAACTTCGGAACTTCAATAATTCATAATAAATAGCCCTTTTATCAGAAAAATTCGAACCTCATGTCCTTTTTATAGGAAATTTCATTCTCTACAACTTTGCAGAAGAAAATTTTTCCAAATTCCAAACAAAAATTGATCGAAATCCACAAACGGGCGATTTTATTGGCTATAATCAAATTTCAGTCAAGAAATGGGCCCGCAGACATGTTTAACATGTTTTAAATAATTTTTGTAACAAAAATACTCTTCCTCCTCATATACTCATATATCCCACATTCATTGTAAAAATATCACCATTATTATATTATTAAAATATAATAATATATTTAAATGAATTATTTATCAGAAAAGATAAAATAATAATTTTTCAACAATTGTCACATTAAAATTTTCTCCATCTATATCCACATAAAATGAATATTTTCTTATCATATAAATCAATAATTAATTATTCACAAATAATATTACAGAATCACAATCTCGATAATCGAAAGCGGTTCAGGAAGAGGGCTTTCAAATAAGGATTTCTCCTTCTCGACGCACAATTAGGTGACCAAACCTCTCCTTGATGCGAACTTTCTAGACATTGCCAATAATGTTATCTAATAATATTATTCAAATAATATGAATTATTGATCCGATAATGAAAATATCGTGTAGTGACAATTATTGAAACAACAATAATATAAAATATCAATGTAGCAATTATTGAATCAATAAAATAAAATATTGAGCAATAACTCATCGTGTAACAATTATTGAGTAATGCCTTCCTACGTAAGAATCAATAATTGGTGCAATACCGTAAGCTCTTCTTGTGTTTTAACCATACGGGTATTCCAACAAGATTAATGTAGAATAACTACGCCAATTATTTATAAACAACGTATACTTGTCGTTTTCTTCATCCAATCACTTTCCATTATGGGGCCCACACAAGGCTTCGCCGTCGTACGAATATTTCCCGACAGTAAGAATATTCCACGACCAAACTAATATTCTCCGATAAAAATGAATATTTTATAACCACTTGCATATTTGAAATATTTGCGCATTTTACCCATAACTAACCACATTAATCAAATCAACCCTTACTATTTTAGAATAATAAATAGAGAAAATTTGATTTTATTTATAATAAGTTGGGGTCTTACACATACCCTTTATCTTACTCACCCATGCTCACCCCTTTAGCTGAGCGGACGGTGACGGTTTTGGTCATACAATAGTAAATACATTCTTTTAATGACGGACAACATATAGCGTCGCTAAAAGTATAGACGATTTATTGTATAACCAACCGTCACGGGTCCGTCGCTAAAAAGGAAGTGAGTACTAGTGAAAAAGAAAAGTATGTATTTAATCCGGACCTTATATATATATAGTCCGGATCAGGTCTGGACTCCTGGAGCATAACAAAATTCGGACTTTTTTTTGACTTTTTTTAAAACAACTAAAAATAAAAAATTATGGAACTTTAATTTTTACATAATACAGTATTTTGGGTGTGATTTGGATACATATATCAAAATATGTCTGTACAAACTGTACTTTGTAAAAATTCAAGTTCCATAATTTTTTTTTAAGTTGTTCTACAAAAAAAAAAAAAATCGGTCCACATTTTAATAATCTATATTTAACAACTTGAACCTAAAAAAAAGAAAGGAAAATGAAATAGAAAAGAGAAAAATGTTTTGGGAGTGTGAGATAGGGAGCATGCAGCTAGGGGTGCTTATCGGTAAAAAACCAAACGGGTATCGAAAAATCTGAACCGAAATCTGATTCAAAAATTAGAAAAAATAAGATAACCTAATCGCAGATCGAATTACCGATTTTGAAACTGGGTTGCATACAAAATTGGTATCGATTTTTTCGGTTCAATTTTTGGTTATACCGCATGTATATAATTATTAATGCTTTGGCATTAATTGTTCCATCTTTTTGGAGTTGATTTACTTTGTTAAGAAATCTGCAGTATTTCCGTATAAGTGGGTTTTCGTTCAGTTTGGTGCTTTTATAGTACTTTGTGGAGCAACACATCTGATTAACCTATGGACCTTTACTATCCATACTTAAATAGTGGTACATTGTCATGACCATCGCTAAGCTTTTAACTTCTTTGTAGTGTCTGTCGCGACTTTTACCCTAGTGCACATCATTCCTGACATCTTAAGTGTTAAAACTAGGGAACTATTTTTGAAAAATAAGACTGCAGAGCTTGATTGGTTTTTTTCGGTATTTCAGTTTTTACCAAATTCAAAAAGTTCCTTACCGGCTACCGCTACCGATACCGAAAAGTATAAAAAAACTAAAAAATCGGTACCAAAAAAACTGGTACCGCCGATTTCGATATCAATCGATTCGGTAAAAAATCAAAAAAATCAAATTTTTTGAGCACCCCTACATGCAGTCGAACAATGCCAAATGTCTCCCTATTTGATTATCGCCTTATAATTATTAATTATAAAGAGTACGTATGTGATTGAATTTATATTATATTTTTACTCACAAACAAATTACGTAATCAACTATTACTTCCAAATTATCTAGTTAAGTACTATTCCTTATATTAGTCTACTACTTATTTTATAATTTTTTATATTTGTGAATCAATTAGCGAGTGGAGTATTAATTAGTTATATTTTTTTAATTTAAATTATAATTATTTTAAGTTTCATGATTAATTTCTACGACCTTTCATGTTCGCCGCTATTCTCTCTTACGATCAATTAAATTTTTTTATGTTGGCCGCTACGTTTTGAGTGGCCGCAAAAGAGATTAGCTGTAATATCTGAAAAAAAAATAATAATAAATAAATTTTAAATTATAATAAAAAAAAAATTTATTTTGTCATTTATTTGGGTCAAACTAGTTATTTAATTTATGTGGGCTAATAAAAATTAATAAGTGATGGATAATTTAATTTAATAAAATTGGGCCTTAAAATTAATTGGGTTTAATTTATGTGGGTAATATTTAGTTCTATATAATTAGGAGAATTAATAAATAAAACCTAATTAGACTCTCATACGCTTGATACGTGACTGAGGGAAAGAGAAACAAGAAGCAAAAAGTCGGCTGTGATTTTTTTTCACAACTGGTACCAGACGAAAGAATAAGGGAAATTGATTGAGGTAAAATCTTTATTTGTTCATAAATATTATATGTTTGTAGCAATATAACTATATTCGTAGCTACAGTACTAACAAAGAAGTAAAAATCTTAATGAATAAAATAATAAAATTAAGTACTTGATGATCAAGAACTTGATTGATTTTATATATATATATATATATATATATATATATATATATATATATATATGAGGATTAATTTATGAGCTTAAATCGTTATTATATATTATTATTATATAAGAATTATATATACATATATGTATATCAATTGATTTCAGCTATGCATGCATTGATTATGTTCCGTACCTATATAAATATTATGTGTGGGCTTGCAGCACTTGCTGCAGGCGTTGGTTTTTATTTATTTATTTATTTATTTATATATATATATATATATATATTATATGTTAATAAATTTTATTTTGGCCATGAAATGTATAAACCGAATTTACATCAAATTGTAGTTTATATATTAATTTGAAGTAATTAATTTTGTGGACATAGTTATAAAAGTTTTAATAATAAATTTAATAGTATCACGTTATTAATGATTGGATTATAAAAAAATCTTATTAAATTATTTAAATTAAGCGAAAAGAATTTAAAGAGTTATACTTAGTATATAAATTTTGGAGTATTAATAATTGATTAAAGGCATATTAAATAGATTATGAATTATTTTGGAATTATTAGTTTGGATTATTTTTAATTTGAGGTGAATATGTTTAGGTTGTGAATAACGTTTCGTATTTGATATCGTTGGCATTTGAGGGAAGTCTAACGGGTGATATTTGGCTTCAGTGAATTATTTTGGTACTATATTAAGGTACGGATTCCGTACTATTTCAGCGATACTTTTGTTAAATTTGATTTTGTTCGTTTGTTTCCTTATTTCAAATTCTATTATGATTTCACATAATTATTTCCTGTGAAATTAATATATTTATTTCATTTTGGAGTTGACACATTGGACTCGTATTTGTACTCTTTGCATCAAGTTATCATGTCTAGTATTTATTTTTTGATAATTGTAGAGCGGTACATGTTGCTACCTTCTTTTTGAAACCGTGTGATTATAATTTGATTTGGTTCAACATGTACATATAGAACCCTTTCGTTGGTATTATGTCACATGTGTTGTAACATAATATTTTTGTTAGAATATATCGTAGGGTATACTTGAGCTATAACCACCTATGGGGGTACCACAGGCATGTCGTCTTGGCACGAGAGGCATGACACTCTCCGTGGCGGTGTGATTAGTCCACGGCGTCTCCGTTTTGGGCTCGGGAGGAAGTGGGCCATTTGGTGTTTTGTTGTGGGAGGCGTATGGGTTAACCCTAGTTTTACATTACTCATGGATTGGTGATGTTGTGCCAAACACACCTATCCGATTTGCATACATTTGGATTCGCGGTCCAATGTGTGATTGCCTGTGTGATATTATTTTGATGTGCCTGTGTGGCATTATTTTGGTTGTCTGTGTGGCATCATTTGATTTGCCTGTGTGGCATTATTTTAACTTGCCTGTGTGGCAAGGTATATTTCTGAGCTCATTCGGTATGAAATAACTCCAGCCATTTGATTCAGTCTATTATTTCATTGTATTGGTTTTGTTTGTTTCTGTTCAGTTTAATTCATTGAGTTGGTTACTTCAGTTCATTATTTCTTTACTCTTCTGTTAATTCAGATATATTCCATTCAAATCTTTGGAGATTATATTTTTGTCAGTATTTACACTTGAGGCTTTGTTCAGTATTTTGTCTAAGATATTTTCGTATATCAGTTGTATATCTTTTGTATTATCTATATCCGTACTGGGCAATTCGCTCATGCTGTGTTTTTCTTCCTAAATTTGGTTTGCAGAGGATGATTCGAGGACTAGTGTGATGAGAGTGTTGCCTTTAATCGTCCAGTTGTTTCGATATTTAGTTTTGATTATTTTGACTACGGTTGGAGAATTATATTTATTACTTTATTTATGGATCACCATTGTAAGACCCCAAATTATTAATAAATAAAATTTATTTTCCTCTATTTATTATTTTGAAATAGTAAGGGTTGATTTGATTAATGTGGATAGTTATGGGTAAAATACATAAATATTTGAATAAGCAAGTGGTTATAAAATATTCATTCTTTGTCGGGGAATATTAAATGCGACAGTAGCGATCTTTTGTGGGCCCCATAATGAAAAAGCGATTGGATGAAGAAAGCGACAAATATAAGTTATTTATAAATAATTGGCGTAGTTATTACTGATTAATATCTTGTTGGAATACCGGTGGTTAAAATACACTAATACGCGTTGTTGAAACAAGATAGCATGCAGTATTGCACCAATTATTGATTCTTACGTAGAAGGCACTACTCAATAATTGTTACTGTAATTACTATTCAATATTTTATTTTATTGATTCAATAATTCTTTGCATTGATATTTTATATTACCGTTGTTTCAATAAATTGTCATTTACAAGTATTTTCCATTATCTCGAGACAATAATTCATATTATCTGAATAATATTATTGGATAACATTATTGGCAATGTCTAGAAATTTACATCTAAGGAGAGGTTTGGTCACCTAATGCGGCGCCAAGTAAGGAGAGATCCTTATTGGAAAGCCCCTCTTTCCTGAACGGCACAGTTGCGATCTTTGTGATTCTGTAATATTATTTGTGAATAATTAATTATTGATTTATATGATGAGGAAAATATTGATTTTATGTGGATATAGATGGAGAAAATTTTTAATGTGACAATTGTTGAAAATTAATATTTTATCTTTTTCTGATAAAATAATTCATTTAAATATATTATTTTAATAATATATTAACGGTGATATTTTTATAATGAATGTGGGATATATGAGTATATGAGGAAGAGTATTTTTGTGGCATTAAATGTGACGCCCCCAAAATAGGTATACATCACCCATTCTGAGTTGTCAATACATGGTACAGAAACAACTACAACTTTATTATTACAACAAGAAAGCGTGAGTTTGAATACAAATATTATCTTCAGACAATATCTATACTCAAATAAATCCTCATCACATTTATTGATACATTATTTTACAAAATGGTGAGGACTACTAAACAATCCTTTTCTAAAGCCTTCATTCCATACCCACTTCGTACTCGCTTATATTCTCGCCTCCTCCGAGAAGAATGGAACAAAAAGGAAAAGGGTGAGCTCAACTAGCTCAAGAAGAATATTATGACTAAGATAATATACAACAAATTATCGTTAGTCTTCAACAGGAAAAATTTAATAGAATCTGATAGACAACAAATTTTAAATCAATATTCGCAATGAAATAATAATTCATTAGAAGAGTTAAGTAGAGAATGCAAACTACTATCTTCTATGTATGAATTTAAAAGTTCATCGCGTCTATCTTTTATCCTGTAACATCAATCAATATACATCCTGAATCAAATATTCATCTTTGCACTACTCTAGGCCAAAGATATTCATCGATTGGTCATGTTCATTTAAACACTGCTCATCTTTGCACTACTGAAGCCAAAGATATTAATCGATCGATCGTGTTCATCTCAACACTGTTCATCTTTGCACTACAAAGCCAAAGATATTCTTGAAATCATTCATCTTTGACCACTCTGGCCAAAGATATTCAATAATATCATCATTTAAGACCGAGGATGATGAAAATATTTTTAAAGAAACGAATCCATTGAAACAAAATAACAAGGATTAAGGATTAAGGATTCGTACTTGATTTTATCCACATCCAAAAATACCTCAAAATAATCATGGTGGTGTAAAATTCAAGAATGATCAAAACATGGATACAATCAAAGCTAGTATCCGAATAGATATTTTAGACGAAAAGAAGAAATTTTATTTTTCGATGAATAGTGTCAGATATCGTGAATAGTGCCGTATACGTGAATAGTAACTCGACACCAAAAGATAGAAATTCCAAAAAAACATTTTCACGCTTCATGCTTAATAGTACTCGTGAATAGTAACTTGTGAATAGTAACTCATGAATAGTAACTCGTGAATAGTAACTCATGAATAGTAACCACGACATGAAAAAGTTTCAAATTTGATAAAAGTTCCAATCAATATTTCAAAGATAATGATATTGAAGAAATAATATCATTCTGAAAAAAATAATATCTCTTACCTCAAAGAATCGATTTCGGAAGGAAAGGTCGGAAGTGATCTTTGAATGAAACTTGTATTGAGCAAACAACTCTCAAAGTATCTGAATACTCACAAAATACATCAATAATAATAGAGAGAGAGAGAGAAAGCTTATGTTTACGGTGTGATTTTCAATTCTAACTTAGTCCTCTTTTTATAGGAAAATGTTAGCCCGCCAAGGCAGACTTGACTGCTTTATTGATGGCTTTTACGCTACTATTGCCACCCACCACATTTGAAATAAAATTCAGCACATTTCTTCACCAACCACAAGTGGGGCCCACTCAATTCTAGAATTTTCCACCAAAATCAATTATAACCCTAATTTCCTAATCGACACCTCTTAAAATTCATAACAAATCATTCGTGCATTTTTAACGGTTCAAAATTTGTGGACATATACTCAACTTATGTATGTATAACATACCCAAAAATTACCACAATCCAACAGTCGGATTAAAAATTATAACCCCATAATATATCTCAAAACCCCGATTTGATTTTTAATACCTCCAATCAGATAAAATAATCGATAAAACACCTCAACAATAATTTCTTCATTTATAACCACATAAATAAATCCATCATTTATATCCACATAAAATAAATATTTCTTTATCATATGAATCAATAATTAATTATTCACAAATAATATTACAGAATCACAATTATGACAACCAAAAGTAGTTCCCAGAAAGAGGGGCTTTCGATAAGGATTTCTCCTCATCTTGGCGCATGCAATTAGGTGACCAAACCTCTCCTCGATGAACTTTCTAGACATTGCCAATAATGCTATCTAATAATATTATTTAAATAATTTGAATTATTGATCCGATAATGGAGATAATGCGGTGACAATTATTGAACAACAATAATATAAAATATCAACGCAAAGCAATTATTGAATCAATAAAATAAAATATTGAGCAATAACTCATCGTGAAAATTATTGAGTAAGTGCCTTCACGTAAGGATCAATAATTCAACAATATCATGCAATACCGTTGTAAGTGTCTTCTTTGTGCAACCACGCCAGACATCAGTATTTTAACCAACCGGGTATTCCAACGATCTTAATCTCATGAATAACTACGCCGTTATTTTTAACCAACTTATATTTGTCGTTTTCTTCATCCAATCGCTTCCGTTATTATGGGCCCCATGAAAGTAGTATGCACACAAGCCAATCATGTTTGATGATAAAGCATATACTTTGTAATAATCTTATTCATTTATTAATAAAAGTATTAATTTATTAAAGGCTTTTAATTATCTACATGATCTTTGTTTTATAATATGTGATAAACCCATAGTTTTAAGCAATGCTTTTAGAATAATGATGATGATCATTCTAATGAGATCTAAATTCTTAGAAAGCTTAAAACTAAAATAGTTCCCAATCATTGGATTACTAAATTGGGGATTAGTGAATCCGGATAGATTAGTACATACGTTTTTGCTTTCATTGGATGAGGATGATTGATCTCATGATCATTTGTGTGGAGACACTAAAGCAAGTATGTAGGTGCTTATTAGAGAATAAGTTCACTAAAGCATTGGCTCGCTAAGGAATACCTAATGGAGTTTTATTTGCTCGTCAATAGGAATTCAGTAGTGATAGTAGACAAGTGATCCTTGACTTGAGATCATCATAGTATCTTGTGTATGATGAGTTATACTTTGACTTATTCCTTAAGACCCTTAGGGTATATCAAAGGGTATGCTTGGGTATAATAAGTTATACATGGAGATAATGTATGATCAATAAAGAATCTACCACTTTAATAAAAAAGAGAAATGTGTCTATGTGATTCGATAAATGACAACCAAGTAGTCCTTGGCAGTAGTAATGAAATTAGAAAGGAGTTTTAATTTGTATTATTTGGAGTTCATGCATTTAAGAGTCGAAATACATGTAATTAAATAAAATAAGACTTGATAAAGAATTCCATGTCTTATATTTAATTGGGACATCAGTATAGTGGAAGGATTGAATTATTTGCAGAACTATTTATTCAAAGGTTCTTTAATGATTAATGTTGAAATCTATATTATCCGGAAAGTCGTTGATCATTTAGGAGGCTTATCCCTATTGTAGAATAAATATTATTTAAATAAATTAATTGTTTAATTTATTTATTTAAATAAGATTAGAATTGTTTCTAATTGATTTATTCACAACCTGGTTTAATATGGAGAACCTAAAGGGTCACACCATAAAAGGAAGAATAATTATTTAAGAAGTTAATGACATAATCGTAATAATATGTTATGTATATTTAATTTAATCTATGGTGATAGAATAAATTAAATAACTTAATATTTATTATTTAATATTTTAGAAATATTAAATATAAATTAATAAGAGAGTCTTATTAATATTATTACAATTATTATTATTTTAATTTCTAAAAGAGTTTAGGAATTAATTTAATATAAGTATTCTCATTTATTCCTAATTGGATTAGGAAGGAAAATTAATTAAAGGAGTTTAATTAATTATCCCTAATAAGATTAGGGAGCTTAATTAATTAAAAGAATTTAATTAATTAATTAAAACCCAATTCCTTAATTGTTAAGGTGGGTTGCCCACATCTATAAATAAGAGAGTCTTATTATGGGTGGGATGGGTTGTTGACTTTTTAATAACTACGTAATAATTCCAGTTTGTGGAGAAAGACTTTTCTACACGAGATAGAAAACTAGGGTTAGCCATAACACCCATCTTGAATTTTATTCTTCCTGGTGGATCACCTCTGAAGTAGCCAAACGCTTGGCCATTAACGTTGATCAAAGGAAGGAACCAAACCCGATGGATTCAAGATTGAACGCGAAAGGATTTGGAGGTGAACTTGTACGCGAGGAAGCTCGATCTTGAGGTATGATTTATTCTTTATCTTTTCGTTTAATTAATAATTACGCATAAAGGATGATCCGGGTTTTATGGTTTGTAAATAATTTTAAACTCGATTTTACCACGCTCAAGATATTTTTGCAATTAGATTACAGATCACTGAATATTACAAACCTAATGATTGGTATCGAGCCCAAACCTTTATGCGAATTATTAATTGTTTTAATTTGATATGTATATTGATATGTGTTGAAAACAATTTAATTCCAAGATAATTTTATTATATAAAATTTAAACAGAAATCGAAGGCAACATGGAATAAAAGGGAATCTGTTATACTGTTAGAAGCTTGAAATTTATAACCTGTTATGTATACACCGAAGCATGTTCCATTAAAAAAAAAAAAAAAAAAAA
Organism: Panax quinquefolius; assembly: GCA_020205615.1. Classification (NCBI taxonomy): domain Eukaryota; kingdom Viridiplantae; phylum Streptophyta; class Magnoliopsida; order Apiales; family Araliaceae; genus Panax; species Panax quinquefolius. The sequence goes on from CM035154.1 coordinate 23,187,847, forward strand.
AAAACGAAGCAGCAGGATTTTTTTGAAAAACCGTGATCCATTTCATAGTTTTAACAGCCAGGCACGGATTACGGAGCATGGCTGCCGGTTTTCTTTGTTGCACGGAAATCGAGAATTGATTGCAAAAGGCTGCCGTTTGTTTTTTTTTTTTTATGCTGTACACGGAATAAAAAAAAAATAAACACAAAGGAATCTGATTTCTTTTTCTTTTCAAAGCATGGCCGGAAATCATGGATTTGCTACTTTTTATATCATGCACGCAAATCAAGGCCAGCTGCCGTCTTTTTTTTGTGATGCAGATGCATGTTACACGGAAATATTATATATATATATATATATTATATTACGAATATATATATATATATATATATTCTTAATTATTATATATTTAAAATAAAAAGTTTATTTTAATTTTAAAATAAAAGGTTTATTTTAATATTAAAATATAAAGTTTTATTTTAATTTTAATAATTTTATAATTAAAATAAAAAGGTTTATTTTAATCTTAAAATAAAAGGTTTATTTTAATATTAAAATAAAAGATTTATTTTAATTTTAAAATTAAATTTCATGCTAACTAATTAGAGTTGGAATTGGATTCCATGATAACTAATTGGAGTTGAAATTGGATTTTATTTTTCCTAAAATAAAGGAGTTTATTTGTGAATAGGGAAGTAAATCCAATATTTCCTTAAATAAAGGAGTTTATTTAAATATGGAATAAGATTTCATATTATTCAAAATAAAGGAGTTTATTTGTGAATAGGAAAAAGAATATCCGTGTTTCCTTTAATAAAAGATTTTTTTTATGGAATTGGATTCATAATTAATTAAAATAAAAGAGTTTATTTTAATTAAAAGTTTTTTTTATTACATGGAATTGGATTCCATAATTAATTAAAATAAAGGAGTTTATTTTGATTAAAGATTTTGATTAAAATAAAATAGTTTATTTTATTCAAAATAGGATAAATTAAAATAAAATAGTTTTATTTTGATTTAAATTTGGATTAAAATAAAGGAGTTTATTTTGATTCAAAAATAGATTTTATATTAACTAAATTTGCCCATTAAATGATATCAATATATATATTAAATGTTTATTATTCATGAGATGAATGTTATTTATTGATGCATATGGTGATGTGTATGATAATAAATGGGATTGATTATGACTATTGACCAATGCGATTGGATTTATTTTAGTTGGATGCATGAATGTATGGGTTTTATTAAATGGGGTCTCACAAGATTCTCGCCTTTCTCTAATTTTTCTTAATGTAAATTCTATCTCCTCCTATGTACTTCCCTCGATCACGATCAAGGTTTTATTTATTTTAAATAGTTTTGTAATAGGAATAGTTAGAATTAATTTTGAAGAATTAGAGATCAAGGAGCAAAGGAAGAACGAAATGCTTGAAGACCCGTTTGTAATAGAGTCCAGGGTTTAAATGTAATAGTTATATTTAAATATTATTTCTTGCACCCTAGGGTTTGACCTTTTGGTTCACTTGGTGGCTCTAGTGAACCAAACTAGAATAAAAGTCCATAATCAATCCGGGTAGAATATAGTATTCTATATGTGCATGCTTATATTATATATATTATATATTATGCAAACATGCTTCGCATGTTTATTAATATGACGCGTATTTTATATATATATTTGCATGCGCGCTAAACAAGATGAGACAAATTAATAACAAACCCCTCAAATTTTATATTAAGTCCTAAGTGTTCAAAGATATTTGGAATATCGAACGTCGCCTTCTAGCATGATAAAATTAATAGAGTATTAAATATTTAATATGAGTTTGTTGTGTCACCACAAGGCAAGTATTAAGTATTTAAGATGTTAATTTATCACATTTGATGCTTATAAAGAAAATTGAACAATATTGTTTTGTTGTGTCACCACAAGGATGATATTTTTCTTTTTTGAATATATGGAGTGCTAGGTCGGACTTAACTTGGATAATTTTGATTCGGATGTGCCACCACTGATCAAAATAATCTAAGAGGCAAAAAATACAAGGAGTTGCATAGTTGATGTAATTGACAAAAGTTGTCTACCTATTTATTTATATATAGTTTGTTGTGTCACCACAAGGCTATATACATTTGAAATGGGATCCTTATTCTCACTAGCAAATCTTTAATTAGATTTTTCCGAACTATATAAGTGAGGGTAATATAGTTTGAAGAAAATAGTGGGAGATACCAATTTAAAACAAGACCTAATTTATTTTGGTAATTAATAATAGAATGTATGTTAAAATGTTGTTAATTACAAATTCATTTTGAAATTTTACAATGTCTAAAATTACTATCATCTGCGAAGCATATTAGATGCTAAATTAACTGAATCAATTAAAGCGGATTGGTTAAGGAATTTGAGAATAGTTCTCATATTTGAAAAGCTATCTTATGTCCTTAATACGCCTATCCCTCGCAATGGTTGCGCACAATGCCTCCGAGGAAGAGATTGCTATTTTAGAAAGTGGCAAGATGATGCTTGTGATTGGCTCAATGCATCATGCTCAAGATCTATGAGTAACGAGAAGCTTGTCACAAGATGAAACTATGGATGCTTCTACTATACTCCTACACATCAAGTAGTTGATGGTGAGGAAAGTAGGACCGATAGATATCGAGATATCTAAGGAGCTCTTCCGATCTAGAATGGCCAATGGCACTATAAAGATGCATAAAAAGTTCTTAACATAATCAACTCGATTGATCAATTAGGGACAACTGGTTTTGTCATGGATGGAGAGTTGAGCCAAGATTTGATCTTGCACTCACTCCCGGACTCCTTTCACAATTGTTGTGAATTTTTCATATGAACAAGCTAGATATCAGCCTCGCTGATTTGCTTAACATATTGAAAAATTGTTGAGAGTCACTTTCCAACCAAGAAAGATAAAGTCTTACTGGTAGGGGCCAAAGGATCTTCTGAAAAGAAGAACGATTCAAAGAAGGTATATAGAAAGGCAAAATAAAGGATAATAAGAACAAAACTGATTTGGATAGCAAAGGAGTTTGCTTCCACTGCAATAAGCCTGGACACTGGAAAGAAATTGCAAGAAGCATCTTGCAGAGGTTAACCAAAGAAGCTTAGTGAAGTTTTGGTTACAAATACAAATTTGTTCATGATTTAAAATAATTTTTCTTTAAGTCAAAGTTCTACTTGGGTATTGGATACTAACTTTGGTTATCATAAATATAGATTTATGAAGGAACCAAGGTAAGTAGAAAGTTAAACAAATATAAGTAATCCTATGTGTGGAAAATGAAGCAAAGGTTCTTTTGATTAGCCATAGAAACTTATAGTTTAGCAATGCCTACGAGGCAAGTCTATTAAGTCAATAAGTTGTTATTGTATTCCAGGTTCTCGTTAAAATATTATTTCCATTTTATTGTTGACAATGAAAACTTTGGTATTATAATTAAGAACAATTGTTGTTCTATTTATAATAATAATGTTTTGTATAGAACTGGAATATTACTTAATAAATTTTGTATACTTGACTTACATGAAAATAATTTTGCATATTGAACAAATTAGTATAAGAAAAGGAGATGATCATTCAAAGAGTTGAATGTGTATTTGCTAAAATACAAGTGTGAATTATTTGAAAGGTTCAAAGAATTCAGAAGTGAAACAAATTTGCAAAGTATTAAGATTCTTTGATTAGATCAAGGAATAAATACTTGTGCAATAAGTTTCTTGATCATCTCAAATGGTTTTCTCATAATGGACACATCCTGATACGCAATAATTGATTGATGTATCTAAAGGAAAAATCGTACCTTGTTGGACATGGTGCGGTCCAAAATGATTTACCGACATTCCAGTATTTTTCTAGGATCATGTCCTAGAAATGGCTGTATATCTACGAAAAAGGTAACCTCAAAATCCGACCCCAAGACTCCATAAAAGTTATGGACAGGGAGGATTCCTAATCTTAAGTATGTTAAGATAAGGGGTTGTCCAACTTATGTGAAAAGGTTTCAAAGGATAAGTTTGGGACAAGATTTGACAAGTGTCGATTTGTGGGACATCCTAAAGTAAGTTTAGGGTATATGTTCTATAATTCTACTTAGCAAAAGGTGTTTGTTACGAAACACGCTGCCTTCTAAGATAAAGGCGTTTATCATTGAAGGGGCTAGTGGGAGGATAATAGATCTTGAAAAGTTCAAGAACCACAAAACACTATAAGTCAAATAAGAGGAACTCAGAGATAGATTCTATTGTACCACAAACCGAATCAAATCGGAATAGTCACAAGAAGATACCTAGGAGGTATGGATTCATCATAGATGATGATGATGAGATACACATCATAGAAGATGATGATCCAGAGTTACATTCGATGAGGTAAGACTTCTAGTTTGTACAAAAGGGTCAGTGGGAGCGTCGTGAAATTTCTAGTATTATATGTTGATATACTACGGATGAGGAATTACATACCAATGCTACAATCAGTAAAGATAAAGTTGTCTAAACATTCCTCCATGAATGATTTGGGAAGAGTATCATTATTGGGGATGCAAATCTATATATATAGATTTAAAAGGATACTCAACTTAACCCAAGGAACGTATATTCATTTGATGCTAAAGTCGTTTAGCATGGCAAACTCCAAGAGATGTCTCATGTCGATGAGCTATGGAGTGTATCTCTCTTAATAGTCCCCACATGCACTCTCGAAAAAGAGAGGTCGCATGAGTGACTATCATGTATGCAATGAAATATACGAGACCGATGTTGATCGATCGTATATTCGGAGAAGTTCACTATGAGTCGGTGAAAAACATCTTAAAGTTCTTAACTTAAGCACTAAAGATGTGAGCATACATGGTGGGTCCGAATTAAAACTAGAGGGCTTAATGAGACTCAAGTTTTTGACAGATGCACTAAGATGATGAAAATCCACTTTAAGGTAAAGCGTTATCTTGAGCGGTGGTGCGTTGAATTGGAAAGGTTCCAAATAGCAAAGAGTTCTTTGGTTTAGTAATAAAGACAAAGTATATAGCTATAAATGAAGTCGCAAGTTGATTGTTTGGATTAAAAGTTCAATACGAACTAGGAATAGTTCCTAAGTCTCATCTTGGATCTAAACATGTGTTGTGGCACTTTCATTTGATTATTAGAATCATTGAAAGATGGGAAATCACTATAGAGATAGTGGACTCTCATGAACAACATTACATATCCATTAACTAAAGCTTATCCAACAGCAGGATAATCGTCACTTAGAGAAGAAGAGTATGAGTTACCATGACGATTGGCTTTAGTGCAAGTGGGAGATTGAAAGTAGTATGCACACAAGCCAATCATGTTTGATGATAAAGCATATACTTTGTAACAATCTTATTCATTTATTAATAAAAAGTATTAATTTATTAAAGGCTTTTAATTATCTACATGATCTTTGCTTTTTATAATATGTGATAAACCCATAGTTTTAAGCAATGCTTTTAGAATAATGATGATGATCATTCTAATGAGATCTAAATTCTTAGAAAGCTTAAAACTAAAATAGTTCCCAATCATTGGATTACTAAATTGGGGATTAGTGAATCCGGATAGATTGGTACATACGTTGCTTGCTCATTGGATGAGGATGATTGATCTCATGATCATTTGTGTGGAGACACTAAAAGCAAGTATGTAGGTGCTTATTAGAGAATAAGTTCACTAAGCGTGGCTCGCTAAGGAATACCTAATGGAGTTTTATTTGCACTGTCAATAGGAATTCTGTAGTGATAGTAGACAAGTGATCCTTGGACTTGAGATCATCATAGTATCTTGTGTATGATGAGTTATACTTTGACTTATTCCTTAAGACCCTTAGGGTATATCAAAGGGTATGCTTGGGTATAATAAGTTGTACATGGAGATAATGTATGATCAATAAAGAATCTACCACTTCTAATAAAAGAAGAGAAATGTCCTATGTGATTCGATAAATGACAACCCAAAGTAGTCCTTGGCGAGGTAGAATGAAATTAGAAAGGAGTTTCTAATTTGCATTATTTGAGTTCATGCATTTAAGAGTCGAAATACATGTAATTAAATAAAATAAGACTTGTGAAGTAATTCCATGTCTTATATTTAATTGGGACATTCAGTATGGTGTAAGGATTGAATTGCACGGTAACTATTTACTCAAAGGTTCTTTAATGATTAATGTTGAAATCTATATTATCCGGAAAGTCGTTGATCGTTAGGGAGGCTTATCCCTATTGTAGAATAAATATTATTTAAATAAATTAATTGTTTAATTTATTTATTTAAATAAGATTAGAATTGTTCTAATTGATTTATTCACAATAGGTTTAATATGGAGAACCTAAAGGGTCACACCATAAAAGGAAGAATAATTATTTAAGAAGTTAATGGCATAATCGTAATAATATGTTATGTATATTTAATTTAATCTATGGTGATAGAATAAATTAAATAACTTAATATTTATTATTTAATATTTTAGAAATATTAAATATAAATTAATAAGAGGAGTCTTATTAATATTATTACAATTATTATTATTTTAATTTCTAAAAGAGTTTAGGAATTAATTTAATATAAGTACTCTCATTTATTCCTAATTGGATTAGGAAGGAAAATTAATTAAAGGAGTTTAATTAATTATCCCTAATAAGATTAGGGAGCTTAATTAATTAAAAGAATTTAATTAATTAATTAAAACCCAATTCCTTAATTGTTAAGGTGGGTTGCCCACATCTATAAATAAGAGGAGTCTTATTATGGGTGGGATGGGTTGTTGACTTTAACAACTACGTAATAATTCCAAGTTGTTGGAGAGTACCCTTTTCTACACAGATAGAAAACTAGGGTTAGCCATAACACCCATCTTCTTGAATTTTATTCTTCCTTGGTGGATCACCTCTAGAGGCCAAACGCTTGGGTGGCTAACGTTGATCAAAGGAAGGAACCAAACCCGGTGGATTCAAGATTGAACGCGAAAGGATTTGGAGGTGAACTTGTACCTGAGGAAGCTCGATCTTCAAGGGTATGATTTATTCTTTATCTTTTCGTTTAATTAATAATTATGCATAAAGGATGATCCGGGTTTTATGGTTTGTAAATAATTTTAAACTCTGATTTTACCACGCTTCAGCATATTTTTGCAATTAGATTACAGCGATACTGAATATTACAAACCTACTTGACCACACATTTGGTCAAGGCTTGTGGTCATCGAATATTCTGAAGCGATGACGAATATTCCACGACCAAACGAATATTCCCGACAAAATGAATATTTTATAACCACTTGTTTATTTTGAAATATTTGCGTATTTAACCCTTAACTATCCACATTAATCAAATCAACCCTTACTATTTCAAAATAATAAATAAAGGAAATTCCTTTTTATTTAAAAAATTTTGGTCTTACAACCTCCCTCCTTATGAAATTTCGTCCTCTCGAAATTGACGTGCGACGCACTGTGTGTTTGAAAAGATGAGGATACCTCGCTTTCATTTCCGTTCCAATTCCCGTGTCATTTCTCTATAGCATGATTCCACCACAAAACTTTAACTTGTGGTATGACCTTTCTTGGCGTAGGACATGCTCCTTCCTATCCAAAATCTTTAACAGTACCTCCTCATACGTTAGGTCTTGGCTATCTCGTCCTGGGTTCTAACTCTATAATGTGGTTCGGGTCTTTCACATATTTACGAAGTATGAGATATGTGAAACACATTATGAACACGAGACATACTTGGAGGTAACTTAAGTCTATAGGCTACATTTCCTACTCGGTCAAGAATTTGAAATGGACCGATAAATCGTGGATTGAGCTTTTCTCTCTTCCCAAATCTTGTAACTCCCTTCCATGGAGCAACTCGTAATAATACATGATCCCCTACATTAAATTCCACGTCCTTTCGATGAAGATCCGCATAACTCTTTTGTCGATCTTGAGCCGTTTGTATACGTTGTCGAATTATTTGGATCTTTTCGGAGTCATCATGCGTCTTAACTTTCGGGTCCCAACAATGTTGCTTCACCCACCTCCTCCCAAACATATTGGAGAAGCGACATTTTCGTCCATCTGATGCTTGAATGGAGCCACACCTATACTTGCTCGATAAGCTTTGTTGTTGTAGGAGAATTCCACCAATGGTAAATACTTATCCCAACGCCCTTGAAGTCTAGGACACGAGTCTTAATAAATCTTCAAGAGTTTGAATAGTCCTCTCTCGATTGTCCGTCTGGTTTTGGGGATGGTATGCGAACTAAATCGCAAATCCGTGCCCATAGCTTTTTGCAAGCTAACCCAAAATCTTGAAGTGAATCTTGGGTCACGATCCGAAACTATGGATACAGGGCATGCCATGCAACCTCACAATCTCATTTACGTACATATACTAGCAAGGCGTTCAAGGAATAAGTCTCCGTATCGGCAAGAAATGAACAGATTTGGTTAATCTATCAACAATAACCCAAATAGCATTGATGCCTTGAGAAACCGTAGGAAGACCCGTGAACGAAATCCATGGTAATGTGTTCCCACTTCCATTAGGAATCTCAAGTGGTTGCAACGGACCCTTAGGTACTAGATGCTCCGCCTTTACACGTTGACAAGTTAAACACATTGAGATAAACTTTGCAATCTCTCTCTTCATATTGTTCCACCAAAATGTATGTGAAGATCACGATACATTTTAGTACTTCCGAGGATGGATTGCAAATGGTGTATTGTGTGCCTCCATCATAATCTTGTACTTTAAATTAGAGTCGTTAGGAACACAAAGTGCAGAGTGGACTCAAGTATTCCTTCTTCATCAATTCTAAGCTTAGGAATAGCTCCTTCTTGTACTTTCTTCTTCATACGCATCGGCTCAAGGCCGGTGGCTTGAGCAACCTTAACTTTTCTATTAAAGTTGGCTCTGTCGTATACTTGACATCATCGCTTTTCGTTCCTCGCATATGATCTTCTACTCAATGCGCCACCACTACGCGTTCGCTTTCCAGGATGGTATTGAATAGTGTGGTCGTAGTCTTTCAATAGTTCAAGCCAAGCGTCATTTGCCGCATGTTGAGTTCTTTTTGAGTGAAGAAATATTTAAGGCTTTTATGATCTGAATATATCTCCACTTTCTCCCATATAGATAGTGCCTCCATATCTTTAAGCGTAGCAAAAACGATTGGCGCTAACTCTAGATCATGAGTAGGATAATTCCTCTCATACTCTTTAAGTTGTCATGAGGCATAGCTATGACTTTCCCACGTTGCATGAGAACACATCCTAACCCTTTGCTCGAAGCATCATTGTAGATAACAAATCCATCCGAACCGGATGGTATTGTTAGAAACAGTGCCGAAATAAGTCTCCTCTTAAGCTCTTGGAAACTCATCTCGCATTCTTCACTACAAACGAATTTTGTTTCCTTCCGAAAGTTATTTGAGTTAATGGAGTAGCGATTCGAGAAAACCCTTCCACGAATCTCCGATAATAACCAAATTAAGCCCAAAAGCTACGATGCTTGATCCACCGACTTGGTTTGCTTCCCTAACTTTGTATTGCTTCAATCTTGGCCGGATCAACAGATACTCCATGTTTCGACACCACGTGCCCAAGGAATGCTACTTCCTCAAGCCGAACTCGCATTTCTTCAATTTGGCATATAGTTTGTTTTCACGAAGCCTTTGGAGTACCAACTTAAAATGGTGCTCATGATCTTCACGACTTTTGGAATATATAAGGATGTCATCAATAAAGACAACAACAAACCCGATCCAAATATTCCTTGAATACTCGGTTCATCATATCCATGAAAGCGCGAGGAGCATTAGTTAGTCCGAAAGACATGACTAAGAATTCATAATGCCCATACCAGGAGTTACGAAGGCGTCTTTGGGATATCCTCGATTCTAATCTTGGTGATGATATCCGTAAGCGAAGATCGATTTTGAAAAGAATTGTGCCCCTCAGATTTGGTCAAACAAGTCATCAATACGAGGTAGAGGATACCTATTCTTGATGGTGACATGGTTCAATTCGATAGTCAATACAAAGTCGCATACTCCGTCTTTCTTCTTTACAAATAAAGCAGAGCACCCCAAGGAGATGTACTGGGGCCGAATGAAACCGATGTCCAACAATTCGTAGTTGGACCTTTAACTCCTCGAAGTTCAATAGAAGCCATTCGATATGGGGTTTTAGAAATGGGCTTTGTACCGGGTTCAAGATCAATAAAGAATTCAACTTCACGTTAAGGGGTAGGCAGGGAAGTTCTTCAGAAATCGTCGGGAAAGTCAATAACAACAGGAATATTATTCAAATTTGGCGTGTCTTTATTCAAATCCATAACATGGGCTAAGAAAGCTTGACATCCAGTTTTCAATAAGCGAATAGCTTTATGATTAGATATGATAGTGATTGATTTTAATGGTTTAGTTGCTTGAATTGCATAACAACAGGTTGGTTAGGAATATGCAAACTAACAACCTTACGAAAACAATCAATTTTGGCATGATGAGTAGTTAACCAATCAATCCCTAAAATCACATCAAAAGCAAGTATCTTTAAAGAGATAAGGTCAACAGGTAAGGTAATGGTGCCAACTTGAATCAAACAAGATTTATAAGCGGTGGATGTGATGAAAGTTTCTCTAACGGAGTTTCCACAGACAGTCAAAGTCTAATTTCTCGAGTCAAGTTTAAGCGTTGAGCACACGCGGAGAGATAAATGAATGGGTAGCACCGGTATCAAGTAAGGTATAAACTTCGCAAGAATTTATAAATAAGCTTACCGTGATCACCTCGTTTGGGTTCCTCGCATTATGACCGATCCACAACAAACGCTCTTCCGGAATCGTTGACTTTGACTTTTACGGGACGATCTTTTGAGTCACCGTCCCATTGAACTAGGTTTCGCTTCTGCGTACAATCTCGGCGATATGTCCTTCCTTTCCACAACTATAGCATACCTTGAACTATTGTGGGCGTTTTGACCGATATGTCCCTCTTTTCCGCATTTGTAGCATATAATGGGTGGTCGTTCTCCTCCCTTAGAACCGATTCTTCTTGCGGCATTATTCGTCTTCACATAGTCGTTGTTAAATCTCCTCTTTTAAAATCTCCTCTCGACTCGCTTCTTCATTTTATAACCATGATTACCACCAGAGTGGTTACCATTTACATCGTCTGCTTTCTTTCTCATGAGTTATCATTATTCATTGATCGCTATCTGCAGTACGATCCTGGTTATGGTCCTCGAGTTGACCGTACTCGTTATCTCGCTTCTAATAATTGAGCCACATTTATAACATCTGAATAAAGAGAAAGTTTATGAGAAATGAGATCTCGACGTATCTTAGGGTTTCAAACCTCTAAGAAACATCCGCGTCATCGTTCCTCATTCTCCACCAAATGAGGTGCAAACACTGGATAACTCGCAAACTTTGCCTCTTCTTCTTGAGACACCGTCATGTTGTTTTGCTCTAATCGATGAACTCCACTTCCTTCATATAGACGAACACTTTCGGGAAAGTATTTGTCATTAAATAGTCTCTGAAATGTCTCCCAAGACATGCTTTGAGTCTTGCGGTTGGATAGAGTACGCTTCACGCAGACTCCCACCGTGAGTCCGCCTCACCACGGAACATAAAGGTGGCGAATGGAACCTTACGTTCCTCCGTGCATCCCAAGACATCGAATATCTTGGTAATTTGCTTGACCCGTGTTTACCGCCGTGATCGGATCCGGCTTTCCCTTAAATTCTACGGTGGTCCCAACTCTTTGAAGCGCTTGGTTGTGACAACCCGTGAATTGCTATCATTTCCTCCTCGTATTTTGAACACGAGTCTCCTCGTCCGATTTTGCATGAGCGCAAAAAACTTCTAAACATCTCCTCGTTCATCATCTCGCTCCATGGTGTTGTTCACGGGAGGAACATTGCCCGACTGTTGCACGTTCTCCTCGTTTGGTGAGTACAAAGCGTCTCCACGTTCTCATTTCCATTGTTAATATTCTCGATTCGACATTCTCAAATCTTGTCGTAAAACAAGGGTTAATTAAGGAAATCAATATATCACATAATATCCCTATATCTTGACCAACTAACAAATTAGCTTAGGTAGGACACACTAGCGAAGGATTTACTCGTCTCTCCCTCCTAGTTCTATTCCCGATCTCATGGAGATCATATCCTAAGCTCGATACCAACCTGTGGCGCCCCAAAATAGGTATACATCACCCATTCTCGAGTTGTCAATACATGGTATGTAAACAACTACAACTTTATTATTACAACAAGAAAGCTGTGAGTTTGAATACAAATATTATCTTGAGATAATATCTATACTCAAATAAATCCTCATCACATTTATTGATACATTATTTTACAAAAATGGTGAGGACTACTAAACAATCCTTTCTAAAACCTTCATTCCATACCCCGACTCGTACTCGCTATATTCTCGCCTCCTGAGAAGAATGGAACAAAAAGGAAAAGGGTGAGCTCAACTAGCTCAGTAAAGAATATTATGACTAAGATAATATACAACAAATTATCGTTAGTCTTCAACAGGGAAAAATTTAATAGAATCTGATAGACAACAAATTTTAAATCAATATTCGCAGAGGAAATAATAATTCATTAGAAGAGTTAAGTAGAGAATGCAAACTACTATCTTCTATGTATGAATTTAAAAGTTCATCGTCTATCTTTTATCCCTGTAACAACAATCAATATACATCTGGAATCAAATATTCATCTTTGCACTATAGGCCAAAGATATTCATCAGTTGGTCATGTTCATTTAAACACCTGTTCATCTTTGCACTACAGGCCAAAGATATTAATCAGTCGGTCATGTTCATCTCAACACCTGTTCATCTTTGCACTACAGGCCAAAGATATTCTTCAGAAATCATTCATCTTTGCTTTCACACGGGCCAAAGATATTCAATAATATCATCATTTAAGACCGAGGATGATGAAAATATTTTTAAAAGCGAATCCGGTGAAACAAAATGACAAGGATTAAGGATTAAGGATTCAGTACTTGATTTTATCCACATCCAAAAATACCTCAAAATAATCATGGTGGTGTAAAATTCAAGAATGATCAAAACATGGATACAATCAAAGCTAGTATCCGAATAGATATTTTAGACGAAAAGAAGAAATTTTATTTTTCGATGAATAGTCATAGTATCGTGAATAGTCTTGAGTATCGTGAATAGTAACTCGACACCAAAAGATAGAAATTCCACAAAAAAAACATTTTCACGCCATGAATAGTACTCGTGAATAGTAACTCGTGAATAGTAACTCATGAATAGTAACTCGTGAATAGTAACTCATGAATAGTAACCCCATACATGAAAAAGTTCCAAATTTGATAAAAAGTTTCAATCAATATTTCAAAGATAATGATATTGAAGAAATAATATCATTCTGAAAAAAATAATATCCCTTACCTCAAAGAATCGATTGCCTAAGGAGGAAAGGTCAAGAGTGATCTTTGAATGAAACTTGTATTGAACAAAGAACTCTCAAAGCATCTGAATACTCACAAAATACGCTCAATATATATAGAGAGAAGAGAAAGCTTATGTTTACGGTGTGATTTTCAATTCTAACTTAGTCCTCTATTTATAGGAAAATGTTAGCCTAGAAGCAGACTTGACTGCTACACGATGGCTTTACCTCGCTACTATTGCCACCCACCACATTTGAAATAAAATTCAGCACATTTCTTCACCAACCACAAGTGGGGCCCACTCAATTCTAGAATTTTCCACCAAAATCAATTATAACCCTAATTTTAAGAATCGGACACCTCTTAAAATTCATAACAAATCATTCGTGCATTTTAACGGTTCAAAATTTGTGGACATATACTCAACTTATGTATGTATAACATACCCAAAAATTACCACAATCCAACGGTCGGATTAAAAATTATAACCCCGCAATATATCTCAAAACCCACGATTTGATTTTTAATACCTCCAATCAGATAAAATATCGATAAAACACCTCAACAATAATTTCTTCATTTATAACCACATAAATAAATCCATCATTTATATCCACATAAAATAAATATTTCTTTATCATATGAATCAATAATTAATTATTCACAAATAATATTACGAGAATCACAATTATGACAACCAGTAGTTTCTCAGGAAGAGGGGCTTTCAATAAGGATTTCTCCTTATGCCAAGCGCAATTAGGTGACCAAACCTCTCCTCGATGTAACTTTCTAGACATTGCCAATAATGCTATCTAATAATATTATTTAAATAATATGAATTATTGATCCGATAATGGAGATAATGCGCAGTGACAATTATTGAACAATGATAATATAAAATATCAACGCAAAGAATTATTGAATCAATAAAATAAAATATTGAGCAATAACTCTCGTGAAAATTATTGAATAGTGCCTTCTTACGTAAGGATCAATAATTCAACAATCTTTATGCAATACTGGTGTACTCTTTATGCGAACCACGCGTATTCGTATTTTAACCAAGGGTATTCCAATGATCTTACTTGATAATAACTACGCCGTTATTTTTAACCAACTTATATTTATTCGTTTTCTTCATCCAATCGCTTTCAGTTATGGGGCCCACACATGGTCTTGGCGTAAATACGAATATTCCCACAAGATCTGAATATTCCACGACCAAACGAATATTCAGACACAAAATGAATATTTTATAACCACTTGTTTATTTTGAAATATTTGCGTATTTAACCCATAACTATCCACATTAATCAAATCAACCCTTACTATTTCAAAATAATAAATAAAGGAAATTCTTTTTTATTTAAAAAAATTTCGGGGTCTTACATTAAATGTTTAACACATATTTTGTGTGTTGGTGGACATAATTATTAATAGAAATTTGATTATAGCACAATAAAATCGTCTGTTTGTGGATTTGGTCAATTTCATTTGGAATTTGAAAAAATTTCTTCAGTAAAGTTGTAGAGAATTGAATTTCCTATAAAAACTCATGAGATTCGAATTTTTCTGGCAAAAGGCTTTTTATTGTGAATTATTGAAGTTAGAAGTTAGAAATAATTGATTTTGGAAGTTTTAATTATTTTTTCAAGAAAAAGGTTTTGGTGTGTTAAGTGGGTCTAGCATGTGTTATTGATTGCTGAAATCAGATCTCCAAAAGTGGGCGTATAGAAGTTTAACAAATAATAATAATATTATATTAAATTTTGTTTTTGGTGTTACAAGCATTTTCCTATAAATAGGGTGCTTAGGTTAGAATTGAAAATCACACCGTAAATGAAGTTTTCTCTCTATATTATCGGCGTATTTTGTGAGTATTTTGAGTATACTTTAGTCTTTGTTGCTATATCTGCAAGTGCAAGTTCAAGTCATGCTTTATATCCAGGTGTTTCAACTGAAATCTTGTCTTTTCGAGGTAAGGGATGTTATTTTATTCGAAAATGATATTATTTCTTCAATATCATTATCTTGCGAAATATTGGTTGAAATTTTTTATCAAATTTGGAAACTTTTTTCACGCGGGGTTACTTATTCATGAGTTCTTTATTCATTTAATTACTATTCATGAGTTACTATTCACGAGTTACTATTCACAAGTACTATCATGAAGCGTGATGATTTTTTTTTGTGAAATTTCTATCTTTTGAGGTTGGAGTTACTATTCACGTATACGACACTATTAACGAATACGACACTATTCACAGAAAAATTAAATTTTCTTTTCTGTGTCCAAGATTGTCTGTTATGATTCCTATCTTTGATTAGATCTATGTTTTGGTCTTCATTCTTGAATTTTACTCCACTTTGATTATTTATGAAGTATTTTTGAAGTTGGATTATTTAAAGTATGAATCCTTAATACTTGTTCTTTTGTTTCCTTTGGATTCGTTTTCTTTAAAAAATATTTTTCATCATCCTCGGTCCTAAATGATGATATTATGAATATCTTTGGCTACCAGTAGCAAAGATGAATGATTTCTTGATGAATATCTTTGGCCCGTAGCAAAAGATGAGCAGTGTTGAGATGAAACATGATCGATCGATTAATATCTTTGGCCCAGTAGTGCAAAAAGATGAGCAGTGTTTAGATGAACATGACCGGTGATGAATATATTTGGCTCAGAAAGTGCAAAGATGAATATTTTATTCCAGATATATTGATTGATGTTACTGAGGATAAAATATCGACGATGAACTTTTAAATTCATATATAGAAGATAGTAGTTTGCATTCTCTACTTAACTCTTCTAATGAATTATTATTTACTGCATGAAGATTGATTTAAAGCTGGTTGTCTATTGTATTCTATTAGATTTTTTCCTGTTGAAGACTAACGATAATTTGTTGTATATTATTTTAGTCATAATATTCTTTTTTGGGCTAGTTGAGCTCACCCTTTTCCTTGTTGTTCCATTTTTTTTCTCGGGAGGCGAGAATGTAGCAAGTCTTAATCGGGGTATGGAATGAAGGTTCTAGAGAGAGTTGTTTAGTAGTCCTCACCATTTTTGTAAAATAATGTATAAATAATTGTGATGAGGATTTATTTGGTATGTATATTGTCTAGAAGACAATAATTGTATTTAAACTCACAGTATATATGTTGTCGTATTTTGCACGACAAATGTATTAATAAAGTTGTAGTTATTTCTGTACCATGTATTTGGCGACTCAGAATGGGTTGGATGGAATGGACCTATTTTGGGGGCGTCACAACCACTATTAATATTCTGAGGTTATTAGTGCTCTGTTTTCTTATTTTGAGGTTTGTTGTGCTTTGAACGTGACCTCCCTTTCCTTTTCGAGAAGGGGGTGTTACAGAGATGGTATCAGAGCTTAGGTTCTTTCTTGTAGAAAACCTATTTAGGTTTGACCTGTGAGTTGTGGGTAAAGCATTTGGTAGACGTAAGAGTTTGATTCAATTTTGTTCTCTGTTTGGTTGGTCTTTATTTTGATGTAGTGTCATGCTCTTTTAGTTGTAGTTGATCTGAGAAAGGTAGGATAATTTGTTAAGATTATTATGGTTATGCGTTGGAGCAATAATATTAGTTAAAGATTATGATTGGATCATTAAGGAGAATAAATTTATACCTTGTACAGTTAATAAATGATCATATATGAGATGCAATTATGATGTGGTTATTTTTATCAACGAGAATTTGGTTTTGGAGATTTTTTTTATAGTGCTTTTGGGTAATAATCTATTATGATCTTAGAATTAAGGATTTGATTTGGGTGATGATTTAGTTTTGTTAAGTTGTGGATAATTTGAGGTATGTGTATTTATGAGATAATATGATAAATGATTATACAATTATGATATGAGCATTTGTATCTGTAAGTTTTGATATTGGAGAATTATTTGTTAAGAGTTATTTCAGGTAATTACAAATTATTATGATTTTGGAATTGAGGATTTTATTTGGGTTAGACTCTAATTTTTGTTAAGTTGTGAATAATTTGAGATATGTGAATCGGTGGAATAATATGATAAAGTGAAAACTATTAAGTACAAAGGATCTCTTGTAATTTTGAGTTGTTGTAAAGATTCGAGGTAATTGGATTATTCTTTTGGAGTAGATGAATTTTACGATTATTTTCTAGTAGAATATTGGAGTTATCTTTTATGAAATTTTGAGTGATAGTATGAGGAGATCTAGAAATTTGTTGGGTTATTATTTGCATTAAGAGAATGATTGATTCATTATATGATTAAATAGCAAGTGATGAAATTCAATTGATTTTGAGAGATCTCGAATAGCTATAGTTTGCTTATTCAGATAGTAAGATATATGATTAGGAGTTTGGTATGGTGATGAAGAGATCTTAGTAGTATATTTTTTTTGGTGTAATAATATTTGAGAACTAAAATGATTTGAGGTTGTGATATTTTGAAATTTTTGAAGACTTAGTGAGAGTTGGTGATATAATTTAAGTTGTTTTGTTTATTTGATGCCCTTAGAGCTTTGCATGAATTTATGTAATTTAATAAAAATAATTTGTTAAATCTTTGTCATGTGTGAAACATAAACGTTTTACGAATTAAAAATAATTTAAATATTTTGGGTATTCAAATCGTATTTAGATGAAGAGAAATTTTTGTGATTTCGAATTATGTTCCGAAGAGTACGTTTAAAAGAATTAAACTCAAGGATATTAGTGACGGCCCGCACCAATGGTGGAGCATGTGATCTAATTTGATGCAACACGAAGAACCTTACCAAGGCTTGACACGGTAGCTGAAGAATCTTTTACAAGTACATTGATAATTACGTGGACCGATGACTTATCCGCGTTGATCGTTACAAATGGCGGCGCTACGTCTTAACTAAAATTTATGAATAATTATGTAATTTAAATAAAAATATTTTTCTTTGTAGTTATTTGAATTCCGAGGACAGAATAATTTTTAAGGAGTGAAAAATGTAATAACTCATTTTTTTATTAAATATTAATTGATTTTATTGTATACAATTGTATTTAAATTGGAAAAGGTAAATGATTTTTATTTCCCTCTTTTCTTCCTTGTTTTGTTTGGAAAATTAAATTCTTTTAGTAGATAATTAAATAACTGATTAAATTTAAATTGAGGAAGATAATTTCTTTTTTGTTAAAGTCTTGTGGTAAAATCATTCGGAGCGGGAAGCTACTTGGGAGATGGAGGAGTCTATTCGAGCGGAGTATCCACATCTCTTCGAAAATTTGGTGTGTTCCATTCTTTTGATTCCGGGAACGGAATCCTTTTTAAGGGGTAGGTGATGTAATATCTGAAAAAAAATAAAAAAAAATAAATATTAAATTATAATAATTTTTTTTTATTTTGTTATTTATTTGGGTCAAACTAGTTATTTAATTTATGTGGGCTAATAAAAATTAATAAGTGATGGATAATTTAATTTGATAAAATTGGGCCTTAAAATTAATTGGGTTTAATTTATGTGGGTAATATTTAGTTCTATATAATTAGGAGAATTAATAAATAAAACCTAATTAGACTCTCATACGCTTGATACGTGAGTGAGGGAAAGAGAAACAAGAAGCAAAAAAGCTAATTTGTGATTTTTTTTTCACTGGCGGTAGTGCAGACGAAAGAATAAGGGAAATTGTTTGAGGTAAAATCTTTATTTGTTCATAAATATTATATGTTTGTAGCAATATAACTATATTCGTAGCTACAGTACTAACAAAGAAGTAAAAATCTTAATGAATAAAATAATAAAATTCGTACTTGATGATCAGTAACTTGATTGATTTTATATATATATATATATATATATATATATATATATATATGAGGATTGGGTATGAGCTTAAATCGTTATTATATATTATTATTATATAAGAATTATATATACATATATGTATATCAATTGATTTGACTATGCAGGTATTGATTATGTTAAAATATACCTATATATATATTTTTGTATGGGCTAAAGACACTTACTTTATGACGTTGAGCTTTTATATATATATATATATATATATATATATATATATATATATATATATATTATATTATATGTTAATATATTTTATTTTGGCCATGAAATGTATAAACCGAATTTACATCAAATTGTAGTTTATATATTAATTTGAAGTAATTAATTTTGTGGACATAGTTATAAAAGTTTTAATAATAAATTTAATAGTATCATTTTATTAATAATAAAATCTTATTAAATTATTTAAATTGAACAAAAAGAATTTAAAGAGTTATACTTAGTATATAAATTTTGGAGTATTAATAATTGATTAAAGGCATATTAAATAGATTATGAATTATTTTGGAATTATTAGTTTGGATTATTTTTAATTTGAGGTGAATATGTTTAGGTTGTGAATAACGTTTCGTATTTGATATCGTTGGCATTTGAGGGAGTCTAACGGGTGATATTTGGCTTCAGTGAATTATTTTGGTACTATATTAAGGTGCGGATTCCGTACTCTTTCAGCGATACTCTTGTTAAATTTGATTTTGTTCGTTTGTTTCCTTATTTCAAATTCTGTTATGATTTCACATAATTGTTTCCTGTGAAATTAATATATTTATTTCATTTTGGAGTTGACACATTGGACTCGTATTTGTACTCTTTGCATCAAGTTATCATGTCTAGTATTTATTTTTGATAATTATAGAGCGGTACATGTTGCTACCTTCTTTTTGAAACCGTGTGATTATAATTTAATTTGGTTCAACATGTACATATAGAACCCTTTTGTTAGTATTATGTCACATGTGTTGTGACATAATATTTTTGTTAGAATATATCGTAGGGTATACCTGAGCTATAACCACCTATGGGGGTACCACAGGCATGTCGTCTTGGCACGAGAGGCATGACACTCTCAAATGGTGTGTGATTAGTCCACGGCATCTTCGTTTTGGGCTCCGGAGGAAGTGGGCCATTTGGTGTTTTGTTGTGGGAGGCGTATGGATTAACCCTAGTTTTCTGTTCTGCGGATTGGTGATGTTGTGCCAAACACACCTATCCGATTTGCATACATTTGGATTCGCGGTCCAATGTGTGATTGCCTGTGTGATATTATTTTGATGTGCCTGTGTGGCATTATTTTGGTTGCCTGTGTGACATCATTTGATTTGCCTGTGTGGCATTATTTTAACTTGACTGTGTGGCAAGGTATATTTCTGAGCTCATTCGGTATGAAATAACTCCAGCCATTTGATTCAGTCTATTATTTCATTGTATTGATTTTGTTTGTTTCTGTTCAGTTTAATTCATTGAGTTGGTTACTTCAGTTCATTATTTCTTTACTCTTCTGTTACTTCAGATATATTCCATTCAAATATTTGGAGATTATATTTTTGTCAGTATTTACACTTGAGGCTTTGTTCAAAGATTTTGTCTCGAGATATTTTCATTATATCGATTGTATATCTTTTGTATTATCTATATCCGTACTGGGCAATTGACTCATGCTGTGTTTTTCTTCCGGCAGGTTTGCAGGGATGATTCAGGACTAGTGTGATGAGAGTGTTGCCTTTGACCGTCTAGGTTGTTTCGATATTTAGTTTTGATTATTTTGACTCTGGTTGGAGAATTATATTTATTACTTTATTTATGAATCACCACTATTAATATTCTGAAGTTATTAGTGCTCTGTTTTTTTATTTTGAGGTTTGTTGGGCTTTGCACGTGACCTCCCTTTCCTTTTCGGGAAGGGAGTGTTACATTAGCGGCCAACGTAAAAGAATTTAACTAGTCGTGAGAGAGAGTAGTGACCGGCCCCAACTAAATTCTTAGATCTTCGTTGGACGATAAGAGATAATTAACTGGAATAATGTCTACAGTTAACGTTAAGTATGTATTCAAAGTAATAATGAGAATTGTCCACCTTCCTGCAGGTACTCAAAATATTAACAAAACATTATACATATATTTCTAGACCTTTGGTGTTCAATTTTAAAAAAATGAGAATTGTTATACAGACCAAAGAAAAGAAAAACTTACATTGGTAATAAATTAATAGAATGAAAACAAATATAACTCTATTTTGATACAACCATTTTAGAGTTAAATTGTATACTTTCAATATTTTAGTTACGAGGTTTGTTATCTTTTTAATGCAAGTCGAGTTTACTGCAAGTTTTGTATTAAAAATTATGATCATGCAAAAATATTCAATAAAAAATTATGAAATTCATCATTGTATAATGAAATATCCTAGATTTATATCAACTTTTAATTTTTAATTAATATCTGCGCAAGAAATTAATATAATTAAAAGTACAAACTTAATTTAATTTGGTTTCATTAATTTTTGATTCAGCTTTCCTAATTTATATTAGCATAAGTAATATCCAAATTTATATCAATTAAATTTTATCTATATTTAAAAATATTCCTATATATAAGAGGAATAGAAAAATAAAGATTTTTTTTCTTTTTATTCAAATTAGTATAAGTACTATACAAATTTATAATAATGAATAATTAAATATATACTATCTAAATTTGTAAAGTATTCAAAAGAAACTCAACCATCTCTAATAGAAAAATAACTTCTAAAAGAAATTTATTTTTGATTTTACTAATTTTATTAAAAAATTGGTAAAACACACTTCACTGAAAAAATTACCTGCAAAACAATTAAACATACTAAATAGATATATCATGATTTAATTATATTAATATTAGTCGTAAATTTTATTATTAAATTAATATCCTAACTAATTTAATTCATTTAAATTTGAAATTTTATCGAATCACGTGCTTAAGTGTATTAATAATATATGTGAATTCAAAACATAATGATTGTAACACATTGAAAAATTATAGTAGATTCAGTCTTAACTAATTGTCATAACTAAATTAAAATTTATTAAAATTTGAATTTCATAATTCTATTAGGATTAGAATTTCAAGAATTTTTTCAATATAAACGCTAATATAGAATTCTATTACAAACTTAAATAAAATAAAATAATTATTTTCTCATAATCATAATTAAATAAATCTACAATAATCTATCAAATGTTTAGCTTAATAATTGATCAAAAGAACCTACAATATATAATTTAGTTATTTGAATAAATATTTAACTATTTAATAATTATAATTATATTTGAACTCTTCTATGTGAACATAAAAATTGGATATGAGTGTATTTGAACTTAACCTATTTATATTTTTGCCCACCATTAGGGGTCAAAATATAATTAAATAAAATTCAAATACATTCATATATAATTTTTATGTCAAGATAAAATTTTTGTACCCATAATCCATATAAAGAGTAACGTACTATGCGCAGCATATTTTGTTAAGACTTCAGTAGTCAACTTATGTCAGACGAATCTTAACATGCTACATATTTAAATAAAAATAGAAATAAAAAGAATCAAAAAATTTTAATGCTACACTGTCAATTTTTAGATTGAGGGAGTACAAAATACTAAAAGATAAAGACAGTGACATCTGTATTATTATCCAGAATTGTTTATTATGATTACAAACCATAGAACAATCGAACAAATAACCACGATATGACAGTGGCATGGGCTACCATTTTTTCTTTTTTTGACATGCAAAGTTTCTCGACTTGTGTCGGATTAATCTTTTAATTCGAATAAAGTTTTCGAAACAGATTTATGTTTGCCGTCCATGACCTATACTGTTTCAAGTGAGAATCTATCATGACTTTTGAATTTATGACTGAATTTAAGTTCTCTCTTAAACCACTAAAAAAAACGGCTATTTTGTGATTGATATGCATGTGGCTTTAATTTCCCAATCTTTTTGATAACAACAATATGAAAATAGATTGAGTATAAACAAAAAACTCATCCAGAACTAGAGGTGCCCTTTTATTCTGAGAATGACACTGTCACAATAAAATTCTAACCAAAATTTATAAACCTTTTCAAGGACTTCTAACATATCCTTAAACAAATTCGAAAAAAGGGAAAAAACCATGAATTCCATTTTGCTTCAGCACCCATTATTCCCTCATATCTTTATGATCAGTTCAAGGTCTTTTAATGGCAGAAGAATTGGGTTGTACAAAAATAGGCTATGGAGTTCAACTTGCTGTGCTGTTGGGGTGTCTGGAAATCTGTTTGATGAAAGTTCTGTGAAAGGAAGTAATGAAAATGGATCACTTTTGGGTGCTTTGGAGGAGTCGGGTTCGGGCACACCTTTTGTGACAGTGGATGCTGAGATTACCCCTGAAACTATTGATTTCTTTGTTAGTGATGCCGAGGGTGATCCGGATTGCCCGTCTGAGGGGTTCTCTTCCATTGAACAGGCTCTCTCTACATTGAGCCAAGGGAAGGTTGTTATCCTTCTAACATGTCAAATTATAGTATAATCTTTCTGTCCCATAAAAAGAGTCTCACTTACAATTTTTACAATTTTTAAGATATATTTTTGTTTCATGATTACTTTTACATTTATTGAGTGTTTAGTGATGACAGAATAATAAAATATACAAGAACATTGTATCAATTAATACTACCATCAAACTAAAGGGACTCTCTTTGAAACAAAAAATTTAGCAAATGAGACGCTTTTTGTGGAACAAACGGATTACTGCTTTTGATTTTATCAGTTTTTTTAAATAGTCAATGTTTGAAATATATTAAAATTATGAAAAGGTTACAACAGTAAAATACCATTGAAAATCTTTTAAAGCAAATAACAGATACCAAAGAAGGAAGAATGTCAACAACTAGTGGAGTTTGTATTTGTAATAGAGGCACCGTATAGAAAACACGGAAAAAGGCATATGTAACTTTTTTGTATACATTTCATATAGAAAAAGATATAGAGTTGCATTCAGGGCCAAGATTTATTTATATTTACAAATACCCCATATGATCCGGTGCTCGTAGTTTTAACCTTGTAATAATAAGGTGTCAGTTAGTGTAGCTTGTAAAGTTTATAGGTAGTCGTATGAGTGGATTGAGGTCAGCATTTCATTCAAAAATTGAACTGGAGTACTCTATAAAAGTAGTAGTACTAATTATCTTGTTCTTTGTTTGTGTTCCCTATACATATATTGGAAGTGACAACAATGATCTTTAAGTTATAAAGCTAGTGGAATTCAATTTTGTGTTAGCTCATTGTTGCAAATGGTTTAGTTTGTGATTGTTGTAGATGATGAAAATGGGGACATTGAAGGAAACCTTGTGATGGCAGCATCCTTGGCAAATCCACAGAGTGTGGCCTTTATGGTTAAGCAAGGTTCAGGAATTGTATCTGTTGGAATGAAAGAAGAAGATTTGGAGAGACTAAGCATCCCTTTAATGTCACCTGAAAATGAAGATGACTCTTCTGCTCCCTCCTTCACAATCACAGTGGTAATTTTCATTAAACTTTAGCATGTTTTCGACATTCTTGATATTAATCACAAACTTGCAAGAACGTTATGAATTATTCAACTTCCATCATATTTAGTGTTTGTTTCAGATTTTTCATGTTGCCGAGTACTTTAAGATATTCTTTGTTATCTGTAGCTTACAGATGACTAATTGCTAGTGAATTTAGGTGGGGTGGGTGGGGGGAATAAAATCTTAAGATGCTCACTTAACTTGTAGCATTATGAGGTGCTTCAATCAATGCAATAGTTTCATTGGAATCTTGGAAATATTTGGTTGGTTATATGCTCTTGTTTAACTTGAATAGGATGCAAAATTTGGCACATCTACTGGGCTATCGGCTTCAGACAGAGCAAAAACAATCCTGGCTCTCTCATCTCCTTATTCGAGACCAGAAGATTTTAGAAGGCCGGGCCACGTGTTTCCTCTCAAGTACCGAAATGGTGGGGTTCTAAGGAGAGCTGATCATACTGAGGCATCAGTGGATTTGGTTATGCTGGCTGGGCTGCAGCCAATTTCTGTACTTTCGGCTATTGTTGATGCAGATGATGGTTCTATGTCTTCGTTGACTAATTTGCGAAAGTTAGCCTTGGAGCACAGCATACCACTTGTTTCAATCACTGATTTGATTAGGTAAGTTGTTATATAGTACACTATGTAACTTTTGTAAAATGTCGCTCTTCTCACATTTATATTGCCATTTTGGTTTCTCTAATGGTCAGATTCTGCAGTTGAGAATTACTCCAACAATTAGAATAATCAAACTACAAAATTACATTACTGCAGTCTATAGATAAATAGCTAAAATTTCCATTATAGTTTCCAGAACCAAAGTTTTACGACTATATATAGCATTTAATAAATAAATTATCTATGTCAAAGCATGCATAAAATTTACAGCATCATTTCTATTTGAATGCCGTTACTCTCTTTTTCAAAAGCCACAATAAATGGTCTAGCATAAATAGGTCAATTTTGTAGATTACTTTCCCTGTTGACTTTATTCAGTTTCTGCTAAAGGATTTTGCTTTTTGTCAACTGATTGCATTGCACTTGATTGGTTGTAGGTATAGAAGAAAGAGGGAAAAACTGGTAGAAAGAAGTGCTATATCACGTTTGCCAACAAAATGGGGTTTGTTTCAGGCTTACTGTTATCGTTCAAAGCTAGATGGAACGGAGCACGTAGCTGTTATAAAGGTAATGTTCCATTTGCAGCAGAGTTTGAATTACCAGATTATCTGTTGACGTGTTCCTTTAAACATCTCAGGGGAACATTGGCAATGGACAAGATGTCCTGGTAAGGGTTCACTCAGAATGCTTGACTGGCGATATATTTGGTTCAGCTAGGTGTGATTGTGGCAACCAGCTAGAATTGGCAATGCATATAATTGAGCAAGCCGGTAGAGGAGTTCTTGTCTATCTACGAGGTCATGAAGGGCGCGGGATTGGCCTAGGGCACAAGCTGCAGGCCTATAATTTGCAGGATCAAGGTCATGATACTGTTGAGGCCAATCTAGAGCTTGGATTTGCAGCTGATGCGCGTGATTATGGAATTGGCGCCCAGGTTTGTCTGAGATTTCATTTAGTTTCTTTCACGCCAAGTGTAGAGTCAAGGGACAAATGCAAGGAATTTTCATATAATGACAATGTTACTAGAGGCTGCGGGTAGTATATTTTACTAGTTTCCAAATCATACGGGTGGATGGGATCGAACCGTAAAAGATATTGGGTGGATGGATCAATTAGTCGAACCGTTAGCCGATTATTGCGCCGATATATTAAAATATATTAATATATAAAAATATATGAAGTATTATTAGTAATTAATAAAATTTTAAAAATCTGACAAAATTTTTAATAATTAACTAAAGAATTATAATAAAGATGAGTTACAATATTAATAGAAGTGGTTAATTTTTATTTAAAATTTTTTTGGGTAAAAAAAGAAAATAAATAAAAAGCGGGTCAATTGGTAATAAAGATGAGTTACAATATTAATAAAATTAATCGATATTAAATTTTTTGGGTAATAAAATAAAACAGGTCAACTGGGTTTACCGGTTTTGTCAAACCGAAAATCGGGTCATTGGGCCCAAGCCCCGACCGGGAAGGCGGACGGTTCAACTCTTTTTACCGTCCGGTCCGGTCCGGGTTTTAAAATATTGAACCAAATGATACCAATGAGTCCAAGAATGTTACTTTCACAATATTCAAACAGTAAGCACCGAACATTTACAATCATTTAAAAAAAAGGATTAATCATACAATCATTTGTTGAAGAAAAAAATGCTTCCTTGGAAGCCAAAGCTTATCTACTTCATTTGTAGTCTTTGCATGTATATCAGTATATCCTATGTTATTAATTGCATTTACTTTAAAAAAATTGCTTCTGCTATGTGTTTACAGATGCTAAGGGACATTGGCGTTCGTACCATGCGCCTAATGACTAACAATCCGGCAAAGTTCACTGGTCTGAAAGGCTACGGCTTGGCAGTTGTTGGACGCATTCCAGTATTGACTCCCATTACAGAAGAAAACAAGAGGTATTTGGAAACGAAGCGAACAAAGATGGGGCATATATATGGATCTGACATACAAGGACCACTGATAAATCCAGATAAATATAAAACAGATAGAGGTCAAGTCTGAATGATATTTGATGAGGGAACTCTCGTCTGTGGCATATAGAGGTCAAGTCTTCCATTTATTTTTTCATTATTTGAAGTTGTTATATTTACAGCAAGCAAATATTTACAAGAACCTGATGTAGATAATACACTGCAATTCGAAATTAATACAAAGGCCTTCAACAAAGAAAATTGCATGCAACAAAGAAATTTATAGTGTTTATGATGTTATAATTTTCTTTAATAGTGTTAGTTTATAAACATTACTGTGAAGAGAATCTGTAGGTCAGTTGAAGCCCTCTTCTTCATTCGGAACTACCTACTGTAATCTTCAAGGCTTCATATTTGTCTCCTGAAGCTTCTTGTATGCTACAATTATATTGCTTACATTGCCTAAAACTTTTCAATTTCCTTGTTGGTATTGCCGTCTCCATGTTAGTTAGCATAAAATGAACCTTTCAGTCTAGTTACTCTGTTAATTATATCTCCCTACAATGGCAAATAGTTCTGTCTGGAGCTCAAACAGTGTGATGATCTTTTGCTGTTAATTTGGATGAAATAAATCGATTTTCATGGCCCCTAAGAATTGTGGAGGACATGGGATCGAAGCATTTCATAAAGCGATGGTCGTTCTTGATCATGGAAGCGTTCCCTTGGCAGAGTCCCTAGCAAATTATACGAGTACTCAAGATCAAATATGTGTGCCCTGCAGAGAGGGCAGCTAGAGTGAGTCTGAAACCAAATGTCAATACAAGAAACATGGAACACATGAGAGCAGTTTGGCAGATGTTTTATCCATTCCCCTTCTTCAAATTCCCCCAAACAAACTGCACAATCCGTGTTGCTCCCGTTCATCTGGTCTTCACTCTTCTTCTTGAACTGGACGATTGGAAGTGATCGTGCAATGTAGGAGTCCAGGCCTAGGCTTTGGAACTGTCGAGAAGGATCATCAGCGTTGACCTCATTTAACCGCCTTCGCCTGTGACCTTGGTTTCTGGACAAGGCTGACACTTGAAATGCACAGCAGTGTCTATGTAATATCCGGTAGTAACTTAGTACTAGAAAGATGGTACAGATAGCTCCCACCGAGGCTATCACCAATGGATCCCAATGCGAAGGTTGAAAGCCAGGAGCCGGGGTTGGACTTGGAGGCATGATATGCTCAATCTGCGGACAAAGTGGCAGTGTAGGCGCTCAAAAAGCTTTAAATCAATCTGGATATCAAGAAGAGGAATGTACTCAAAGCTCGCTCAAAGCCTCTAATGTCTGTCAAGAGTATCAAGGCATGGCAACGATGAAATCAAAGTAATCGGTTTTGGGGTGATAATTTTAAGGAGGACTTCTGTTTTCTCTATGAATTATGAATAGTTTTCTAGATTCGGATTTAAATAATCTGTTCTTTCTTGTATCTTTAGTTATGATCAAGAAGACAACTGCAAAAACTGATTTGGACCTGTGAAGGAGTTTTTGAAACCTTAGATTTTCTCTCATTGATGCTCAGATATGAACTATATAGTTTAAAGATGTCGAAACAAAAAATGTATTTATATCTTATGATTATTTTCTTGATAATTATCGCCTTTTGGATTATTAAAGATGCTTCTTCTCTAATGACTGCACAATGAGACAGACACTAGAACCCAAAAAACTACATTCTTTATTGTGTACCTGGTTAGCGGGACAAGAGGAATTGCTTAATCATTGTTCTTTACCATTCCTCAATTTTGGAAAATTTAGGGGGAAATTTGTTGGGAAGTTGTCAGAGTTTTTCCGTCAGGGTGTTTTTCTGTGCTGCAGTGAATCTGCGAAAGAGAAATGGTTTCTGGGCTGACCATGAAGGTTACATTTATTCTCTGCACAAAGAAAGAAAGAAAGAAAAACAAGGTATTTGATTCTGCCATCCTTTTTGGTTTGTATACCTACAGTGCTCAATTTGGTATGCAACTCAATAGAATAAAAACTTACATAAGGAGAATATTAACAATAATATCATCTATTATTTATTATGCTTATGCATAAAACAGATTCGATTACGATGAAGTTGATGCACACCTTTGACCATTATGAAGTTTATAACTTTTTGCTGCATTTTGTTATAGTAAATATTATATTTTAGCTCTAGCACCTGTTTGTGGGCCATCACGTATATAATATTTGCTATCAATGCAACAAAAAGCTCCGTCAAACTTTTTTCCCCTGTCAAATATATATATATATATATATATATATATATATATATATATATAACTCTTGGGTTATATAATTAATAGCTAATATCAAATCTAGTAAAGGAGGGATGAGCTATCTAGATCATCCTTTAAAATATCAAAGATATTGACAAAATATAATAATCATAAGTAAATCAAGAACATTTAAAAGAAAATTTTGTGAAATGTTGACTAGTGTAGCCAAATGAGTGATATGTGATTGTTAAGTAAGCAATGACATGACATATTGTGACACTACACTTGATTAAAGTAGTTTTAATTATATCTTCTTTATGAATTTTGTCCGTCTAGCCTATTGATTATTGAACTATAATTTATGTAACATTGGACCACTAGGGATTAAAATAGCATTTCAACTTAAAAAAAAATTAAAAAATACTACTACGTCATTCAAAACCCAAAACAGATATCCAATTTACAGCCTAATCCATCGAAACCAAACTCTTTTATACACACCCTAGAAAAGAAATAGGGAAAGGAGAATCTTCTTAATCATGATCTCAGTGGAACTTTTGTCTCTTGCCGGTTGGAACAAACTTGCCACCATTAGCCCCTTGAGATACCATCAACCTTCCATTCCCATTTGGCTTTTGGCTTACATTTTCCAAATCACTACCTTTGACAGAGACTGGTGGAATATTAAATGCCTGAAGAGGGGGAGGGTTACGCCACCTTGGAAGCGGCCCGGCCACAAGAATTGTCTGAATGAGTGGCCCTGCTTCAAGCACAGACTGCAAGAGATTTCCCTCTCAGGCAGAGTTTTTCCTTTCACAAGATTGTCAATAATCAAAGAACATTCATCAATTGAAGAAACAAGACTTGTTGCATTTATGGCACTATAATCTTGAACAAAGGGCTGACTCAAATATCCCATTTTGTTACTTGAATCACCAATGTGGTTGTTAATGTTTGACAATTCAGGCGAAGAAACGGCGTCGAAAAAGGACCCACCCGGTGAGGAATTTTTTGAATGGTAATGGTATGGCTCAGACAAACTGTTGTTTGATTCAGTTATGCCTGAGTTTGCTGCCTTTATGGGATTCATGAGGGGGCTTTTAGGGGAAAGTTGAGGGACATTTGTATAGAATTCAGTACTTGGGATTGTGGAAGGAAGCATGAGCTTGTTGAGTAGCATGTGAAGTTGTTCTCTTGCTTCATCTCTTTCCAGGATGGCCATTTTTAGGAGTTGGAGTGATTGTTTCTCATATTCCTTGTGCATTTTCATTTCTTCATTTGCTTTTGCTCTTACTGATTCAAGTTCGAGAGTTGTGTGTGAAAGCTTCTGCTTCACCTCATCAATGATCTGAGCAAATTCAGATAAAGCAATGATCAGTTTGAGAGACAGAGTCAAAGAAAAACATTGCAATATAGTTGTTTCCATATCAATTTCAGTTATAGTGTACTTTAGGCACAAAATTGTGTTTTCGGTTTAATTTAAAATCCGCGCTAAAATAAACAAAAGAAATTTGTCACTTAAAATAATTTTAAGATGAAAGATAATACAAATGTTACTTATGTGCAGAGTTTAATGTCTGCAATTTGTAAATGAGACTATGCCACATAGGTATAAATGTATATATATATATATATATATATATATATATATATATATATATGAGGCAAACACAGATTTTGAATGTGAATAACATACATAAACCATTAGTACCAAAAACTACTTCCATTAAATATTAAAAAAAACAGTACCAAAAACCATATGAACTTTGATGGACTAACTGAATCTTCATCATTCCATGCACAACTAATTGAAAGTTAGGAGGGCCAATAAAATCCCAGAATGGGCCCATCAGATCAAAAGACTTCACATTGAGAAAATGATCATAAAGGTTGGGACATATTTGTGTTCAAAGAAGGAACAACAAGTACACCACTTTATCAAACAAGACAAGGCAAATGCTCAGAAGTCAGGTCCTAATTATTTGTATACACATATCCATAGTCATATTCAAAACTAAATTTGGTTAGATACACAACACAATTATAGCCACAGAGTAGCATTCAAAACCCACAATTTTCACAGAAATCTATGGATGGAGGAATGCATTTATGTTTAAAAAAAATAAAAAGAAAATCCTCAAAATTCCATTCTTTTAACATACAAACACTTGTAAACAGTAATGAACACTATATAATGGAAGAATATTTAAACTAACACTTTATTAACCCCCCAAAAAACACATGATAATTCATTGAACTTCATAAAAGGAATCCAAATTTCAAATTTATAAGTAACCCAGGGAAAAAATAAAGTAAAAATACAAAAACATCCTTGGAGAATAACCATGAAAAAGCCTTTAAGTGCCAAAAATAGAAAGAAAAAAAGAAGAAATGAAATATATATATATATATATATATATATAATATATATAAATAAAGAAGAAGAATTGAAATAACAATTTAAAGAAGCATGAAATGGACTGAATTATTGTAAATAAAAGAATGAGAAAAGTAGAAATGAATGAATGACCCACCTCTTGATAACTCCATAAAGAAGCTATATTCTCCATTTTCTCTCTAAAGTTCTTGTGAAAAAACAGAGCAAAATGAAAACAGGGGAGTTTTGGGGGAGAGGTGGGTAGAAGCAAGTTGTGAATATGAGACAAGTTAGACAAAAATGGTTTTTTCACAAACTTCCAGAAACTCCAATCCACGTCACAGAAAAAAATAAAATTTCTCTCTGGAGTGATGGATGAAAAAATGAAAATATTTTTCTGTGGAATTTTCTTCCCACTTTTTCAGCTACCTTGTCTCTTCTTGCTATTATAAGATTTTCCATATATATATTCCCCCAGTAGGTGAATATAACAACATATATTTTTTTATTTTATTTTAAAAATTAAAATATATATTTTTTTTTATTTTTTACTCCTTATGCTCCAAAATTAAAAATATATTTTAAATTTTTAAAATTAATTCATAAAATTTAAATTTAAAATTAATATGAAATTATTTAATTTTAATACAAATTACCTTTTAAAAATTTTTTAGGAGCTAAACTTTTAGACTTACTAATTTATTCTCAAAATTTGGTGTGAATGTTTTGAGTTTGATATGGGTGACCGTCGACCGACCATTATCAGTAATGGTTCTGTCATGGGGGTCTGATTGGATGATCAGCACCGTCAAATAAATTATTCTCATTCAACATGCAGGTGAAGATAGATATTTAATTTGGCTATATATGCAAGTAATTGCTCCAAGCTAAAAATTCTTTTTACAAAATAATTGGTTTTAAACCCATACATATGTAGTCATATACATCCACAAAATTAAATTATTATAATCAACAATAAACCTATTTTAAATTTCACTTTTAAAATAAACTCTGAAAAAGAGAATTTTTATTGAAAAATAGAAATTACTATTTAAAATATCTATCGAAAATTGAGGAGTCCAACTTATAATAACCAAATCATACTACTGGTCGTTAAAGAGTCTTGCACTGTATTGTGAAAGTTTTCTGTTAAATTACGATTGTGACGTATATCACATGAGATTTGGTAAGATTATAAAATTGATGCACTATATTAAATACATTGTTAAGATATTATTAACTATAATTATTCACGTAACTCGCAACTAAAAAGTAAGACATAAAATCACATGATATATTTTTATGCTTTGTTAAATAATTTTTCGGTTTTAGTTCATAAATAATACAGTTCATATGGGTTGTAATCATAAAAATATTGCCTTAAAAAATACAACTAGAATATTACATTTACTCAATTTAAGACCATCAATTTAGCTCCTTCCATAAATTACCCCTTTTTCTTAGGACAAATTAATGTCTTTATCCTTTGGCCTTGGTTTGTTTGGGTCCAAATTTCGAATTTCATTTAGAAATTTTATAAATTTAAATTTAGACCCCGCTTTGCATAAATGAGATTTTGTAGAGTCAAAAAAAATCTTAAAATCTATGGAAAGGGCAAGATATTTATTAGATTATTTAAATTTTGAATTATGGATCTAGTGTTTAGATGTCAATATCATTATGGTAAATATATGAAGGAAAAGAGTATGAGAGTATATATTTTCCTTCTTTTTATGAACTCATTAATTAAAAATGTGGATTTGATAACGTGGAACTTAGCTAATGATTATAAAATTGTAATGACTTTTTAAAATATAAAAAAATATTTTCATATAAATTAAGAGTTGCAAGTTTTCTGTTAAATAATAACCTGAAACAATTATGTCAAAAAATAATTAATAAAAAAATATTTTAAGTATCTAAATTACTATATAAAATAAACCTTACCTCTAAGCAATGTCATATAGTCTTTATCATCTGATAATTTGTTATTTGAAGTAACTAATTAATTGTTTATTTTTAATATTACTTAAAGTATTAAATATATTTTTTGATTCTCTCGCTATTTTTTGTTCAAAACACGCTCTTTTTTTTCAATACCATAAATAATATAGATAATTAATATTATACTATTATTTAATGTAATTCTTAATACTAATACACAATTCTAAAAACAATTTATGAATGATTTAGAATAAAAAAACTTAGAATTTATAAACGCACACAAATAGGCTCAAGATACAAATGTATGGGACTAACGTCGATCTAGCAATATTAATTTTTTTTTGACGCATACAAATGTCTTGACTAACGTCGGCAGGTTAAAGATAATTTTTTTGTTGGATTTTTACCACAATTATGAAAAAAATAAAAATAATAGAGTAAGTTTGAACAAAAAACTGTAAAAGGAAGTATATTTTTTATTGAAAAAACTGTAAAAGGAAGTATATTTTTTATTGAAAAAACAATGTAAGTACATTTTTTACCGTTTTTTGTTCAAACTTGCTCTATTATTTTTTATTTTTTTTTCTCATAATTGTGGTAAAAATCAAAAAAAATAAAATATAAAATTTTTAACACATGCACATTTGATGGGTCATTAAGATGCACCTGACCGCACCCAATTACAAATAAGATACTATAGTCCCTTCTCCAAATAACTTTATATATAACTAACTAAAACCGAATCGATTATAACAACGGTTTTTTTTCGTCATTATAACATACAAAAGTCAACGATATATAGTTATGGTGACTGCTCAATTCATTTTGGTTCGTTGTTTAAGGTTATTTAAGAAAACTAACTATAGCCCAACCACTCATCATTAATTAAAAAATATATATTTAAGTATCTAAATTAGTAGTATTAATATCATTCATTCCATAGCTTATAAAATGATTTTCCATTTTGAGACGTCCCAATATATAAAATTTACTTACTATTTATAAAATTTAGTTGGTTCATTGTTTTACTTTTTATACCCTTATAATAAATATTCAACAATTATTATTTTTTTTGAAGAAACAACATTCATCATTATTATTATTTTATCACCACATTTAATGTTGTTCAGATTCTCTTGGTTAAATTTACTATGGTTATAGATTTTAATGGTCAATACACGTCAATTCTTTGGCGAATACTTGTCTTTCACTAATAAACCAACACAATTAACATGCGGCGCGACTGAATAAACCGGTTCTCATACATTATCTTCCTAGGGGGCGGTGTCATTGTGAACTGCCCAAGAAAACTGTAATAAACCATATTATAGTTGACTTATTTAATCATTTTATTTTATTTTAGTTTTCATTATTCAGTTTTCTAACACAACTGATATTCTTAACTCTTAAGTAGACATGGTTGTAAAGGGATTATTATTCCCACTTAAATTTTAACACATGTCTTTTTATTTAATTTTAGAATTAATTAATATTAAGTAAGAAACTAAACGTTAAAATTTAAGTGGACCAATTAACTTTAAAATTAAATAAGGATCTGCTCTCCTAATTAACACCTTTAAAGCAGTTTTCTAACCCAACTGATCCATGGTCTTAAGTAGACATGGTTGTAAAAGCAATTAATATTGGGGGGCTGATCGGGGAGATTGAGCTGCACGTTTTAGGGCATTTAGTGCATTTGGAGGTTCTAAATTAAGAATATTTACAAATAATTTATTTTGAACATAACTTATTTAACTAATAAATATTTGTTTTAAAAGTTCAAACGTAACGTTTCAAAAATAGTGTGGCGTGTTTGGACATTCAAACACTACCGCTACAAACGCTATAAACGTTGATAACCGAACATACCATTAGCAGTGAATTCAATTAACTTATAAAAATGAAAAATACTTGAATAAATTTTATCATGAGAAATAATATTATTTCAGAATCTGTTTAATACGGCCAAACTTTCTTGATTTTATCTAAAAATATATATTTTTCAGATTCATATTTAATGGTACAAAAACACCAATTTATATGTAGTTAGTAATAATTGATTCTCATAAATATTTATAACTATATAAAAATACGAAATTGATATTTTCACAACACTTTTTAATATTTTCACATAAAAAGTGACGCCATAGATGTATAGCGACGGTGAAAACTATAAAAATGATAGTTTCAAAAGATCAATTTCCACAAGTAAAAATAATAAATAAAAAGAATTGACATTTTCACAAGTAAAAATAATAGTTTTACAAGATCAATTTCCACAAGTAAACTGTATAAATAAAGGTAATTGACATTTCCACAAGTAAAAATGACAATTTCACAAGATATCTCACATTAATAGTAAATGAGTCTCACACTCATATATATATATATATATATATATATGAAACCTTATAAAAATATTAAATTTAATTTATAAAAATATCAATTCCCGAACTTTATAATCAACACTAAAAATCTTTGAATTACATTTCTTGTTTATATAAAAGAAACAATAACTTGGGGGGTAGAATAATAAATTGTAGTGGCCTAAAGTTCTATTTGAGCCCACCAATGCAGCCATAAAATTAAATCCTTTACCCTTTTTTGTTCTCCTTTTAGCCTTTCGGTTCCTATTCATAACAATTAACTACTTTACCTGTCCACCTAAATCCTAACCATCAGTACCCCTAAACATTTATATTAATATATACAACATAGGCATAGGGGAGAACCAACCAACATATATTACTGCACACATACTAATAATCTAATCAAAAGTAAGATCGTAAATGAGCCAAATAATTTTAGCTCGATTTGGGTACGATTTAGAAAAAAAAACAAATTAGACTCAGATTCGTTAATAATATGATTCAAATTTGAGTATAAAAAAAAGTTTGAATAAAAATATGAGTAGAATATGAGCAAAGTTTATTCGACTCGTTTAAGATTTAAACTACTCGAATTCTCGATTATGATTCAATACATACTCGATTGATACAGATTCGATTAGATACTCAATACATTCTCTTATAATATATTCAAAATTAAATCAAATTAGCATAATTGATTATTATTATTTTGTTTTGTTTTTATTTTTAATTGTGATTTTATATTTGTAAAGTGTAATAATAAATATATTTTCTCATTTATAAGTAAAATAACAAATTGAACTTAAAATTATATTTATTATAAAGCTAGTTATTATGTGGAGACTCAAATTCGAACTTGAATTTAAAGCTCGTGAGTAGTTTGAATATAATTTGATCGGAGTCGGACCGAATTCGAGTAATAAATATTCGAGTTGAGTATAATTTGAGTACAATTTTTGAAATACAATTCAAATTCGAGCCGAACAACTTTCTGTTCGCTTCGATTCGACTTGTT
This sequence comes from Panax quinquefolius, assembly GCA_020205615.1. Lineage (NCBI taxonomy): Eukaryota > Viridiplantae > Streptophyta > Magnoliopsida > Apiales > Araliaceae > Panax > Panax quinquefolius. Next base: position 23,225,234 of record CM035154.1, read on the forward strand.
TACACCTTTAATCAAAAAATCATAATTTTCAAAAATAATAATAATAACTTAAAACAATAAAAAAAATGATGTCACATGTCATTTCATCATTCACGAATTTACTTATCTGATGTTGCGTTTGGATTGTAAAAATAAATGTAAAAATAGAATGACTTATTTGAGTTAGAATAAAACTAATTATTAATTTTACATTTTATTCTATTCTATTCTCTTTTTTATTTTATTAATTTACCAATTTTATTGTTTCAATCTAAACGTGTCAGAAGAAAGTTAGTATTTTTAGTGAAATATTGTGATGTTATTAATTGAGTGACATATATCTGTATCATGAGTGGGGCTTAAGAGCTTAAGCACCTAAAGCTTTTAAGATTGTCCTTTTGCGCGGCGGCACATGGCGATTAGGTACAAGTCATATATGTTGCATGACATGACCCAAATGTGATTATCCTTATAATACTTAATAGGTTCCACACCATCAAAGTTTCCTTCTCTCTTTGTCAAGTGTCTTTCCATTAGCAAAATTAATATAAAACCAACTAATGACTCTCTTTTTTCAAGGCTAAGCAAAGAGAAAATATATTTAATAAAATCAGCTTGGGTCCAAAACTCACAAAAAGCAAAACAGAAAAGAGCTAAGCATTGCTTAAAGGATTTAGAAAGTTACTAGTATTAGCTATAGTCAAAAGAACATTGAAATGAGAAGCTCCTTTTTTTAGTTATAAAAAGGTTTTATAGGGACATTTTGAAATGAAATGAGTATCCAAAGGTTTGCTTGTTTAGAGTTTCACTTGCATTCATTTTGACCCATGGTTTCGGGACAAATAGACAGGTTAAAAGTTATTAATTTCTCACCTTTTGTCTTTTTAAGAAGTGGTTACATCAAGTTAATTTTGGTCAATTGAACAAAATAATATCGACACGCAAGCGAGATGTGATCTCTTCTTCTGCATGTCAGCATTATATCATGAAGTTAACTTCATGATAACCGGATCCGTCCTTTTATATAACTTAATTCATTAGAGTAATTAAGCTTAATGCATGCCCTAATGTTCTCTACTAGACATCTTTACTTCAAGGACACCCTGATACAAACAAAAACCAATATTCGATCTGTTCTTTTGGTTTAGTTAATGAGAAATTATCATTTATACGTGATAATCGAGTTAGATCGCGATTAATATGAAACTTTAAGCTTAATAAAATATAAATTAATACATGACCTACTTAATTCACTCATATTCCATGTATTTATATAGGTTGTATTTATTATCGATATAAATTTATAGTTCAATAATAGACATGCGTAAACATGGCAAAACCATCAGCCTATTCCACTCACAAAAGAGTGGGCTTTGGGTTTATATTTTAGGTCCTTAACACTAATATACAATAATTAAAAAATATTTATAAAAATAATACATACACAATAATTACAAAAATAACGCAATTCGTATTAATAAGAAAATCTAAAATTAAGGAGAAATAATTGTCATAATTAATAATTCAAATTCAAATATATGAGATCTAACCACAAAAACAAATTCAAATTCAAAATAATAATTCAAATTAAATTATTTAAATTCAAATTTCATAGGAAAGACTGCACAAAATTTGTACTTTGGAGGAGGTGGCGGAGGCAACTTCGGAGGAGGTGGAAGCTTCAGAGGAGGTGACAGCTTCGGAGGAGGTGGTAGTGGTGGCTTCGGAGGCGGCGTTAAAGGCTATAGAGGAGGTAGCAATGGCGGTGGTGGCTCAGGTGGTGGTTACAGAGACGGTGGAGCTGGAGGCTGGGGCGGTGGTGGCGGGAGCAACCATTTTTCGATAATAAAAAGAAATTCTCGAGATACTGCAGAGGAGAAGATCATTAGTAATGTAATCAAGGTAACCAAACTTTTATACTAAGGTAACCAAACTTTTATACTAAGGTAACCAAGCTTTTATATCAAGGTAACCAAACCTTGGTAACCAAGGTAACCAAACTTTTATACTAAGGTAACCAAACTGTCATACCAAGGTAGGTAACCAAACTTTTATACTAAGGTAACCAAACTTTTATACCAAGATTACCTTGGTATGAAGGTTTGTTACCTTAATGAAAAGGTTTAATTACAAATCGCACTATGAAAAAACTGATGGTGTGGAGGTGGATTGGTTACCTTGGTATGACAATTTAGTTACCTTGGTCTGAAAGTTTGGTTACCAACTGCAATATGAAAAAACTGCAGGTGTGGAGGTGGATTGGTAACCTTGGTATGCATGTTTGGTAACCTTGGTATAAAAGTTTGGTTACCAATTGCACTATGAAAAAACAGCAGGTGTGGATTGGTTACCTTGGTATGAAGGTTTGGTTACCTTAGTATGGAGGTTTGGTTACCAACTGCACTATGAAAAACTGAAGGTGTGAAGGTGGATTGGTAACCTTGATATGAAAATTTGGTTACCAACTGCACTATGGAAAAACTGCATGTTTGGTAACCTTGAGATGAAAGTTTGGTTACCAACTGCACTATGAAAAAAATGCAGGTGTGGATAGGTTACCTTGGTATGGAGGTTTGGTTACCTTGGTATGAAGGTTTAGTTACCAACTGCACTATGAAAAAACTGAAGGTACAGGTGTGGAGGTGGATTTGCGATAACTTTGGTACAAAGGTTTGGTAACCTTAATAATAATACAAACTATACAACTAATCTTTCTCCTCCTCCTTGGCTCATTTGCGCACAGTGACAAAAGGGGCAAGTTGGGATAACAACAAATAAGGAGGAAAATAAAAAAATACTAGTACGGCTTATTATAAATTACTAAACAAGAAGACGAGAAAAAAGTGGACATTTCACAACTCTAACAAAAACAAATCTCTTGTGAATCAAAAACTTCCTATATATTGATGACACAATTTTCTTTTACTTTCTCTATATTTATGTTGTGAATCGAGGAGAGAGAAAATATAAAGGATTATAAGAAGCGATCATCATGTCTTGTTCATCTTCGCCGGCGTCGGAGGAAGAGGATGAGGGCTTCGATTCCTACCGGAAATGTGGTTATCACGCGGTTAGAGTCGGCGATATGGGTCTGCTGTGTTTGAATAAGAAAATAATAATTAACGGAAAGAGATAAAAGAGATTTGCCATGTCAGCCCATCAATACTAATCCTTTAAATTAAGGAATCCTAATTGCACTAATATTGTAAATAAATATGGAAAAGTGTATTATTTTTGTAATTATTTTATCTATACACTATTATTGTAATTATTTCTAAAAATGTACTAAGATATGTAATTAATCCTTATATTTTTAAGCTCAAAAAAATGTAAACCTCTTTGGCCCAACCCAAATTAACCTAGTCCACACCCAGCTCATCCACATTTGAAAGTAAATTAGTGCACTTATTCATTGTACTATAGCACTATTCAAAAATAAGGGTGTAAATGAATCGAACCGAATCGAATCGAGTCAAGTATTGAGTTACTTATATTTGGTTTACAAAATTTATTGAATATAAAATAAAGTTTGATTGAGACTCATTTAGTTACGAGTCAAGTACGATCCTGGATCGAGCCCGAACAGTTTGAACTTTTGGAACGAATATAATCTGAGAAAATTATAATTTGAGGAGGTTTGAGTAATTTATTGAACTTTAAAATTTGCTCTATTTTACTCATTTATATTTCGAATCGAGATCGAATTGAATTTTTAGTCGAGCAAGTACAAATCGAACCCGAACTGTTTACTCATTTTATATTCATATTCAAAAGAGTCAAAATCTAAAAGAATTTGATAAAAACAAAGAAAATAAAACATCACTTTTAATTCTGTTCGTCCAAACTTCCAATCTCACTCCCTCTGTCTCTCACGTCTTTTCAAATCAATTACTTCTATTCTTTTAATTCAATTTTTTTTAATCTCAAGATTGTTTATGTATATCTATTTGATCAAATTGAAGTTTTTGTAGTACATCAGCCATAATTATATTATATTTTATCATTATATTATATTACTTTTGGGATTATAACTGTTTTTCAAGAATATATCTGATGTACAATAGTAGTTGTTTTATATGATTGACCCTTTTTTTGATTATCCGTTATTATAGTTGGATGGATTATCATTTCAATTTTGTTGTCTTATAATCTTTTCATCGTTTATAAAAGTTTACGGTGTCAATATATTTCAGTTAATTTGACTGTTTTAAAAAAAACATCTGTAGTTGAACTATTTGCAACTTATGACGTCGAGTTATTTAGTATTATTTTGTTAATTAAAAAAGAGAAAAATTATAAATAGTGTTTGAATTGTGTATAAATAAACATGATATTTAACAAGACAAAAAACAGAAAAATGAATCATAATTGTGAATTAGTCAAAATTGATTTTTTATTATCGATGTCATACTAATCCATTGAAACTACTTACTCGTTCCTTCTAATAAAAAAGACTAGTACTTAAAAAGTTTTTAGCTCTCTTGTTCACCATCTTTTTCAAACGACTTACTTAAAATCAATAATTCATTTATACTAAATAAGCTTATTTTTTTAATTTTAAAAAAAAATTAAAAAAAATATGAAAAACCCATGTGCCGACCTAGGCCATTTTACCTTGGGCTATGGGCCTCATTTTTATTGCCCAATAAAAACCAGGTCCTTTTAGGCCAACCCATTTTTAACCCAAGTTAGCCATGGCTCAACCCGTTTGGTCCGACTCAGACCATTTGTCAGGTCTAATAGTGGTCAATGAATGACTTTAATGTGAAAAAAAAAATATTATTTTTGTTTTAAATTAATTTGAGATATTTTTAAATTTAAAATTGACATAAATTTATTTAATTTTAATTAATACAATGATAAATATCGTAAAATATCAAAAAAGTATTACTAATTATAAAATACATTATTTCATAATTATTAATTAATTAAATCAATTTTAAGTTTAAAAATATTTTAAAAAGTAGATAATGAATTATAGAATGTAGAATGGAGAGAGTATAAATGATTAGAAACAGCCAACAAGCCAATTAAAGGGTAGATTTTGTGGGGTTCAATTCAAATCCTTGGATGCAAATGGGGAAATATTAGTATGTTTTTTTGGCCCACATGAGCAAAGGAGACCAAATTACAGTAGCAAACCAGCAGTGAGAGAAGTGCATGTCTTGAAATCTAGAAAAAGATTTGGATAGTCAGCAAGAGTCAAATCACTATCCTTTCCATCAAACTCATTGGCCACAAAAAGTATGATGGAGGAAGCAATCCATAATATTGAATATTTTAATGATTATATATTTTTTATACACCACAGGACATACAAACGAGAGCAGATCAAATTCCTTGTCCCTTTAAATTTTGACACATGTCTTTTTATTTAATTTTAAAATTTATTAGTGTTAAATAAGAGATTAGGTATTAAAATTTAAGTAGAGGGACATAAGAAGACAGGAAATTTGGAGACAAAAGATCTGCTATCCAAACTTCCCTATAAATGGAAATCAAGAAACAACTAACTGGACATAGAATACAGACATATGTATACACCACAGGACATACAAGTACCGCGCAACCAAACTTTAACCTTCAGTTTTTCTTCTTCTTCTTCTTCTTCTTCTTCTTCTTCTGGTATTTGCCCAGTTTTGTCCGACGTTGCTTAAACAAGTGCACGTAAAGTTTCAGCCAAAGCAATGGGTAGAAGAGAAGCACAACCTGAATGAAGAAGTTAAAAGTGGAATCATAACAACTTTACAAGGACATCAAAAGGAGAGGAAATACAGCAACATTAGCCAGAGAAGGAACCCAATATTAATTTTAATTGTACTATATATCAATGCTAAATAAAATAAATACACACAGACACACACACACACACACACACATGCATATATGGGATGAGTGTACAATCCTATACAAGCCTTGAGAGAAAAATTAAAATTAAATGAACAAATATGGTTAAATGGAACAAATTAAACTAAATTATTACCAAAATTTGACAAACACAACAAATTGATCATAAAATTTGTGATGGAAATGCCCCATCACCATAGGAGGACAAACCCATTTTTCGTGGTCCTCGCTCATAAAAATCGTTGAAGAAAAAGAAACTATTACAAATATAGATCACTCCCTCTGAGTGGGTGATTGATAGTTTACGGACATACCATTTAAGGCATTTCCCCTTTAAAAGTATAGGAGGTCCCACATTTTTTCTCCATTACCACAAAATGTAAAAATTAATGAGAGGAGGCTTTGTATGGACGGTGTTTTCTTGCTCCATTTGTAATTTGAGAATCAAAAAAACCCAGTTAAATAATGCATTGTACTCAACCTTATCTAATAAGCACAATTAACATGAATCTACATAAAAACATAAACTAAAAGCAAGACCAAGGTTAGTGTAGTTGTATAGGATGCTTTTTACACTGATTGTAAGATCAATTTTTTTAAGGTGGTAGGAATTTGGGAGGGGAAAGCAGCACCTCATGTATCCTAACTATTAGACAAAAAAGGTAATACATAAGCTAAAAAAAGTTCAATATCCCTAACTAATCCTCTAAAAGAACAATTAATTCAGACTTATTTAAATCAACCCTAAACACGACCTAATAGGGGTAGGATTTTAATTATATTTTGGCAAGCAACAAGGTCTGTATCTAAATCAAGATCAAAGGTCGAAAGCTATTGAAGTAAACGAAGGCTTTGGTGAACTTCCACATACTTTCCACAAACTTAAAGAGTACATATCACATTTAAAATTAAATCCCTGCATCATGGCCACAGCTGCAGAAATGGACAATAAAACAAAATTTATGGTTTCTACATTATTAAATAGTTATGTATCCAAACTAGAAATCTATACATACCGTAACAAAATTATAATAGCTGAAAGGGAGGCCAGCAAACAAATTTGCATAGAGGTTCTTCTGCTTTATAAATGGAAGTGCTTGGTACATGAGCAACACTGAAAATAGGCAAGCAATAGAAAACTGGAATTATCAGAAAAATGGGTGTAATCCTGATAAAATTGTATATGTCAATCAGAGCACTTACTTTCACCGACGAGCCCAGTTGGATATATCACAATAAATGCAGTGTACCTAAATAAAGAATAAAGTTTTATTTAAATTAAAATTGATTAATCAACTTCTGTTCGGATATTATAACTTTGAATTACCATGGGCATAATTTGTGGATGCACTATTAAAAGAATCAAACCTGAGGTAGGTGAGGAAAGCTGGAGATATACTGAAGCAATTCAAAGCATAATTTGGATACCTGATAACCTGGTTTAAGAATCATGGACAAAATATGAGAAATATTGAGTTGGTACATAAACGAAAAAGCGGCCCCACAAAAAACACTGGTGTAGTGAGATTGGTAAAAGAAATTGGAATTTTCAGTTTGTAAAACGATAAATATAATAACAATAATGCTACGTTTGGATTATAGGAATGCAATGGAGGAAGGAATGATATTATAATTGTGTATTTTCATTTCATGTGAGAGGTGGGGGAATAAGAATAGATGTACGTGACAATTATGTCATCCTATCACACCACACACCAACAACAACCAAATTTTCACTTGAAAGTTTAAAGAAGCTACTACAACGTCTAGACAAATTTAAATTAGATAACATCCATTTTCCAGACCATGCAAAATCATCTAATGGCACCTCAATTTATCTCCCTCGAATCATCATATGTACACTAGAAGACAGAACTATGTGTTATTAATTCACATGACGATAGAAAATTAAATTTTAATAGGACTCAAGTTTAGGTAAAGCCCAAGAATAGTGAAAAACAAGCAAAACAGTATTGTGATGGAAAAGAAAATAAATTTCCACGTGACTAAAAGTGAACAAGTTTGATCCTTTTTGAAGAAAACCATAAATCTATGTTTGAATGCTAAGAAATACAAAGTACAATGGTTTCTTCATTGTGGTTAACATGAATGTCATAAGACATTAGTCTTTTGCTTATATCCTATGTTCCATTAGATGAAGTTATTCTACTAATTGTAAAATATGTTAATTAATACCTCACATATCTTTCTGTTGAAACACAAGTTACATTATAAAGAGTTTTCAATATCGTATTCCTTTAAATATGATTTAGGTTCTATAGATGTTGTCATCACGTAATAGTCTACATCATAGTTTACAAGAAAAGAATAAAATTTGTGTTTTAGTACGAACGTTTCAATACATGGTACACTTTTTTTCCTATTTACTTAATATCAAATGTGGCAATCCAAAACTTTTCTCTCCTATTTACTTGAACATATGTTCCATAAGCATGATTACAACTTTGCTTTTTGATTTACAAATGAGGAATATCATCTTATATAGCCTTGGGCTATAGAACCAATGAATAATATCAAATCTAAAAGAAGACTAGACTCAGTTGGGTACGTTAGATGACATTGCTTAGAATCTTCTTTTACATATTAGGGTTTCTAATAGTGTTTAAATTTAATATATAATTTCTACGATATTTAAATGTATAGCAATTATATATTAAATTTAAACACTATTAGAAACCCTAATATGTAAAAGAAGATTCTAAGCAATGTCACCTAATGTACCCAACTGAGTCTTGTGTGTGTCAAGTAATCGATGACATGGCGTAATGTCGTTGAAAATGTACTTGTTGTGACACTATCTCAATTAGTTTGAACTATATCTTTTTAGAAAGTTATCCCAATATACCACATTCTAAATAAATATGTTTCATACCAACTAAGCGATTCGAAAAAACCAAATTATGCCGTACTTTATACCACGAAAATTAATGTTTTCTATTCCCGATTTCATTCCACATACTGCATCGAACCACAATCTAGGTAACATTGGTCTAAATCAAGAAAGCCACAAACCTATCCACATATATTTAATAAGAAAACATGGTTTTCATTTCACGAGGTAAACAAGCACTACAAAGAAAAAACGTGAATCCTCGTAGTATATGAAGAATGCGATACTTTACATTACTTCAATATAACTATGCATGATCAGAGAAATTGTTGACTTCACAAAATCAAATAAGAAGTTTGTGCATATCTTAATTATCAGCAGGCCTTTTGTACCTTAAAGTCTATGGGCCAAGTCTCTTGGTCTATAGCATCATTTCAGTAATAAAAATTAAAAGTGTCTTTTTCGTAAAAAAAAATATACCTAACAAACTTGCTGGAAAAAGGGAAGAAAGCACAAAACTAATTTTGAGAGAGATCATGAGGCCAAAACCTTAACAAAGACATTGTTGCATAGGGTAAATGTTGAAAAAATATCACCCTTAAGGGTGCAGCTATGTATCTTATAAGTTCTTTCATTGAAACAATTCCACTTTAAGCAAAGCAAACACATATTAAACATAATAATGTAAAGGGTGTAAGAATTAAGAAACTTTTCCGGGAAAGGCAAACATTATAAATCTGTTAATTTAAACTTGAGCAACTTCTGTTCATTAATATCTCACGCTGACGTGGGTGGTAGAAACATTTCAAAGCATTCTTCAGGAACTTAGCGTTAGCAAGTTTACCAATTGTAAATATGTGCTCTCTAAGGGGTTGGGGGTGATGAGAACTTTAGCAGTTTCAGAAAACAGCACTATAAAAAATAAAATCCAATAATTGTGTCATCTTTCATCACAATGAAAATCACACTGCTCTCTCCTAAATTAAAAGCGAAACAATAAGCTTTAAGAAGATTCTTCATAGATGAACTCATTGTTCACTTATCAACCCTGGAAATTGGAATCCTTTAAATTAATGATTTGAAAGACAATGGTTAAATTTCGTTTTTGTAGATTAACTTTTGATTTCACCTTACTGCCTTTGGACATCAAGATATATTAACCAGTTTATTTGTCTAATTTGTATTATTGTGATCCAATTTGGAAATTAATACAGTGCACATAATTTCAATATAAATATAAATATAAACATAAGGGAGAGACGAAGAGAGAGAGAAAGAGAGATAGAGAATCCCTACCTCAATTGAGCACCAAGCAACAAAAGTAATGAAAATTGATGAAAACACTTTGACCTAAATGAAAAAAATTAGTGGTAAATATCATGTATAAACTAAGCATATTGTAAAACAGCATATACAAATTTATCACTTGTGGATACAATGGCGGATGCAAGGGGAGGAAGTGCCCGCCCTTGTTTTTTGAATTTTTTTTGCAAGTATAAGGCTAATATGGTAAAGTGTCCCCCATTAAAAATTTAAAAAAAAAAAACAAAAAACCTTGAGTTACTAAATTTCAATTTCAATTTTTGTTATGATGAGTATATTTCAAATTCAAATTAAATTTTTGTTTTAATGAGGCTATTTGATTTCCCCAAAATTTTAGGGTTAAGACTAAATATCATTAAATTTTTCTCTAAGTTTTTGTTAACTGTTTATGAGTGGTTAATTACTTGGTTATGATTCTTATTTTTTTTGTTCATTCATGCTAATTAGTACATCCGTACATAGTTCTTTAATTTTACAATATATATCGAAGTTGTATTTAAATCAATAAAGCATGAATTGTGAATATATAATTTTGATTTAGAACTGTACTAGTGTGTATTTGATTTGTTCATATCATTAAGTTCATTTTTATTTAGTTTTTTATTTTGTTATGAATTTGTATTTGATATTTTGAATCGGAATGAATAAATATATGGATAAATATTTCTCAATACTTCAATTCATAATCAGATTGGAGACGAATGGATGAATGACCGTATAGTGACTTACATTAAAAAGATATATTTGATACCATTGAAAATGAGACGATTATGAAATAATTTCAAGAAAAAAGCCTTAGCAAGCTAAATGCATCTGCCTCTTTCTTAGTTTTGTTGTAATAATGGGTATAGTTTTACTTTCTTTTTTAAACTCAGTTAAGTTGTTAGTAATGATATCCAAACCCTTCTATTAATAATAATGTAGATATTTATATTACTTCTACAGCCTAAGTATGGCTAGGATTCATAATTTCATATAGTGCAATACTCAGAACCACATCAATGCCATGAGCAATAGCGATAAGAACATGAATCCTTCCTCCCCATTGCATCAGTGGAAGCAGAACTCCATTAGGGACAATATCTCAACATTAAAAGGGTGAAAATGGAAATTAGATTTTTCCATATTATATCAAAATGACATGAATTTCAACACAAAAAATAATAATAAAATAAACCCCTAAAAATACCCACCAATTGCTCCATGTATAACTTCCAAGAATGCAAGAGTTTGCAACAAGCCTATGATCAAAGAAAACCCAAAAAATTGACAAATTGTACTCTCACATGTACGTTATTATGTGTAATACATATTACAGACATTAACATGAACTGGGAATTTCAGTATGCAATAGTTATAAGCTATAACTTACAGATTAGTTCTCCAGCAGAAGCATAAGCTCCATTGACTGATTTGGTGGCAAAAAAGTTGCTCAATATTCTAACTAGAGAAATTGTCCTGTTTGAATTTGAAAAGGCATTACAGAAAGTCAAAAGAGAGATAAATTGGAAGATAAGGAAAAGGGTACTTACCATCCGAGGGCTTGAAGTGAATTGTAGAAGAAGAGATAGAGATTTGATAATTGAGACATCTGAATTGGAGTGTATATTATGTGTCGCGAATTGGCGTTTGGCAACTGTTCTTTTTCAGACTCACTGTTTAGATAATACTCTGTACCCATTGTAAAATTAATAATTTTAGGATTAACTATGTAGATATTGTTATAAAAGATTACTAAAAATTAAGAACAAAATGATTAGAAAAAGAGGCATATGACGTCTCATAATATTTTCATATCTCCATCATCATCTATTACAACGCTTCATGCTCTTATTTATAGATACATTGAACTTGGAAGTTTCAAAACTCAAAAGTCATGAGTTTTAAAACTTAATGAACATGGGAGTTACTTAATGAACTTGGGAGTTCTAAAATACCAAAAAGAGCATTACAATTAAATATAAATCTAGACATTCATAAATATATATGTTATAATTTTATAACACTCCCCTCGGATGTCTATCAGATAACCATATGCATAGAAAAACCGCTTCATTAAAAACCTTACCAAAAAAACCCAATGGGAAAAAAACATTGGTTAAGGGAAAAAAAGAGTGCAGATATAAGCTCTCCCCTCATGAATGTATCATTAAGTCCTCCACTTTTTGCATTCCAATTTTATGCGACGCAATCCTTCAAACATCAGAAGTTGATAATCGCCTCATCGAACAAATCGCTAGATTGTTCAATGTTACCACACTTATCAAGGTCATGTGTGAAAAGAATTTTGGTGAGATATGTTTTTTCATCTCCTTTGATGTATCCTCCTTTAATTGAGCTATACACGCAAAGATTGTCTTCATACGTAATGGATGGAGTCTTTTTTATAGTAATTTTCTAAGAATATGCGCTCGTTAAAAACCTTACCAAATAAAAACCAAAGTGGGAAAAAAAATTTGGCTAAGGAAAAGAGTACAATATTCTTGTATAACTTCTAAAGTGCCTTGAGATTGCCTCATTAAAACCTTGCAAAGGAAAACCCAAGTGGGAAAAAAAACCTTAGCGAAGGAAAAAGAGTACAATCAAGACATATCCTTTTACTCTCCTTCATAAGTACATAGAATTTCCATTATTCATGGTAAAAATATCATTAAGTCAAAATATGCCAATATTGTGCACAATCTTCTTCAAAATCATAGTTGGTAATGACTTAATGAATCTATCAACCAAATTATCACATGATCATATACGCTTGATATCAATATCGCCATTCTTCCGGGGCTCAAAATAATTTTGGTGCAATATGCTTGGTTCTATCACCCATGATATAAAGATCCTCTAATTTGAGTGATACAAGCAACATTATCTTCATATAATATCGTTGGACTATTTATGATTGATGATCATCCACATTTCACACAAATATGTTGAATTATCGATCTCAACTAAATACATTCACAACTTACTTCATAAATTGTGATAATCTTCGTGATCGCCAGATCCAACTAATCGTGGTTTTGATCCATAATTATAATTTAACCGCAAATGCTATATCGTGTCATGAGAAATTTTACAATATATATCAAAGCACCAATTGTACAAAGATATGGTACTTTGTGACCAAGAGTTTCTTCATTATTTTCGTGATCAAAACGGATCTTTCTTGATATCAAGTAACCAATCTATCATCAAGTACTTAAAGGATTAACATTATCCATGTAAAGTTACTTCGTGAATTTTTTGTGTATGTTGATTGATGAACAAGAATTCCATAGCTCAATTTGAAAGCCAAGACAAAAATTTGTCTTACCAATGTCTTGATCTCAAATTTGTTATTTTTGTCAACTCTTCCGAGCAAGATCTTTCATCAATAAATACAAGAATAATAGCAAATCCATATTATGATCTTTTGATAAAAATGCATGCACAAATTGAATTATTCTCAAATCCTTCTTTCAAAAGATATCTATTTAGGCGATTATTCCACAATATGCATCTGGATTGCTTTAACTTATATAAAGATCTTTGTAACTTAATAGAATACATACTTCGAGATTTAGAATTATACGCCTGTGCATTTTATATCCTTCGTGGATTTTCATGTATATATGATCATTATCTAATGATTCATACAGATATGTTGTAACAACATTCATTAATCGTGATATCCACATTTTCTTTTGCTACCAAGCTAATTAAAAATTTGAATATAATTGCGCCCATTACAGTGAACATATGTTTCTCCATAATTAATACCGTGTCTCTGTGAGAAACCTTGTGCTACAAGTCGCGCTTTTGTACCATATAATTTCATTTTTCTTATTTCGTATAAATACCCATTTCAGATCTAATAAGTATTACACCTTCTGTGTGTTCTATTCTCTGTGTCCAAAAATTTCACGCTTACTTTGTGAATTTAGTTCTATTTGAATCGCCTTTTTCACATGGCCAAATATTTCTACATTCATCAACAATTTGTGGTTCATATTCATGATCATTACTTCGTAATATCAAGAACAACTTTATAAAAAAATATGTCATTCGACAACAATTTTATTTCTATCCAATATATTCGCTCTCAGATATACATAATGTATCGAGATCTCGTTATTTTCGTGCACCGATCCTCTTCTGTGGGATAACTCATCCTCTTTAGAGATAACTCTTCAAGAGTTTTATTTACAAGAGATTTTTGTTCATAAGTTTTGGATAGATCAATAACTTTTGTAGCTTCTGTTTTCACGGGTATAGCCTCTTTATAGTCGCAACTTGTTTTTTTTTGTACTTTCTTCTTCCGGAAAATTTTATCTTTAACACCAATCATCATTCTTCCATGTTTCAAGTGTGATTTTGATTCAATTTGTCGTCAGATAATGTATTGTCCTACTGTGGACTTCAATCTCTTCTAGAGTATTAGCAGCTAAAATGTAAGATATCATAATTTTCTTATTATCGGTGAATAATTCTGGTAATTGATTTGCAATTCATTGCAAATGAATAATCCTTTGAACTTCTAGTTCATATTGATTTGTATGAGAATCAGGATTAAAATAACGTTGAAACATTCCATTTTGAAACATTCCAATTAATCTCCTGTCGTGCTTCAGGCAACGATCTCACGTCGATTTTTTAGGCAACAAAACATTCCAATTAATTTTCCGTCGTGGCTTCAGCGCAATGATCTAATGTCCCGCTTCAGCAACGACTTTTCTCCCCCTAATGGTGGGAAGACTGTTTCATTAAAATAACAATCCTCAAATTATACCTTAAAAATATCACTTATTGAGGTTATGAATAAGATGACCCCATGCATGTATTGGTAATTAACTTACTTTGATATAATCAACAAGTAAATGAATCTTCCGTTCCTTACGGATGTTCATGGAGTTTTCAATAATTAAACGCAACATTATTGATCCCGGAATGTCAAATCATAAAAACCTTTTGGATACGTAACACTTCGTGTATTATACACTTCTGGTGTATTACAACATTTGTTTCAACTATTCTCATTTTAGTATAATATATCCCAGAAGAGAAAATATACAGTTTTTCTAATATGAGCTTCTGGCCCGATAGTATTGAAGTAATTTAAAGAAATTACTTTACTATCTTCAATGTTGGTTTCAATATGATAACCATTATAACGATATCCTTAAAACTAAGTAAATTTCGTCATTTCGTAAGAATATAAAGAATCATCAATACAAAGTTTTGTGCCCTTTTGACAACATTATAATCGCTCTTCCAGAGACTTTAATTAAGTTTGATGAATAATCACTCTTCTAGAGCTTTCAATTATGTTTGATGAATAATCGCTCTTCTAGAGCCTTTAATTAAGTTTGATGAGCTTCTGGCCCATACAACTTCGTATATGCAAAACATAAATTTAACTTTATTACTTGAAACATAAATAAAACATATAATAAAAATACTTATTATAATGTCATAATATAATGAAATAAAAATAATTAATTGGTATGAACATTTCTATCAACATATCATCAAGGAAACCATAGATATCAAAATTAGTTATATCCACTCCATTTGAAAAGTCAAAATAATTCATGGATCTTCGTGGATCATTCCATTTCTTTTTCTTTTTATGGAGTCTTGGTACAAATCTACCAAATGTTTAGGAGTACGACGGGTACATTCCCTTTTATATATTGATTGTTCTTTTCAAGTCCACTACCACAACTACAACCATAATTTCCTTTATGATTATCAAATGAGGTTCAATTCACTTCGTGGAATGTAATAAAAATCCACGAGCTAGATTGTTGATTTTTCAAATAAAACTCATTATTTTGTACAACCATTAGAAGACATAATATCACTCGGGAACATAGTTTCCTTTATCGCCTCGTAAAATATTTTGAAAACTTACTCTCTCAATATTGCTACTACGTGAGCATATTCGAGGCATAAAATATAATAAATATTTTTCTAACATGTCTTCATCAAGTGTTTTCACTCAACACTTTTAAAATCTTGCAACTTCAAAGTGCAAACCAATTATAATGAGCTTTTAAAATCTTTCCTTTAAATCATTTCATAAGACAAGTAAGTCTTTTACTCTAATGTACTCAACTTTTAATTTTTCATGGAGATGATAATAATAAAAATCATTAATTTTGCATGATCATGCAGTTGATGCATGATTGTCAACTACAATTCAGATTCCAAGGTTCTTTGCCTTTATATGAATCTCATCATTAAGAGTACATGACAAATAATTCTTGCTCGATATAAATCAAGAGCAACAAATTCAAATTTATAATATTTAAATATTAAATAACTAAACATATTTCCCATCAAATTAAATAATTATATACGTTCGATTTAATTGTAATGAAACAATTTATAGAAATGCAAAGAAAACACGAAACTAAATTTGTCCACTAAAAATAACAAACCAATATTACTAAGCATATTTGTCATTGTAACTTCATACAAAAATTTATCAAAAGGTTATTAGAAATATATCAAATATGCTATCATGCATGCCAAAAGGAAATATATCAAAAATCATTAGAAATATATCAAAAGATTGTTTTAGTACATGAACTAAAAAGAACTAAAACATCATGTATTTTATCGAATCCCTTTTGATTTATTTAGATTGGAAGAAATGCAAAATTACAATACACTTCTATAAAAATAAACACTGCACAATAATTGAGGTTAGATATTTCACCGCTTAATAACAAGACAACTTGAGGGTGGTGTGATGATGATGACTTACATATGAGTATTGACAATATCATTAGCATGCTAGAATCAAGAACAACAAACTCTAATAATAGATTATGAATGGAATAACACGCAAAGATGTTATACTAAAAAATTTGTGTATCCATATATATATAATTGATAAACATACCTTCTCCTTCAAATCAAATATGATTATCTTCAAGATGAATGTGAGAAGCAATTCGTGCTGATAACGTGTTATAAAAGATTACTAAAAATTAAGAACAAAATGATTAGAGAAAAGAGGCATGTCTCATAATATTTTCATATCTCCATCATCATCTATTACAATGCTCATGCTCTTATTTATAGATACATGGACTTGGAAGTTTCAAAACTCAAAAGTCATGAGTTTAAAACTTAATGAACATGGGAGTTACTTAATGAACTTGGGAGTTCTAAAATACCAAAGAGCATTACAATTAAATATAAATCTAGACATCCATAAATATATATGTTATAATTTTATAACAGATATATTTTATTTAGTTGGTGTTTGATTCTATCTTAATGTATTTTAATAGTTCATTTTTTAATGTTTTTAAGAGCTCACATATTTATACTAAGAAATCTTAAGAGCTTACATATTTATATTACGGGGTACTCTAGATAGTTAAGATATAAATACGAGTCTAGGGGGTATTTGATAAAAATGAAATTAATCTGAATCTGAATCAGAATGAGCTGAATCAGAATCTGAATAAAAAAATTATTTGATAATTGACATGTTTAAAACATCCAAATAACAGATTTTTATTATTTTATCCTTCTAAAAAATTTTAAAATGTTATAAATTTATTTAATATAATAGTTAATATTGTTAAAAAAAACATTCATTCAGCTCTCATTCAGCCAAAAAAATGACACTAAACCATTAAGCTCAAGTCGCCAAAAACGATCAATTCGATTCAAAGAATTCAGACGATTTTTTTCCAAAACAAACGCATGACTTTCAAATTCTAAACAAACAAATTTATAAACTATCCAGAAGATCTCTTACGCTTTGTTTCTGAGTTTTAAAATGGACAGAAAAAAAATGGACAGAAAAGTTAAGTTTTCTTTTCAATTCTTATGTTTCTGAGTTTTTTAATAAACAAAAAAGAAAAGAAATAGATAGAAAACTTGACCACTCTTTTTGTCAAAATTTTCCTTCCAAAATTGGCCTGATTTGAACAGAAAAGAAATTAAAATAAGTAATATTTTTATAATTTCTATATTATCCTCAACTTTTAATATAATAAATTTTAAATTACAACTCATGTCCTCAATTTTAAATTTTCTATTTTTTTCTATTAAAAACTCAGAAACAAAACTTTAAGTTTTTTATTCTTCTATTTTCTGTTCTAATTTAAGTTTTCTATTCTTTTATTTTCTGTTTAAAACTCAGAAACAGAGTGTTAATACAAAAATATAGACGGTTAAAATGTATTAAGAGATAGACCGTTAATGTATTAAGATGCAATCAAATACTAGCTTACTCTTTATCGAACCAGTTCAGATTGAACTGTTTACTACTCAAAATTGGGTATCGATACTATCGGAACCGATTAACCGTCCAATACCCGATGTCGAATTTTATCTATTGTTCCTTGAAGAACTTGTATAAAAAATTTCCATTGGCTGAATCTGTTCTTTTTGAAGGTTTTCTAAAAATCTTCATAACATCGGTAGAGTTTAATTCCATGGGGCTGTGTTTTCTCTCCCACGCCATAAGCTTTGGGCAATTTGGTGGGAATCTCAAGGTACTAGTCCTTAAAAACAAAATTGTCAAACGGGTCTGACAAATCAGAGGATGAATTGAAAAGGGTCTGGTCATTTGATTTTCTTTTCACCGCAACCCAAATGGGTCTGGCCATTTGATTTTCTATCCATCACTCTCTTCATCTTTTTCAGATCCGCTACAACAGAGTTTTTAGCTTGGAACTTTGCAAGCCATTGATGGAGCCCAACAGGATCTCCTTGATCAAATCAGAAACTCAGGAACCAAATTAAAAATGATGAGCTGAAATACGAAGGAAAATGTATGTTGTTGGAGTTTTAGTGTTTAATATGGACAAAAGTCCTCTGTATAAGTCTTGAAAATTGAAATATTAGAGTATTTTGAGACTTAATTAAATAAGGGACTCACATTTCGAAAATGTCGGATCTTTGCACCAATGTGTTCTCCTTCATGAGGGGTATAACTTGGTATATTTATATGTTCAAATCCATTAAGAATTGAATGAGAAAATTGACTCCAAAATCACCTACTTGAATGTTGTCAATTGCAAAAGTCCCACATAGGGCATTAGAGGAAAAAATGAAGAACATATATATGGGATGTTTGCTAATTACGAAGGGCCCCAAGGGGTACCCCACTTTTGTGGAAGGGAGATGACTTAGCCAAGGTATGGTTCAAACCCACATGCGTGCCGCTACCCGTTCGGTTAGGTTGGGTCATAATATATAATTTTTTGGACAAAATTTATTTAATAAGTTATTAAATTTTGTTTTAAGTTATTATCACTAACGGTAATAAAACTGCTGGATTAATCTATAAATTAATCCATATGGGGCGCTAAAACAGAACGTACAAATTTTTCCGACCCGTTCCTTTCTTTCCTTTCCCCGTTCTGCACTAAGAAATGCAAAGATTTTCCCGTCCCGTACTCTACAAATCCCGTTTCTGTTCTACAAACTCCGTTTTGGCGTGAGTTTTTCCCTTTATTTTATTTACATGCATCATTATTGAAAAGTTCGGTACATAACATAAAGTTGTGTTCGTAGTATTCTTAATTTTGAAGTGCTTCTAATTAAGAACTGGAAATCCGTTTTATCTTGGGAAGCAATTATTCAATTAATCCTTAGCACCTGTGAAGGAATAAATTTACTTTAAGGAGACTTTGTGAATTCAAAAGACTCGGATTTATTTATTAATATTTTCTGTGTTATATTTATATAAAATCATATTCTATTTTATCATATATATATATATATATATATATATATATATATATATATATATATATATTAAATAATACTATATATTACAGGGATAACATAACGCAATATTTGTAATGCATTTCTATGATCCTTTGAACCAAAACAGTTATAGAGAAAGTGGCGTAACTTCTTATTAGTAGTTCACCAATTTAAACGATATACCGGTTTCGGCCGGTATATACCAAACGAATCAAATCATTTTTAGGTCTTGATCCCGAATGTTCCGTATATACTGGTTTTATGTATTAATCCCAAACCGATTATTATTTGTCCCGATCCGGCTGGTTTGAACTGTTCGATTTAGTCATTTTAAGAAGTATGTCATGTATGAATCCATGCCCTGTAGCAACATATGTGCAATGTATGGGGTAATGTATATTGGCTCAATTTCTAACAATTTGATCAGTTTTTTAGTTGAGTTTGGTTGGAGTTATGATATGGATCTAGTGCAAGGTTGCAAAAAAATTTAAGACATATTTTCGTTTTATCATGTGTTTTTGTTTGTTTCATTGAGGCATTCTAGCTTGGAGTTGGTACTAGCCAACACCAAAATGAGTAATGCACGGATACTACAAGCATGATTCTAACCAGCAAAGCCTACTAATTAATCAAGAAGTGAAGTACTTGTTCCGTACTTGTTTTTTTTAATTACATGTCAAAATAGTGATATAATTTTTATAATAATGCTAGTACTTGATTATATTTCCTCCATCCATATTCCATCCATCACAAGAAATTATCAAAAGAATATTTTACAGAAATATATGGAATTACACAAAAGATTACTTCAACAAAAAATTTAATTTCTTGTTAAAGAATTCCCAGATATAAATAATATTTCTCATCATAATAGTTAATATGATAGTAATTTTTGTTTTGTTTTGTTTTGGGTGATATCTATTATCTATTGTAATTCTATGTATGTGCACATCTAGAGGGGGGTGAATAGGTGTTTAAGCTAAAAGTGATAAACGGTAAAAACTTTTTGAAATTTTCTGCAACAGGTTAAAATCAGACAGCTACGCCTGTTTGCTTTAGTGTTTGGATTAACGTGATGAACAAAAATGTGCAGAACGTGAATGGCAATTAAAGAGATAAACAGAAGTAAAAATCACACCAAGATTTTTACGTGGTTCAGCCCCTATCATCTAATCTAGTGGCCTAATCCACGTCCAATCCCAACTAGGATTGAAGACTCTTTTTATTAAACTTAATATTCAATTAAATACAATAAAAAGAACTCCCTGTTACAAAGAAGCTTTTCACTGATGGACACCTCTGCCCCCTTTGCACCTTTGCAACCTTTCTCACCACTGATACCTTTGCACCTCTGCAACCTTGAAAAACTCTCTTTGAACAGATCTTATCTACTGCTAGATAGACCAAGCCAAACAAGACTTGAACTTCGAATATAATAGAAGAAATTACAATATACTTCTTATTTTCCAGCCACAACGAATTAAAGATAGTACAATGAATAGCTGGAAATAAACAATGAAAGCTCTAATAGGATTCTTCTCTGTATAGCAACGTGAATTAGCTTCTTGTATCCTATCCTACTTAGCCTTGAAAATAAGACTATATATATAGAGAGACCCAACGACATAAAAGATGTTAGCTAAGAAAACAAAGTCCCGTTAAAAACCATCCATGATTTCAGCAGCTTTGTATCACCAGAAAGATATTAAACAATTTGTGCCAGCTATTTGATTTTGAAGAGCTGAAATAAAGGAGAGATACTCTATACCCAGTCAACTGTTGAGTAACAAAATAGATTAGATAAGATGAGACCCACCAACTCTAAATAGCTTCTGTAAGACTCCTTTTTCAAATAGAATACAAAATAACACTAACTGTTATGGGCCCCACTAAAGCAAGAGTATATCCTTAAATAAATTTAGCACCCACGAAATACTCTGTAGAATATATGAAGGAAATATGGGCCAGCTGGAAAAACATTTAATAACATAAACCCATCTAATAATATTTGACAGCATTAAAAAAATTAAAAATACCAACATTCCTTAATAAACTCCAATTCAAATCTTCCTTAATAAACTCCAATTCAAATATTCCTTAATAAACTCCAATTCAAATCTTCCTTGATAAACTCCAAATCAAATCTTCCTTAATAAACTCCATTTCAAATTTGAAATGATTTCAAAAGATTCCAACTTACCAACGGAAGAAAATCAGCAACAAGTGTTCAAGTAATAACCATAACCCATGCATATTAATTATAATATTGCATATTAATTATAATATTATAAACCGTTTATAAACCATAATCCATGCATATTAATTATAATATTATAAACCATTTATAAACCATAATCCATGCATATTTAATAATATATTAACAAATCATGAACCATGCACACGTCTAATATACTTATATTAGTCATCATTCAATATATCATAAAATCAAAAACTAACATTCTCCCCCTTTTTGTTGATGACAATTTATGCATCAACATGCTCCCCCTAAGTATATGGTTCTCCCTAAATTTATGCATATTAAGGAGCAAAAGAAAATGACTTTATCCAAATAACCATCATTGCATATTCCAGCATAATATAGTATCTCAATATCAACATGAATACCAATTCAAACCAATTTAAATATACCCAAATATCTCTCCCCCTTTGTCATTATCAAAAAGAAATAAATCATCAAGTTATATCTCTCCCCCTTTGTCATCAACAAAAAATAATTCATATCAATTTAGTTGAAGTTAGTTAACTCACCCCATTTGCCAAATTGAAAAAAATAAGCATAAAGAATGACAGTAGAACAAGGTTATAACAAAATCACATATAGCAAGTAAATAATATAATCATACCTTTGTAATTTGTTACCTATATATCATCATTTTGTTACCAGTAGAAAGCTTGATAGTTGTGCTCCTTAATGTAGATTTGGATTTTGTATTTTCAGAATCAAAAATCTCTTCAATAGCACTTCTTTTGATCATCCCAATGTTGAGGTCTTTAAAGCTCAGGTTAGGAGGATAATTTTTCACTGTCATGGTTGTTCTTGGAAGACTGTCATTGGTCATTTGTTCATCTGATTAACTTTTTGGAATATCAGATTTTACATCAGAATATTCATCTGATTTGCCTTCAAAAACAGACGGTTCGAGCTGTCTGGATTTAGGTGTCTGCAAGTTTTCCTGGTTCATCTGTTTTTCCTTCTGATGCAAACGGCTTAGACTGTCTGGATTAAGCTGTTTTCTTTCCAAATTTCAGATCTTTTAACTGATTTCCTGCAAAGTCTCCTTCCTCTTTCTCTCAAAGTAAAGAATCATCCATCTCGTTTTTGATCTTGAGACACCTACAAACAAATAGTCTCTATCTTTCTGGTACCCAAATCTTCTTGGGTCCTTTTGGGTTAGTAGCATATAAATCACTTTTCTTTACCCAAATTTGTTTTATTCTAATTTTATTGCAATTAGAATCAAAATGACCTTTAAAACCACATTTTTTACAAGTAACAAATGGTGAACAATAAAGTGGTTTATGCCTTGACTTACTATTAATCATTCTAATATTATTATTAGTCCTATTTTTCACATTTTTAATAGGATTATACCCAATCCCTT
Organism: Panax quinquefolius; assembly: GCA_020205615.1. Lineage (NCBI taxonomy): Eukaryota > Viridiplantae > Streptophyta > Magnoliopsida > Apiales > Araliaceae > Panax > Panax quinquefolius. Next base: position 23,248,574 of record CM035154.1, read on the forward strand.
GTTTATCAAGACTGGACCTTTGTGCCCCTAACATAACATTTAGGTTCTCTTCTCCTTGCACAAATTTAGCAAGATCATTTTAAAAAAATGCTATTTATGCATTTATTACATTATCATCATGTTGCATATTCATAATTTTTCCATCATTAAAAGAATCTATGCATGCATCTCTCATTTTCAAATTTTCTTTTAACACTTCATTTTCATTTTTAAGATATTCATTTTCTTTTCTTTCTTTAATAAGCAACTTAACTTCATTCATTAGCGCATTTACATAATTCTTAAAATAGGCAGTTTTCTTTTTGAGCTGTTGATTTTCATTTTGTAAAGCAATATAATCAGGCATAAATATTTCAAAAACTTCATGAAAATTTGTTACCTCAAGTTGATCATCATCTTCTACTCCCATGAAACATAATTGGCCAATTTCTTCATCTTGTTCTGTTTTGGACTTGTTCATTGGAGTTGAGATACCTTCTTGATTCTTCCTTTGTTTCTTTCTTTGAAGTAGTCTCTCGAGTTTTCTTGAGAGCATTTCAATTTCTTCATCAAAATCTTCATCATTGCCTTCTATGTAGCTTTCAGCTTGTAGAGCCAAGGTCTTCTTCTTAGGTGCCTCGTCTTCTTCATCGTACAATTTTAATTGGTTTTCAAACTTTTCAAGTTCTCCAAATAAGGTAAGAGTTTTCATTGTGCTAATTGTGACTGAGTCTTGAAGTGTAGTAACCTTTGGAGCGAATTGCTTTGGCATAACTCTGAGAAGCTTTCGGTTGATTTCCTTTTGATCAATCTTTCGTCCGAGCATGCTTAGAGAATTCATTAGAGTAAGGAATCTTGCTTGAGCATCTCTAATTGATTCATTTTTCTCCAATTTGAATAGTTCGTATTCGTGCATTAACATGCTCAGCTTGACCTCCTTCACTTTAGTAGTACCTTCGTGGCTCATGATGACTATGTCCCAAATTTCCTTAGCCATAGTACATGAAGAGACCTTATCTATCTCTGATTGAACCATGCCACTTAAAAGTGTATTCATGGCCTTGGAATCATAAGATACCATATACGATTCATTTGAGTCCATTTCCATGAGATTCTTTGGCTTGTCATCATCATGTCGTGGAATGACTGGTCCATTTTCGACTACCCACCATTCCCATGGGTCACGGTTCAGATAGATCTTCATTCTGATCTTCCAAAAATTGAAGTTTTCACTTCCGAGCAACAACGGTGGCCTACTTGTGGACTGACCTTCTTGAAAGTTTAGGTGTGTCATAGGATCTTCCCCTACGACCTGCAGCGATTAATATTAGTAGAGCCAAGCTCTGATACCAAATGTAATTCTATGTATGTGCACACCTAGAGGGGGATGAATAGGTGTTTAAGCTAAAAGTGATAAACGGTGAAAACTTTTTGAAATTTTCTGCAACAGGTTAAAATAAAATCTGCAACTACCGGTACCATGCGCTTTAGTGTTTGGATTAGCGTGATGAACAAAAATGTGCAGAACGTGAATGGCAATTAAAGAGATAAACAGAAGTAAAAATCACACCAAGATTTTTATGTGGTTCAACCCCTATCCTCTAATCTAGTGGCCTAATCCACGTCCAATCCCAACTAGGATTGAAGACTCTTTTTATTAAACTTAATATTCAATTAAATACAATAAAAAGAACTCCTTGTTACAAAGAAGCTTTCCACTGATGGACACCTCTGTCCCCTTTGCACCTCTACAACCTTTCTCACCACTGAGACCTTTGCACCTCTGCAACCTTGAAAAACTCTCTTTGAACAGATCCTATCTACTGCTAGATAGACCAAGCCAAACAAGACTTGAACTTTGAATATAATAGAAGAAATTACAATATACTTCTTATTTTCCAGCCACAACGAATTAAAGATAGTACAATGAATAGCTGGAAATAAACAATGAAAGCTCTAATAGGATTCTTCTCTGTATAGCAACGTGAATTAGCTTCTTGTATCCTATCCTACTTAGCCTTGAAAATAAGACTATATATATAGAGAGACCCAACGGCATAAAAGATGTTAGCTAAGAAAACTCAGTCCTGTTAAAAACCATCCATGATTTCAGCAACTTTGTATCACCAGAAAGATATTAAACAATTTGTGCCAGCTATTTGATTTTGAAGAGCTGAAATAAAGGAGAGAGACTCTATACCCAGTCAACTGTTGAGTAACAAAAGAGATTAGATAAGATGAGACCCACCAACTCTAAATAGCTTCTGTAAGACTTCTTTTTCAAATAGAATACAAAGTACCACTAACTGTTATGGGCCCCACTAAAACAAGAGTATATCCTTAAATAAATTTAGCACCCACGAAATACTCTGTAGAATAGATGAAGGAAATATGGGCCAGCTGGAAAAACATTTAATAACATAAACCCATCTAATAATATTTGACAGCATTAAAAAAATTATAAATACCAACATTCCTTAATAAACTCCAAATCAAATCTTCCTTAATAAACTCCAATTCAAGTATTCCTTAATAAACTCCAATTCAAATCTTCCTTAATAAACTCCAAATCAAATCTTCCTTAATAAACTCCATTTCAAATTTGAAATGATTTTAAAACATTCCAACTTACCAACGGAAGAAAATCAGTAACAAGTGTTATATTAATTATAATATTATAAACCGTTTTTAAACCATAATCCATGCATATTAATTATAATATTATAAACCATTTATAAACCATAATCCATGCATATTTAATAATATAATAACAAATCATGAACCATGCACATGTCTAATATACTTAAATTAGTCATCATTCAAAATATCTTAAAATCAAAAACTAACATCTATTATCTATTATATATACTAAATCACAGTACATGGCACAACAAATTGACATATGTCATTCTATAAAATTGACACATGTCCATCTTAATTAATGTTTCTTATTGCCCTTGACAAAAATACCCTTAACAATTACTTTGATATATATACTGATCACCTTATTTTATGGATATTATCAACAACCACGTTATTTTAGGATCCATTAATTAGATAACTCTCTTATGCAACAACCAGATTGGATCAATTTAAACACGATAAGGCCAACTTGCTTTTTATGAAAAATTAGTTTTAATTATTTGAAAAGTAAATTTTCTTTAGTATTAGACTTTTATTTATTTTACCTACTTTTCATAGTTCCATGCAATTAAAAATTAATTTCATGTTCATTTTAAAACTTCAATCTATTAGCTTCCAAAAATTCTTCCAATTATTTGAACCACGCTTAATTGATTCTAAAGATATGAAAATTTATTTACTTAACCAATTTATGGAAAACTCAATCAATTTAAAATTCATGTGAATATTTATTTTTATCTTTAAAATAATTATTTTGTAATGGCTGATATTTTTAAAGTAGTTTAAGAAATCAACTATTACATTATCAAATTAATTTACATGAATTGAAATTGTAATTTTCACTAATTAATTAGTAAAAAGAATCTAAACCGGTTTTTTTTTATGGGATCTTTGGAAGTATAATTAATTTTGTCATGAAACTTGAAATTAGTTTAATTATTTATTAAAATGGAATAAACAATTTACGTGAGTTCATATGAGGTTGTCTTGATGTGGTAAGATTTTGAATGGAATATATCTATTATTTATTATCTATTATCTCATTATCTACATAGCACCACCATGAATGACATGTGCTTTTCCCACATTGTAACACATGTTCTATATAATTAATGTGCATCCCACACTAATTTAATTATATTACAACATAATATTATACCATTTATAATTATATTACAACATAATATTATATTGTTTAAAATATTTAAAACAATTATATCCTAAAATTACTACTTTTCTAATATTATACCATTCATAATTATACCATACATTATATCATACATGTATGGTATAATATTATAATACACGTATAAAAAACAAAATAACTACTATCTAAATCATGCGGATATTATCATTATTAATTTAATTATATTACAACATAATATTATACCATTTATAATTATATTACAACATAATATTATACAGTTTAAAATATTTAAAACAATATTAAAATAACAAATAATATCAATCATAACTTACTATGTTTATTTTATAATCTCATAAATCACTATTTTCTCAATCTAAACGGTTTTATATTATTATTATTATTTTGATTTTATAATCTCCTAAATCACTACAAAATCTAAACCTGTTTTGATAATGTTAACTGTTCTAATATTATCATTACTAAATTAATTATTAACTTTTAAAATCACTACTTTTTTAATTCCAAAATAATATTTTAAATTTATAATCCACTAAATCACTACAAATCTAAATTGTTTTGGTAATGTCAACTGCTCGATATTATCATTTCTAATTTAATTATTATCTCCTAAAAGCACTATTTTTAATCCCAAATTAATATTTTGATTTTATAATCCCTAAATCACTACAAATCTAAATTGTTCGATAATGTTAATTGTTCTAATATTAGTATTACTAAATTAATTATTATCTCCTAAAATCACTACTTTTTTAATCCCAAATTAATATTTTGAATTTATAATCTACTAAATAACTACAAATCTAAATTGTTTTAGTAATGTCATCTGCATTCTCGATATTATCCTTTTAATTTAATTATTATATCCTAAAATTATTATTTTTTAATCTTAAATTAATATTTTTATTTTATAATCCCTAAAATCCACTACTTTTCTAAACTATTACTAATTTAATTATGTTAAAACATAATTATTGTATCCTAAAATAATTACTTTTTTAATATTATATCATTCATAATTATACCATACATTATATCATACATATATGGTATAATATTATAATACACGTATATAATAAAATCACTACCTATCTAAACGTGCAGAGATATTATCATTACTAATTTAATTATATTACAACATAATATTATACCATTTATAATTATATTACAAAATAATATTATACAATTAAAACATTTAAAACAAAATTAAAATAACAAATAATATAAATCATAAGTTACTATGTTGATTTTATAATCCACTAAATCACTACTTTTTCAATCTAAACGATTTTTATATTATCATAACATAATTATTATCTTCTAAAATCATTACTTTTTAATCCTACATTATTTTGATTTTATAATCCCCTCAACCACTATACATTTAAACTCGTTTCTAATAATGTTAATCGTTCTAATATTATCATTACTAAATTAATTATTATCTACAAAATCACAACTTTTTTTAATCCCAAATTAATATTTTAAATGTATAACCGTCTAAATCACTACAAATCTAAACTATTTTGGTAATGTAAACTGTTCTGATATTATACTTTCTAATTAATTATTATCTTCTAAAATTACTACTTTATGATATTATCATTACTGAGCTATTATCATTACTCTCCGTTATTTATCCAAATTTTCTTATCAAATATCCGATCAATCCCCTTGCAGCAATTGTTGATATCACATATCCTAATTTATTGAAAAAATTTGACAATGGCTTTTATTTCCAAAACCAAGCCATCCTTGCTCCTACACTTGATGCTATAAATAAGGTGAACGAATATGTGATGTATTTATGGCCAGGTTATGAAATACCATATCTAAGATGTCCTATGTAAGGTTGATGAAAACTCAAACAACTATGAAGGCATTTATACCCTATAATTTTTTAATAGCATTACATATTCTAGAATGTCTAACCACAAGATAACGTTGAAGTTTGGGATTCCTGTAATGTTGCTCCGAAATATAGATCAGTTATTTGGTTTGTGCAATGTCATGAGATTAATAGTAACTCAATTGGGAAAATATCTGATAGAAGCAAAAGTAATTTCAGTCAGCAATTTTGGACACAAAGTTTTCATACCTCGCTTGGTCTTTACACCGTTAAACATTAGATTACCTTTTAAATTCTAACAAAGACAATTTCCTTTGGTTGTTTGCTTTTTCATAACAATTAATAAAAGTCGGGGGCAATCTCTCTCACATGTTGGATGTGATTCATCACGTCCAGTTTTAGCCATGACAAATGTATGTAGCGAGATCAAGAGTTACAAGCAAGAGTGGAGTAAAATACTAATTTGTGATAAAGATGGACAAACATACAATACTACAAAGAATGTAGTTTTCGTAAAGTTTTCACAATTTAATGTATAAAGGTTTCGATTGCTTCTCGCTATTATCTTTTTTGTTGCTCATTATTAGTGTAAACCCTGATTATTTTATTATTATATCTCATGAAAATTTTACTATAATCTATTTGAATCTTTTTAGGTAAATCTATGATTTGCATTTACAAAGCTATCTCGATCGAGCCAAATTCCAGCCAGTAAAGACAAAAATAAACCGACAAACTCTCAACACTACCCCTAACAAAATTGTTTAGTTTTTATGTATATTCATTTTTTGTCTGTGTATATATATTCATGTATAACCATTGAAAAACTTTTAAATAAGAGTATAATAGGTTTGTCTTTTACTTTTTGGATGACAGTATTTGAAATTCTATGTAAGTCCATTTCATATGTGTTTTACTCTAATTCTTTTCATTTTTATTTAATATAGGAGCTAAATTCCTTTATGTTCTATTAGTTTTCAATCCGACAAACACAATAATTTTTAGCTAAGTGTGAGACTTTTTTTTATAACGGGCAAAACTATTTCCTATAAAAGAGTTGTGGAAAGATAATTATTTATTTGGTTGATAGTTTATGCAATGTTGAAATCAACTATTAAGTATGTCTAAATTCTTATATTTCACTATTGTCCAGATTCCTGTCGCAAATATTTATAAGATTGCAACGACTGTTAAAAAGATCATTTAAGTTTTACTTTTTGTTTGTGTGAATATATTTCACATTCAATAAATATAACTGGATTGAAGACCTAAACTGGAAGAAGCTTAAATGTGATAATCGTGGTACCTATGGTTCAATGGTAATGTGACAATGAATTTGGTGTATGCAGTTCTTGGCAGAGTTAAATTTTTGTTGGCATGCTTCTTGCATTATTTCAGGTGCATCATGGATTTTATTCTGCTTAGCACAACAAAATTTTGCGCCCTACAATTCTAAATACTATTGAAAGTGCAAAGGAGTTATATGAAGACCTTCAGATTATGGGACAGTGCATTAAATGGGAGGGGATATAGCTTCATTTTGTGGACTATATCCCACGGTGTTTATATTTATGGCTTCTTCATTTATTGCATTCTATTATATGGATTGTGGCTTTGCATGATTTGTTAAGTACTAGCATCCGGTAAATCATTTTCATCATCATTAATATATTTTTTTTGTATTATGGTAATACTGTGAGTGCCTATACAATTGTCAAAAATTAATAAAAAAAAACTAATGAGGTATGTATTCGTTCTTTAACTATAACATTGTGTTATGTATGACATGGTACTATACTGCTATGTTTTTGGACATGGAGTTTGTTTGACATGAAGATCTAACATAATTATTAATTCTCATGCTTTTCAATTTTCGCATGTAACATGTGTTTTCCCTTCATGTCTGAGGACCGAAACTGAGACATTCTTTCGTTGTTTTCCCTTTCGTTTAGATGTTAGAATTCTTGTGCAAGTAATTAGCGTATACGAGACATGGACTCTTCAATATGCATCAAGTACATGTGTCAGATATTTGAGGCTTGGTGAGATTTGTGTAATGTGTAACAGACTTCAAATATACCACTAGCAATCATATCAATATAACAATTCAATGGCATTGTGCATGACACTTTTTAAATATTTGTCAGTGCTTTATAATGAAAGAGTTACCCATTTTTAACCATATTGGTTACATTATAAACATTTTTATCAAGACATTAATATATATATACACACACACACACACACAACTGTTATGTAATATTCTGGGGTTTAGTGATCAGATTAATTATATACTTGGATATGTATTTGCACATAAAATTTTTATGTAACACTATATAACATATGCTATTAAAATTTGATAATCGCACAACAATCTACCATCTTCTTATTATATTTTAATTTATTAATTGCATGTATAAATTTATTATTAACAAAATGATTAATCCCGCCGCAAAGCGCGGGTTTGTATCTAGTATATACTAAAGCACAGTACATGGCACAATAAATTGACATATGTCGTTCTATAAAATTGACACATGTCCATCCTAATTAATGCTTCTTATTCCCTTGACAAAAATACCCTTAACAATTACTTTGATATATAAAATGATCACCTTATTTTATGGATATTATCAACAACCACGTTATTTTAGGATCAATTAATTAGATAATTCTCTTAGGCAACAACCAGATTGGATCAATTTAAACACGATAGGGCTAACTTGCTTTTTATGAAAAATTAGTTTTAATTATTTGAAAAGTAAATTTCCTTTAATATTAGACTTTTATTTATTTTACCTACTTTTCATAGTTCCATGCAATTAAAAATTATTTTCATATTCATTTTAAAACTTCAATCTATTACTCCCTCCGTCCCAAATTAATTGCTTAGTTTTGACTTTTTAAAGTCAAATTGACCATTTTTAAAATTAATCTTTTTACTATTTTTTCTAAAATATAGGTGAAGAAATTATAACCAAAAGAAAGTATATACAATTTATTACTAACCCCAATTTTTATAATTTTAGAAATACATTTATATATGCTTAATTATTAATTCTAAAAATAGTCAATTTGACTTAAAAAATTCAAAACTGAGCAATTAATTTGGGACGGAGGGAGTAGCTTCCAAAAATTCTTCCAATTATTTGAACCACGCTAATTGATTATAAAGATATGAAAATTTATTTGCTTAACCAATTTATGAAAAACTCAATCAATTTATAATTCATGTGAATATTTTTTTTTATCTTAAAAATAATAATTTTGTGGTAACTGATATTTTTTAAAGTAGTTCAAGAAATCAACTATTACATTATCAAATTAATTTACATGAATTAAAATTGTAATCTATTAATTATACTAAAACACAATACATTGCACAATAGCTTGACACATGTCATCCTCAAAATTTAACACATGTCATGTCTAATTAATGTTCTTTAAGACCTTTAATAAAAATGCCCAACTAACATGACAAATGAGGTTGAAACAAACCTAAATTTATTCCCCTAAATTTAGGATCAACTATTCAAATATGGCATCTAAAATAAAATTTAAATAACAAATAATATCAATCGTAACTTACTATGTTGATTTTATAATCCCCAAAATCTACTATTTTTCTAAACATAATTATTATATCATAAAATCACTATTTTTCTAATATTATATCATTCATAATTATACTATACATTATATGTATGATATAATATTATAATACACGTATATAACAAAATAATAAAATTACTACTATCTAAACTATCTTTGATATTTAGTAATTTAATTATATTACAACATAATATTTTACCATTTATAATTATATTACAACATAATATTATACAATTTAAAATATTTAAAACAAAATTAAAATAACAAATAATATCATTCATAACTTACTATGTTGATTTTATAATCCCCTAAATCATTACTTTAAAATCACTACTTTTGAATTCCGCATTAATATTTTAATTTTATAATTTCATAAATCACTACAAATCTATTAATTATACTAAAACACAGTACATAGCACAATAGCTTGACACATGTCATCCTCAAAATTTAACACATGTCATGTCTAATTAATGTTCCTTAAGACCCTTAATAAAAATGCCCAACTAACATAACAAATGAGGTTGAAACAAACCTAAATTTATTCTCCTAAATTTGGGATCAACTATTCAAATATGACATCTAAAATAAAATTTAAATAACAAATAATATCAATCGTAACTTACTATGTTGATTTTATAATCCCCAAAATTTACTACTTTTCTAAACATAATTATTATATCCTAAAATCATTATTTTCTAATATTATATCATTCATAATTATACCATACATTATATGTATGATATAATATTATAATACACGTATGATATAATATTATAAATACACGTATATAACAAAATAATAAAATTACTACTATCTAAACTATGCAGATATTTACTAATTAAATTATATTACAACATAATATTTTACCATTTATAATTATATTACAACATAATATTATACAATTTAAAATATTTAAAACAAAATTAAAATAACAAATAATATCATTCATAACTTACTATGTTGATTTTATAATCCCCTAAATTATTACTTTAAAATCACTACTTTTGAATTCCACATTAATATTTTAATTTTATAATTTCATAAATCACTACAAATCTATTAATTATACTAAAACATAGTACATGGCACAATAGTTTGACACATGTCATCCTCAAAATTTAACACATGTCATGTCTAATTAATGTTCCTTAAGACCCTTAATAAAAATGCCCAACTAACATAACAAATGAGGTTGAAACAAACATAAATTTATTCCCCTAAATTTGGGATCAACTATTCAAATATGGAATCTAAAATAAAATTTAAATAATAAATAATATCAATCGTAACTTACTATGTTGATTTTATAATCCCCAAAATTTACTATTTTTCTAAACATAATTCTTATATCCTAAAATCACTATTTTTCTAATATTATATCATTTATAATTATACCATATATTATATCATACATGTATGATATAATATTATAATAAACGTATGATATAATATTATAATACACGATATATAAAAAAATAAAAAATTACTACCTATCTAAACTATGCAAATATTTACTAATTAAATTATATTATAACATAATATTTTACCATTTATAATTATATTACAACATAATATTATACAATTTAAAATATTTAAAAAATTAAAATAACAAATAATATTATTCATAACTTACTATGTTGATTTTATAATCCCCTAAATCATTACTTTAAAATCACTACTTTTAATCACTACTAAAACACAGTACATGTTAACTGTTCTAATCTATCTATTAATTATACTAAAACACAGTACATGACACAATAGCTTGACACATGTCATCCTCAAAATTTAACACATGTCATGTCTAATTAATGTTCCTTAAGACCCTTAACAAAAATGCCCAATTAACATAACAAATGAGGTTGAAACAAACCTAAATTTATTCCCCTTTGGAATCAACTATTCAAATATGGCATCTAAAATAAAATTTAAATAACAAATAATATCAATCATAGCTTACTATGTTGATTTTATAATCCCCAAAATCTACTATTTTTCTAAACATAATTATTATATCCTAAAATCACTATTTTTCTAATATTATATCATTCATAATTATACCATACATTATATCATACATACGCATGATGTAATATTATAATAAACGTATGATATAATATTTATAATACACGTATATAACAAAATAATAAAATTACTACCTATTTAAACTATGTAGATATTTACTAATTAAATTATATTATAACATAATATTTTACCATTTATAATTATATTACAACATAATATTATACAATTTAAAATATTTAAAACAAAATTAAAAATACAAATAATATTATTCATAACTTACTATGTTGATTTTATAATCCCTAAATCATTACTTTAAAATCATTACTTTTAATCACTACTAAAATATAGTACATGTTAATCTGCTCTAATATTATCATTACTAATTTAATTATTATCTCCTAAAATCATTACTTTTTAATCCCAAATTAATATTTTAAATTTATAATCTCCTAAATCACTATAAATCTAAATTATTTTGGTAATATCAACTACATTACGATATTATCATTTCTAACTTAATTATTATATCCTAAAATTACTACTTTGTTATATTATCATTACTTTTCATTATTTAACCTAATTTTATTTCTATTAATACAACATCTATCTATTATATATACTAAAATATAGTATATGATACCATAACTTGACACCTGTCATTCCCACAATTCAACACGTGTCCTGTCTAATTAATGTTCTTTAAGACTCTTAACAAAACTGTCCAACTAACCTAACAAATGAGGATGAAAACAAATCCTAATTCATTCCCCTAAATTTTAGATTTATAATCTCCTAAATCACTACAAATCTAAATTATTTTGATAATATCAACTGTTTTGATATTAACCTTTGTAATTTAATTATTATTTAATAAAATCACTACTTTATGCTATTAATTAATTTTTTGGATTTATAATCTTCTAAATCACTACAAATCTAGACAGTTAATAGCATAATATCATTCTCTTAATTTTTTAGATTTATAATCCCCTAAATCACTAAAAATCTATCTATTATATATACTAAAACACAGTACATGATACCATAACTTGACACCTGTCATTCCCACAATTCAACACGTGTCCTGTCTAATTAATGTTCTTTAAGACTCTTAACAAAACTGTCCAACTAACCTAACAAATGAGGATGAAAACAAATCCTATTTCATTACCCTAAATTTTAGATTTATAATCTCCTAAATCACTACAAATCTAAATTGTTTTGATAATATCAACTGTTTTGATATTATCCTTTGTAATTTAATTATTATTTAATAAAATCACTACTTTATGCTATTAATTAATTTTTAAATTTATAATATTCTAAATCACTACAAATCTAAAAGCAGTTAATAGCATAATATCATCGTAAGACCCCAACTTATTATTAATGAAATTTAATTTCTCTATTTATTATTTTGAAATAGTAAGGGTTGATTTGATTAATGTGGATAGTTATGGGTAAAATACATAAATATTTCAAAATAAGCAAGTGGTTATAAAATATTCATTATTGTGGGGAATATTAAATGCGGCGAGCGCAACCATGTGTGGGCCCCATAACTAAAAAGCGATTGGATGAAGAAAGCGACAAATATAAGTTGTTTAAAAATAACTGGCGTAGTTATTCAGATTATATTGTTAAAATACTCAAATTGGTTAAAACACAAGAAGCAGCGGTATTGCACAATTATTGATTCTTACGTAAGAAGGCACTACTCGATAATGGTTACTGATAATTAATTATTCAATTATTTTATTGATTTAATAATTCTTTGCGTTGATATTTTATATTCTTTGTTGTTTGATAATTGTCATTACACGATATTTTTTATTATCGAAGCAATAATTCATATTATCTCGAATAATATTATTAGATAACATTATTGGCAATGTCTAGAAAGTTACATCTAAGGAGAGGTTTGGTCACCTAAATTGCCGCAAAGTAAAGAGAAATTCTTATTGAAAGCCCCCTCTTTCCTGAAGCGCTGGTTGTCGATATTGTGATTACGTAATATTATTTGTGAATAATTAATTATCGATTCATATGATGAAGAAAATATTGATTTTATGTGGATATAGAAGGAGTAAATTTTTAATGTGACAATTGTTGAAAATTGAAATTTTATCTTTTACGATAAAATAATTCATTTAAATATATTATTATATTTTAATAATATAATAATGATGATATTATTACGATGAATGTGGGATATATGAGTATATGTGGAGGAGGAGTATTTTGTTATCAAAATATTTAAAGCATGTTTTATGTGTCGGTGGACCCCATTTCTTGATTGAAATTTGATTATAGCACTTTGTAAAATCGCCTGGTTTGTGGATTTGGTCAATTTACATTTGAAATTTGGAAAAACTTCCTTCCGCAAAGTTGTAGATAATGGAATTTCCTATAAAAAGTCGCTAGATTCAAATTTTTCGACAAAGGGCTATTTATTATGAATTATTGAAGTTTCAAGCTTCAAATAATTGATTTTGGAAGTTTAAAATAATTTAAATAAGAAAAATTTTTTTTGTGTTTGGTGGGCATCTTTAACATATGCTAGAGACTGAATTCAGATGCTTGGATGCGTAGGAAGATGTGGAAAATAAATAATATTAATTTATTAAATTTTCTACTTTGGTGTTCTAAACATTTTCCTATAAATAGGGTCTTAGGTTAGAATTGAAAATCACACTTTAAGCTGAAGTTTTCTCTCTATATTATCGGCGTATTCTTGTGAGTATTTTGAGTATATTTTGAGTATTGTTATACGGTGCAAGTTCAAGTCATAGCTTTATATCAAATTGTTTCATTTTTAAATCTTGATCTTTCGAGGTAAAGGGATTATTTTTTTTTAAATGATATTATTTCTTTCAATATCATTATGCCAAGTATATTTATCTAAACTTTTAATCAAATTTGGAACTTTTTGTGTCTGGGAGTTCTTTATTCACGATACGACCTTTATTCACGATATCTGATCTTATTCACTTAATTTCAAGACTATTCACGAAAAATTAAATTTTTTCTTTTCAGTCAAAATATCTATTATGAATACTAGCTTTGATTGTATCCATGTTTTGATCATTCTTGAATTTTACACCACTATGATTATTTTTGAGGTATTTTGGACATGGATAAAACAAAGTACGAATCCTTAATCCTTAATCCTTGTCATTTTTGTTTCTTTGGATTCGTTTCTTTAACAATATTTTTCATCATCCTCGGTCTTAAATGATGATATTATTGAATATCTTTGGCCTGTAGTGCAAAGATGAATGATTTCTAAAGAATATCTTTGGTCAGTAGTGCAAAGATGAAGCAGTGTTTAGATGAACATGACCAGTAATCGATGAATATCTTTGGCTGTAGTGTAAAAGATGAATATTTGATTCCGGATGTATATTGATTGATGTTCTGAGGATAAAAGATAGCGATGAACTTTTAAATTCATTCATAGAAGATAGTTGTTTGCATTCTCTACTTAACTCTTCTAATGAATTATTATTTCCATTGCGAATATTGATTTAAAATTTGTTGTCTATTGTATTCTATTAGATTTTTCCTGTTGAAGACTAACGATAATTTGTTGTATATTATCTTAGTCATAATATTCTTTCTTGAGCTAGTTGAGCTCACCCTTTTCCTTTTTGTTCCATTTTTCTTCTCAGGAGGCGAGAATATAGCGAGTACGAGTCGGGGTATGGAATGAAGGTTTTAGAAAGGATTGTTTAGTAGTCCTCACCATTTTTGTAAAATAATGTATCAATAAATGTGATGAGGATTTATTTGAGTATAGATATTATGCAGAAGATAATATTTGTATTCAAACTCACGATTTTACTATTGTAATAATAAAGTTGTAGTTGTTTACGTACCATGTATTGACAACTCAAGAATGGGTGATGTATACCTATTTTGGGGGGCGCCGCGGTTGGTATCGAGCTTAGGTATATGATCTCTGGCGGAGATCGGGGAATAGAACTAGGAGGAGAGATGAGTAAATCCTTCGCTAGTGTGTCCTACCTAAGCTTATTTGTTAGTTGGTCAATATATAGGGATATTATGTGATATATTGATTTCCTTAATTAACCCTTGTTTTATGACAACGACATTTGAGAATGTCTATTTGAGAATATTAACAGTGGAAATGAGGCCGTGGAGACGCTTTGTGCTCACCAACGAGGAGAACGTGCAACAGTGGCAATGTTCCTCCCGTGAACAACAATCACCGAGAAGATGATGAGCGAGGGGATGTTTAGAAGCTTTTTGCGATTCATGCAAAAAATCGACGAGGAGACTCGTGTTCAAAATACAGGAGGAAATGATAGCAATTCACGGGTTGTCACAAACCAAAGCGATTCAAGAGAGTTGGGACCACTAGAATTTAAGGAAAGCCGAGATCCGATCTGGCGGAAACATGGGTCAAGAAAATTACCAAGATATTCGATGTCTTGGGATGCACAGGAGAACGAAGGTTCCATTCGCCACCTTTATGTTCCGTGGCGAGGCAAACCATCTTGGTGGGAGTGCGTGAAGCGTACACATCCAACAAGACTTTCAAGATGTCTTGGGAGACGTTTGAAACTATTTAATGACAAATACTTTCACGAAAGCGTTAAATCATTATATGAAGGAAGTGGAGTTCATCAGATTAGAACAAAACAACATGGCGGTGTCTCGAAGACGAGGCAAAGTTTGTAGAGTTATCCGAGTTTACACCTCATTTGGTGGAGAATGAGAAGCGATGACGCGGATGTTTACGAGAGGTTTGAAACCCAGATACGACAATATCTCATTTCTCATAAATTTTCTCTATTCAGATGTTGTATGCAGGCTCAATTATTAGAGCGAGATAACGAAGTACGGTCAACCGAGGGACCACAATCGAGGATCATACCGTAGATAAGTCAACAAAACAACGATAACCGGCGGAGAAAGAAAAAGACGGACAAAATGGTAACCACTACGGTGGTAATAATGGCCATGAAAATAGAAGAAGCGAAGTCGGGAGGAGATTTTAAAAAGAGGAGATTTAACAGCGACCATATGTGACGACGATTGTCGGCAAGCAAAGAATCGGTTCTAAGGGAGGAAAACGACCACCGATCATATGCTATAAATGCGGAAAGAGGACATATCGGTCAAACCGCCCACAACAGTTCAAGGTATGCTATAATTGTGGAAAGGAAGGACATATCGCCGAGATTATGCAGATGATGGCGAAACCTAGTTCAGTGAGGACGGTGACTCAAAAAGATATGTCGAGAAAAGTCAAAGTCAGCGGTTCTAGAAGAGCATTTGTTGTGACTTGTCAAAATCACGAACCCAAACGAGGTGATCACGGGTAAGCTATTTATAAATTCTTGCGAAGTTTATACCTTACTTGATCTGGGTGCTACCCATTCATTTATCTCTCCCGCTTGTGCTCAACGTTTAAACTTGACTCAGGAGAAATTAGACTTTGACTATCTGTGGAAACTCCGTTAGAGAAACTTTCATCACATCCACTTTGTTTATAAATCTTGTTTGATTCAAGTTGGCACCATCACCTTACTGTTGACCTTATCTCTTTAAAGATACTTGCTTTTGATGTGATTTTAGGGATTGATTGGTTAACTACTCATCATGCCAAAATTGATTGTTTTCGTAAGGTTGTTAGTTTTCATATTCCTAACCAACTTTGTTGAAGCGAATTCAAGCAACTAAACCATTAAAATCAATCATTGTCATATCTATTCATAAAGCTATTCGTTTATTGAAAAAGCGGATGTCAAGCTTTCTTAGCCCATGTTGTGGATTTGAATAAAGACACGTCAAATTTGAATAATATTCCTGTTGTTATTGACTTTCCGACGTATTTTTCGAAGAACTTCCGATACACCCCGAACGTGAAGTTGAATTCTTTATTGATCTTGAACACCGTACAAAGCCCATTTCTAAAACCCCATATCGAATGACTCCTATTGAACTATAGGAGTTAAAGGTCCAACTACTGAGGAGTTGTTGGACATCGGTTTCATTAAATCCCTAGTACATCTCCTTGGGGTGCTCTGTTTTATTCGTAAAGAAGAAAGAGCGGTAGTATGCGACTTTGTATTAACTATCGGGGAATTGAACCATGTCACCATCAAGAATAGGTATCCTCACCTCGTATTGATGACTTGTTTGACCGATTGCAAGGGCACAATTTTTTCAAAGATCGATCTTCGTTACGGATATCATCATTTGAAGATTAGGCGAGGATATTCCAAAGCGCGCCTTTAGAACTTCGATGCGGGCATTATGAATTCATAGTCATGTCTTTCGGATTGACTAATGCTCCTTCGGATTTCATGGATATGATGAATCGAGTATTCAAGGAATATTTGGATCAATTCGTTGTTGTCTTTATTGATGACATCCTCATATATTCCAAAAGTCGTGAAGATCATGAGCACCATTTGAATTTGGTACTCCAAAGGCTTCGTGAAAACAAGCTTTATGCCAAGTTGAAGAAATCGAGTTCGGCGAGGAAGTAGCATTCCTTGGGCACGTGGTGTCGAAACATGGAGTATCTGTTGATCCGTGAAGATTGAAGCAATACAAAGTTTAGAGCACCGAAGTCGGTGGATGAAGACGTAGCTTTTGGGGGCTTATTTGGTTATTATAAGAGATTCGTGGAAGGGTGGGGTTTTCTCGAATTGCTACTCCATTAACCCAACTAACTCGGAAGGATACAAAATTCGTTTGGAGCGAAGAATGCGAGAAAAAGTTTCCAAGAGCTTAGAGGAGACTCATTTTAAGACTTTTTCTAACAATACCATCCTGATACGGATGGATTTGTTATTATCAACGATGCTTTGAGCAAAGGGTTAGAATGTGTTCTCATGCAACGTGGGAAAGTCATAGCCTATGCCTCGCGACAACTTAAAGAGTATGAGAGGAATTATCCTACTCATGATCTAGAGTTGGCAGCAGTCATTTTTGCGCTAAAGATCTGGAGGCATTATCTATATGGGGAGAAAGTGGAGATATATTCAGACCATAAAAACCTCAAATATTTCTTCACGCAAAAGGAACTCAACATGCGGCAACGACGTTGGCTCGAGTTGTTGAAAGATTACGACCACACTATTCAATACCATCATGGAAAAGCGAACGTGGTAGGTGGCGACGTGGTGAGTAGAAGATCATATCTGAGGAATGAGTGCGATGATGTCAAGTATCGCGTAGAGCCAACTTTAATAGAAAAAAGTTAAGGTTGCTCAAGCCACCAATCGGAGTGATGCGTATGAAGAAGAAAGTACAAGAAGGTGCTTTATTCGAGCGAGAATTGATGAAGAAGGAATACTTGAGTCCACCTGCACTTTGTGTTCCTAACGACTACGATTTGAAGTACAAGATTATGATGGAGGCACACAATACACCATTTGCAAACCATATGGAAGTACTAAAATGTATCGCGATCTTGACATACATTTTGGTGGAACAATATGAAGAGAGAGATTGCAAAGTTTATCTCGATGTGTTTAACTTGTCAGCGTGTAAAAGGCGGAGCATCTAGTACCTAAGGTTCCGTTGCAACCACTTGAGTTCGAAATGGAAGTGGGAACACATTACCATGAATTTCGTTACGGGGGTCTTCCTACGGTTTCTCAAGGCATCGATGCTATTTGGGTTATTGTTGATAGATTAACCAAGTCCGCTTTCATTTCTTGCCGATCATGGAGACTTATTCCTTGAACGTCTTGCTAGTATATACGTGAATGAGATTGTGAGGTTGCATGGCATGCCTGTATCCATAGTTTGGATCGTGACCCTGCATTCACTTCAAGATTTTAGGTTAGCTTGCAAAAAGCTATGGGCGCGGATTTACGATTTAGTTCAAGCATACCATCCTCAAATGGACGGACAATCGAGAGGACTATTCAAACTCTTGAAGATTTATTAAGACTACGTGTCCTAGACTTCAAGGCGGTTGGGATAAGTATTTACCATTGGTGGAATTCTCCTACAACAATGAGTTATCGACAAGTATAGGTGTGGCTCCATTTGAAGCATTATATGGGACGAAAGTGTCGCTCTCCAATATGTTGGGATGAGGTGGGTGAAGCAACATTGTTGGGACCCGAGTTAAGATAGTACGTATGACTATCGAAAAGATCCAAATGATTCGACAAGCGTATACAAAGCGGCACAAGATCGACAAAAGAGTTACGCAGATCTTCATCGAAAGGACGTGGAATTTAGTATAGGGGATCATGTATTGTTGCGAGTTGCTCCATGGTAGGAGTTACAAGATTTGGGAAGAGAGGAAAGCTCAATCCACGATTTATTGGTCCATTTCAAATTCTTGACCGAGTAGGAAATGTAGCCTATAGACTCGCGTTACCTCTCGAGTATGTCTCGTGTTCATAATGTGTTTCACATATCGTGCTTAAGTAAATATGTGAAAGACCCGAACCACGTTATTGAGTTAGAACCGGACGAGATAGCCGAAGACTTAACGTATGAGGAGGTACCTGTTAAGATCTTGGATAGAAAGGAGCATGTCCTACGCACGAAGGTCATACCACAAGTTAAAGTTTTGGGGAGGAACCATGCTATTGAAGAAATGACCTGGGAATTGGAAACGGAAATTAAAGCGAGGTATCCTCACCTTTTCGAAACACCAGGTACGTACGTCAATTTCAAGGAAGAAATTTCATAAGGAGTGGAGGTTGTAAGACCCCAACTTATTATTAATGAAATTTAATTTTCTCTATTTATTATTTTGAAATAGTAAGGGTTGATTTGATTAATGTGGATAGTTATGGGTAAAATACGCAAATATTTCAAAATAAGCAAGTGGTTATAAAATATTCATTGTTATCGGGGAATATTAAATGCGATGGCGTGACCGTGTGTGGGCCCCATGTGAAAAGCGATTGGATGAAGAAAGCGACAAATATAAGTTGTTTAAAAATAGCGGCGTAGTTGTTACCATTAATCTTGTTAAAATACTAGGTGGTTAAAACACACGATGCTTTGCGGTATTGCACCAATTATTGATTCTTACGTAAGAAGGCACTTTTCAATAATGCTTACGGTAATTCTTATTCGGTATTTTATTGATTTAATAATTCTTTGCGTTGATATTTTATATTCTTTGTTGTTTGATAATTGTCATTTACAAGATTTTCATTATCGAAGCAATAATTCATATTATCCGAATAATATTATTAGATAACATTATTGGCAATGTCTAGAAAGTTACATCTAAGGAGAGGTTTGGTCACCTAATCAAGGCTGCGGCAAGAAGAGGAGAAATTCTTATTGGAAAGCCCCTCTTTCTCGAGGCGCACTGGTTGTTAATATTGTGATTACGTAATATTATTTGTGAATAATTAATTATTGATTCATATGATGAGGAAAATATTGATTTTATATGGATATAGAAGGAGTAAATTTTTAATGTGACAATTGTTGAAAATTGAAATTTTATCTTTTTACGATAAAATAATTCATTTAAATATATTATTATATTTTAATAATATAATAATGATGATATTATTACGATGAATGTGGGATATATGAGTATATGTGGAGGAGGAGTATTTTGTTACCAAAAATATTTAAAGCATGTTTTATGTGTCGGTGGACCCCATTTCTTGTTGAAATTTGATTATAGCACGTAAAATCGCTTGTTTGTGGATTTTCATCAATTTACATTTGGAATTTAGAAAACTTCCTTACGCAAAGTTGTAGATAATGGAATTTCCTATAAAAAGTTGCTAGATTCAAATTTTCTGACAAAAGGGCTATTTATTATGAATTATTGAAGTTCCGAAGCTCCGAAATAATTGATTTTTGGAAGTTTAAAATAATTTAAATAAGAAAAACATGTTTTGTGTTTGGTGGGCATCTTTAACATATGCTAGAGACTGAATTCAGATGCTTGGATGCGTAGGAAGATGTGGAAAAATAAATAATATTAATTTATTAAATTTTTTACTTTGGTGTTCTAAGCATTTTCCTATAAATAGGGTGCTTAGGTTAGAATTGAAAATCACACCAGAAACTGAAGTTTTCTCTCTTTATATTATCGAGCGTATTCTTGTGAGTATTTTGAGTATATTTTGAGTATTGTTATCTGGTGCAAGTTCAAGTCATAGCCTTTATATCAGGTGTTTAATTAAGAAATCTTGATCTTTCGAGGTAAGGGATATTATTTTTTTAAAATGATATTATTTCTTTCAATATCATTATCTTGAAGTATTGATCTAAACTTTTAATCAAATTTGGAACTTTTGTGTCGGAGTTACTATTCACGATCGACCTTTATTCACGATATCTGATCTTATTCACGAATACAAGCCTTATTCACGGAAAAATTAAATTTTTTCTTTTCATTCAAAATATCTATTATGAATACTAGCTTTGATTGTATCCATGTTTTGATCATTCTTGAATTTTACACCACTATGATTATTTTGAGGTATTTTTTGACATGGATAAAAAACAAAGTACGAATCCTTAATCCTTAATCCTTGTCATTTTGTTTCAACTTTGGATTCGTTTCTTTAAAAATATTTTTCACCATCCTCGGTCTTAAATGATGATATTATTGAATATCTTTGGCACCGTAGTGCAAAGATGAATGATTTCGATGAATATCTTTGGCCCATAGTGCAAAGATGAGCAGTGTTTAGATGAACATGAATTAATGATGAATATCTTTGGCTTGTAGTGCAAAGATGAATATTTGATTTCAGATATATATTGATTGATGTTACAGGGATAAAAGATAGACGATGAACTTTTAAATTCATACATAGAAAATAGTAGTTTGCATTCTCTACTTAACTCTTCTAATGAATTATTATTTCCGCTGCGAATATTGATTTAAAACTTGTTGTCTATTGTATTCTATTAGATTTTTTCCCTGTTGAAGACTAATGATAATTTGTTGTATATTATCTTAGTCATAATATTTTTTACTGGGCTAGTTGAGCTCACCCTTTTCCTTTTTGTTCCATTTTTCTTCGCAGGAGGCGAGAATATAGCGAGTAAGAGTCGGGGTATGGAATGAAGGTTCTAGAGAGAGTTGTTTAGTAGTCCTCACCATTTTTGTAAAATAATGTATCAATAAATGTGATGAGGATTTATTTGAGTATAGATATTGTCTAGAAGATAATATTTGTATTCAAACTCACAGTTTTACTGTTGTAATAATAAAGTTGTAGTTGTTTCTGTACCATGTATTGACAACTCAGAATGGGTGATGTATACCTATTTTGGGGGCGTCACAATGTCATTCTCTTAATTTTTTAGATTTATAATCTCCTAAATCACTAAAAATCTATTATCTATTATAAAACATAGTACATGATACCATAACTTGACACCTGTCATTCCCATAATTCAACACGTGTCCTGTCTAATTAATGTTCCTTAAGATTCTTAACAAAATTGTCCAACTAACCTAACAAATGAGGATGAAAACAAATCCTAATTCATTCCCCTAAATTTTAGATTTATAATTCTCTAAATCACTACAAATCTAAGCTGTTTTGATAATATTAACTGTTTTGATATTATCCTTTGTAATTTAATTATTATTTAATAAAATCACTACTTTATACTATTAATTAATTTTTGGATTTATAATCTTCTAAATCACTACAAATCTAAATGATTAATAGCATAATGTCATTCTCTTAATTTTTTAGATTTATAATTCCTCAAATCACTAAAAATCTAAACTGTTTTGATATTATCCTTTATAATTTAATTATTATTTAATAAAAGTACTACTTTATCTCAACACTACCCCTCTACAATGTATATTCATCTGTTTTTCTGGATAAAATTTGATCATCGCACAACAATCTACTGTAAGACCCCAACTTTTATAAATAAAGATGAATTTTCTATAAATATTATTTTTGAATATTATGGAATAAATTTGATATAATGTTATAGTTATGGGTAATATTTATAAATTTTGCAAAGTAAGCAAGTTGTTATAAAATATTTGTTTGGTCTGGGAATATTCTTTTTGTTTGGGGAATATTAAATACGACTACTCAATCATTGGTGGACCCCATTAACGGAAGTATTATATCGTAGTTAGAAAGCGACAAAATTATCTTTCTATAAAAATAACTAAGAGGTGTTACCGTTAAAGCATTGAACTACCCGGTGGTAAAATAGTAATACTGGCGTGGTTGCATAAGTAAATTACGGTATTGATTATTGATGTTTACGTAAGAAGTCACTTAGCTATACTCAATTATTGCTACGATGAATTGTTGCATCATATCTCTTATAATATTGATTCAATTATTGTCACAATTATCATACGTATAATATGTTATATTATTAATTGAGACGACAAGTTATAAATGATTAATAATTGTTGAAAGAGTAAATATGTGTTGATTAAAAATAAAATGATTTGTGGTAATATTTATTCAATCCTTGATGTATATAAAGAGTCCATTATGAGACATTTGTGGTAAGTTTGATTATTTTATGGGGGCCCATATGTCATCATCTAAGAGTCTCTTCGTCGATAAGTAATTACCTTCGTCAATAGTAATTACTTTTGTGAATAGTAATTACCTTCGTCAATAGTAATTACCTTACCGGACGCCGAACCACTTGTCGTTTCATATTACAAAAGCGTTGAACCACTTGTCGTTTCACATTACAAAGCGCCGAACCACTTGTCGTTTCACATTACAAAAGCGTCAAACCACTTTTCTTTTCATCATCATTCGTCAAGCCACTTGCCTTTTCACATGGCGGTGCAAAAGCTAGAAATCTTCTATAAATAGAGGCCTAGTGCTTCATTATTTTTCACTTAATTCATTCAAGCTATAGAGAGAGAAAGTATAGAGAGAATAAGAGAGAAAGAAGAAGAGTATTTTGTTACTACTTCATCAGTAGTATTCAATCTCCTACTAAAAGTAAGGGTGTTATTCTTTCTTATTCATGAAGAGAACTGTTGTTATTCCATTGCTTATTATTACATTGGAATAACTTTTATATCGTGGTTTACCCTATAATTGGTGACATTCTTCTATTATTACATTTGGAACATCACATCGTGTGTTTTACAAGGGACTGGTTAAAATCTTTTTATTATTATTCGTTGGAACATCACATGCTCGTGTGTTTTACAGGACCTGGTTAAAATCTTTATTATTATTATTGGAACATCCATGCATGTGTTTTACATCGGACTGGTTAAAATCTTTATTATTATTCATTGGAACATTACATGCATGCGCTTTTCTTGTGGGACTGGTTCCGTTATTTATTATTCGTTGGAATAACTTTTGCTGTCTGCGATCTATCGCATGCATGGTGATTTCTTTTGTTATTCCATTCTTTATTATACCCAGTTGGTTAAAACTTTGACTTCTATACTCCATGAAATTAGTAGAATATCCTTGATATTTGCGTTTCATCTAGTATCTTTCATGGAAATATTCTTCCCGATCATTCTTGAATTTTACTCTACAAAACAAAGATCATGTTGATAATTTGGACGTTAATAATTCCCCGGATAAAATAATTCTTGAACTTGTTTTATTGAATTCTTATATCATTGTCATCATCCTCATGTTTATATTATGTTGAAAGTCATCCGTGGCCTGTAGTGCATAGATGGACTTGGTATGATTATGACCGAGAGACTATTCGATTGTAATCACGACCGTAATGTTACAAATGATGTGGTAAAAATCATCAATGGTCCGTAGTGCATTGATGGACGAGTTGTTGGCATGATCATGACCATTAATGAATACACAAATATTCTTGGCCCGTAGAAGGTATGAATGATTATGGTCGTGATACTAAAGAATATCCTTGGTAGTAGTGCGGGGTGATTCGATGATGTGGAATATTTATTAAAGTTGAGTCTCATTTATAACGTTGATGAAAACCTTTTAAATCATAAAAGATAGTAGATTTTATTTTCTACTTGACTCTTTTAATGGATCTTTGGTTTCATTTGTAGTTAAACTTGATGTTCATTATATTTTATCGGTTTAACATTGTCAGTAGCTAATGATAATTTATTTCGCATTATCTTAGTCATAATATTTCTTACCGAGCTAGTTGTGCTCACCCTTTCTTTCTTTTCTTCTCTTGAAATGAGAATATATTTGGGACGATTCGGGAACGGAGTAATGGCCGGAGGATAGCATTAGTAGTCCTCATTATTCTGTGAAATAGTGTGATAATAATTGTAATGAGGACTCCTTTTGAGTTTGTATAATATCTAGTAGACAATATTTGTATTCAAACTCACAGTTTATGTCGTATTGTACACGACAATTATATTAG
The DNA here is from genome assembly GCA_020205615.1 of Panax quinquefolius. Taxonomy (NCBI): domain Eukaryota; kingdom Viridiplantae; phylum Streptophyta; class Magnoliopsida; order Apiales; family Araliaceae; genus Panax; species Panax quinquefolius. The sequence continues at coordinate 23,274,173 of CM035154.1, forward strand.
TAAGTTGTATTTAAATTCTGTACCATGTATCTGACTACCCAAGATGGATGATGTATACCTAATTTTGGGGGCGTCACATCTACCATGTTCTTATTATATTTTAATTTATTATTAAAAAATTGAATAATCCCGCCGCAACGCGGGGGTTTGTATCTAGTTAATTATACTAAAACACAGTACATGGCACAATAGCTTGACACATGTCATCCTCAAAATTTAACACATGTCATGTCTAATTAATGTTCCTTAAGACCCTTAATAAAAATGTCCAACTAACATAACAAATGAGGTTGAAACAAACCTAAATTTATTCCCCTAAATTTGGGATCAACTATTCAAATATGGCATCTAAAATAAAATTTAAATAACAAACAATAACAATCGTAACTTATTATGTTGATTTTATAATCCCCAAAATCTACTATTTTTCTAAACATAATTATTATATCATAAAATCACTATTTTTCTAATATTATATCATTTATAATTATACCATACATTATATGTATAATATAATATTATAATACACGTATGATATAATATTATAATACACGTATATAACAAAATAATAAAATTACTACCTATCTAAACTATGCATATATTTACTAATTAAATTATATTATAACATAATATTTGACCATTTATAATTATATTACAACATAATATTATACAATTTAAAATATTTAAAATAAAATTAAAATAACAAATAATATCATTCATAACTTACTATGTTGATTTTATAATCCCTAAATCATTACTTTAAAATCACTACTTTTAATCACTACTAAAACATCATATATGTTAATCGCTCTAATATTATCATTACTAATTTAATTATTATCTCCTAAAATCACTATTTTTTTAATCCCAAATTAATATTTTAAATTTATAATCTCCTAAATCACTATAAATCTAAATTATTTTGGTAATATCAACTATTCCGATATTATCATTTCTAACTTAATTATTATATCCTAAAATTACTACTTTGTTATATTATCATTACTTTTTGTTATTTAACCTAATTTTATTTCTATTAATACAACATAATATTATACCATTTATAATTATATTACAATAAAGATATTATACGCTTTTAAAATAATTAAAATAAAATTAAAAGAACAAATAATATCAATCATAACTTACTACTTTTTTTTAAAACATAATTATTATATCCTAAAATTACTACTTTTCTAATATTATACCATAAATTATATCATACATGTATGGTAAAATATTATAATACACGATATATAACAAAATAACAAAATCACCACCTATCTAAACTGTGCAAATATTATCATTACTAATTAAATTATATTACAACATAATATTATACCATTTATAATTATATTAAAACATAATATTATATGAGTTTAAAACATTTAAAACAAAATTAAAAAAATAAATAATATCAATCATAACTTACGTACTATGTTGATTTTATAATTTCCTAAATTACTACATTTTCAATCTAAACGGTTTTTTTATATTATCATTACTTAATTATTATCTCCTAAAATCACTACTTTTAATCTCACGTTAATATTTTAATTTTATAATCCTATAAATCACTACAAATCTAAATTATTTTGATGATGTTAACTGTTTTAATATTATCATTACTAATTTAATATTTTGAATTTATAATCCCCTAAATCACTACAAATCTAAACTGCTTTTTGGTAATATCATCCTGCTCATCACGATTGTAAGACCCCAACTTATTATTAATGAAATTTAATTTTCTATTTATTATTTTGAAATAGTAAGGGTTGATTTGATTAATGTGGATAGTTAGGGGTAAAATACTTAAATATTTCAAAATAAGCAAGTGGTTATAAAATATTCATTGTTGCCGGAGAATATTCGATCGCTTGGGAATATTCGCAATGCGGTAATGCCAACAAGCCCATGTGGGCCCCATCCCATGGGAAAGCGATTGGATGAAGAAAACGACAAATATAAGTTGTTTAAAAATAACGGCGTGTTTGTTACCGTTAATACTGTTAAAATACCCAGTGGTTAAAACACAGTAGCACACGGTATTGCACCAATTATTGATTCTTACGTAAGAAGGCACTACTCAATAATGGTTATGAAGAATTCTTGCTCAAAGATTTTATCGAGTAAATAATTGTGCTGCGTTGATATTTTATATATCGTTGTTTCAATAATTGTCATTACACATATATTTTCATTATCGAAGCAATAATTCATATTATCTCGAATAATATTATTAGATAACATTATTGGCAATGTCTAGAAAGTTCATTTAAGGAGAGGTTTGGTCACCTAATTGCGGCGTAGAGAAGAAGAAATTCTTATTGGAAAGCCCCCTCTATCCTGGGAACTGCTTGGTTGTCAATAATGTGATTCTGTAATATTATTTATGAATAATTAATTATTGATTTATATGATGAGGAAAATATTAATTTTATGAGGATATAGATGGAGAAAATTTTTAATGTGACAATTGTTGAAAATTAATATTTTATCCTTTTCTGATAAAATAATTCATTTAAATATATTATTTTAATAATATATTAACGATGATATTTTTACAATGAATGTGGGATATATGAGTATATGAGGAGGAAGAGTATTTTTATGGCATTAAATGTTTAACACATGTTTTGTGTGTTGGTGGACACAATTATTGACCGAAATTTGATTATAGCTTGTAAAATCGCCTGATTATGGATTTCGGTCAATTTCTATTTGGAATTTGGAAAAACTTTCTTCTGCAAAGTTGTAGAGAATTAAATTTCCTATAAAAAATTGCGAGATTCGAATTTTCTGATGAAAGGGCTATTTATTATGAATTATTGAAGTTCAAGTTCAAATAATTAATTTTTGGGAGTTTTAGTTAATTATTTTGAGAAAAACGTTTTTTTGCAACTAAGTTGGCCTCACATGTGATTAAAATGGGCTGAGATCAGTTGTCTCAAGGTGGGCTAAAGAAAATATGAAAAATATATTAATATTATATTCAATTTTCTGCTTTTGGTGTTCTAAGCATTTTCCTATAAATAGGTGCTTGGGTTAAAATTGAAAAACACACGTAAACTAAAGTTTCTCTCTATTTCTCTCTCGATATATTGAGCGTATTCTTGTGAGTATACTTTGAGTATTGTTAGACGGTGCAAGTTCCCTCAAAGACTATACCCTTAGATTCCAAATTTAGAAGTACTAATCTTTCGAGGTAAGGGATGTTATTTTCTTCTCAAATGATATTATTTCTTCAATATCTTTATGTCTTTGAAATATTGGTTGGAACTTTTTATCAAATTTGGAACTTTTTCATGTTTGGGGTTACTTATTCATGAGTTATTATTCACGAGTTACTATTCATGAGTTACTATTCAATGAGTTACTATTCATTTAGTACTATTCATGATGCGTGAAGATGTTTTTGTGGAATTTCTATCTTTTGGTGTCGAGAGTTACTATTCACGTATACGACACTATTCACGATATATGGCACTATTCAATTTAAAAATAAAATTTCTTCTTTTTGTCCAAAATATCTATTCGGATACTAGTTTTGATTGTATCCATGTTTTGATCATTCTTGAATTTTACACCACTATGATTATTTTTGAGGTATTTTTGAACATGGATAAAACAAAGTACAAATCCTTAATCCTTAATCCTTGTCATTTTGTTTCTTTGGATTCGTTTCTTTAAAAATATTTTTCATCATCCTCGGTCTTAAATGATGATATTATTGAATATCTTTGGCTCAGTAGTGCAAAGATGAATATTTGATTCCAGATGTATATTGATTGATGTTACTGGGGATAAAAGATAGACGATGAACTTTTAAATTCATACATAGAAGATAGTAGTTTGCATTCTCTACTTAACTCTTCTAATGAATTATTATTTCATTCATGAATATTGATTTAAAATTTGTTGTCTATTGTATTCTATTAGATTTTTTTCCCGTTGAAGACTAACGGTAATTTGTTGTATGTTATCTTAGTCATAATATTCTTTCTTTGGGCTAGTTGAGCTCACCCTTTTCCTTTTTGTTCCATTTTTCTTCTCGTGAGGCGAGAATATAGCGAATACGAGTTGGGGTATGGAATGAAGGTTTTAGAAAGGATTGTTTAGTAGTCCTCACCATTTTGTAAAATAATGTATCAATAAATGTGATGAGGATTTATTTGAGTATAGATATTGTCTAGAAGATAATATTTGTATTCAAACTCACAGCTTTTCTTGTTGTAATAATAAAGTTGTAGTTATTTACATACCATGTATTGACAACTCGAGAATAGGTGATGTATACCTATTTTGGGGCGCCATGATTGGTATCGAGCTTAGGGATATGATCTTTGGCGGAGATCGGGAATAGAACTAGGAGGGAGAGACGAGTAAATCCTTCGCTAGTGTGTCCTACCTAAGCTTATTTTTTAGTTGGTCAAGATATAAGGATATTATGTGATATATTGATTTCCTTAATTAACCCTTGTTTTATTACGGTGATTTGAGAATGTCGATCGAGAATATTAACAATGGAAATGAGACCGGGAGACGCTCAGATTTCACCAACGAGGAGAAGCGTGCAACAGTCGGCAATGTTCCTCCCGTGAACAACACCACCAAAAGAGATGATGAACGAGGGATGTTTAGAAGCTTTTTGCAGTTCATGCAAAATCGACGCGGGAGACTCGTGTTCAAAATATTGGAGGAAATGATAGCAATTCACGGGTTGTCACAACCAAGCGATTCAAAGAGTTGGGACCACTAGAATTTAAGGGAAAACCAGATCCGATCATGGCGGAAACATGGGTCAAACAAATTACCAAGATATTCGATGTCTTGGGATGCACGAAGAACGAAGGTTCCATTCACCACCTTTATGTTCCGTGGATGCAGGCAGACCATCGGTGGGAGTTCGTGTGAAGCGCACTCCATCCACCAAGACTCAAAGATGTCTTGGGAAACGTTTGAGAACTATTTAATGACAAATACTTTCCCGAAAGTGTTCGCTCATATGAAGGAAGTGGAGTTCATCGATTAGAGCAAAACAACACGGACGGTGTCTCAAAGACGAGGCAAAGTTTGCGAGTTATCCAGTTTGCACCTCATTTGGTGGAGAATGAGGAACGATGACGCGGATGTTTCTTAGAGGTTTGAAACCCAGATACGCCAAGATCTCATTTCTCATAAACTTTCTCTCTATTCAGATGTTGTAAATGCAGGCTCAATTATTAGAGCGAGATAACGAGTAGTGCGCCAACCGAGGACCACAACTAGGATCGCACAGAGATAAGCGATCAATGTAATAATGATAACCAACGGAGAAAGAAACAGACGGACAAAAATGGTAACCACTCGGTGGTAATCATGGCCATGAAAATAGAAGAAGCGAGTCAGAGGAGATTTTAAAAGAGGAGATTTAACAACGATTATATGAAGACGCACAGCTTGCGGCAAAGAATCGGTTCTAAGGGAGGAGAACGACCACCCATTATATGCTATAAATGCGGAAAGAGGGACATATCACCAAACCTGCCCACAACAGTTCAAGGTATGCTATAATTGTGGAAAGGAAGGACATATCGCCGAGATTGTATGCATAGCGAAACCTAGTTCAATGGGGACGGTGACTCAAAAGATATCTCGTAAAAGTCAAAGTCAACGATTCCGGAAGAGCATTTGTTTGGACCGGTCAAAATGCGAGGAACCCAAACGAGGTGATCACGGGTAAGCTATTTATAAATTCTTGCGAAGTTTATACCTTACTTGATATTTGCATACCCATTCATTTATCTCTCCCGCTTGTGCTCAACGTTTAAACTTGACTCAGGAGAAATTAGACTTTGACCTATCTGTGGAAACTCCGCTAGAGAAACTTTCATCACATCCATCGCTTATAAATCTTGTTTGATTCAAGTTGGCACTATTACCTCACCGTTGACCTTATCTCTTTAAAGATACTTGCTTTTGATGTGATTTTAGGGATTGATTGGTTAACTACTCATCATGCCAAAATTGATTGTTTTCGTAAGGTTGTTAGTTTTCATATTCCTAACCAACCGTTGTTGTATTTAATTCAAGCAACTAAACCATTAAAATCAATCACCATATCATATCTAATCATAAAGCTATTCGTTTATTGAAAAACGGATGTCAAGCTTTCTTAGCCCATGTTATGGATTTGAATAAAGACACGCCAAATTTGAATAATATTCCATTGTTATCGACTTTCCCGACGTATTTCCCCAAGAATTTCCTTGCCTACCCCGTAACGTGAAGTTGAATTCTTTATTGATCTTGAACATGGTACAAAGCCCATTTCTAAAACCCCATATCGAATGGCTCCTATTGAACTTCGGGGAGTTAAAGGTCCAACTACGTGAATTGTTGGACATCGGTTTCATTCGCCCCAAGACATCTCCTTGGGGTGCTCCCTGTTTTATTTGTAAAGAAGAAAGATGGGAGTATGCGACTTTGTATTGACTATCTGGAATTGAACCATGTCACCATCAAGAATAGGTATCCTCTACCTCGTATTGATGACTTGTTTGACCGATTCTAAGGGGCACAATTCTTTTCAAAATCGATCTTCGCTCGGATATCATCACCAAGATTAGAACCGAGGATATTCAAAGACCGCCTTCGTAACTTCGGTATGGGCATTATGAATTCTTAGTCATGTCTTTCGGATTGACTAATGCTCCTGCGGCTTTCATGGATATGATGAACCGAGTATTCAAGGAATATTTGGATCGGATTCGTTGTTGTCTTTATTGATGACATCCTTATATATTCCAAAAGTCGTGAAGATCATGAGCACCATTTGAAGTCGGTACTCCAAAGGCTTCGTGAAAACAAACTATATGCCAAATTAAAGAAATGCGAAGTTCGGCTTGAGGAAGTAGCATTCCTTGGGCACGTGGTGTCAAAACATGGAGTATCTGTTGATCCCGGTGAAGATTGAAGCAATACAAAGTTGGAGCAACCAAGCTCTGGTGATGAAAGCACGTAGCTTTTTGGGCTTATTTGGTTATTATCGGAGATTCGTGGAAGGGTTTTCTCGAATCGCTACTCCATTAACTCAAAACTTCGGAAGGATACAAAATTCGTTTGGAGTGAAGAATGCGAGAAGAGTTTCCAAGAACTTAAGAGGAGACTTATTTCGACACATTCAACAATACCATCCGGGTTCGGATGGATTTGTTATCTATAGCGATGCTTCGTGCAAAGGGTTAGGATGTGTTCTCATGCAACGTGGGAAAGTCATAGCTTATGCCTCGCAACAACTTAAAGAGTATAAGAGGAATTATCCTACTCATGATCTAGAGTCAAGCAAGTAATCGTTGCGCGCTTAAAGATATGGAGGCACTATCTATATGGGGAGAAAGTGGAGATATATTCTGCACCATAAAAGCCTTAAATATTTCTTCACTCAAAAAAGAACTCAACATGCGGCAAATGACGTTGGCTCGAGCTATTGAAAGACTACGACCACACTATTCAATACCATCCCGAAAAGCGAACGTGGTAATGGACGCGTTGAGTAGAAGATCATATGCGTGAACGAAAAGCGATGATGTCAAGTATACGATAGAGCCAACTTTAATAGAAAAGTTAAGGTTGCTTTCAAGCCACCCAATCTTGAGCCGATGCGTATGAAGAAGAAAGTACAAGAAGGAGCTATCCTAAGCGAGAATTGATGAAGAAGGAATACTTGAGTCCACTCTAGACTTTGTGTTCTAACGACTCGATTTGAAGTACAAGATTATGATGGAGGCACACAATACACCATTTGCAATCCATCCGGAAGTACTAAAATGTATCGTGATCTTCGACATACATTTTGGTGGAACAATATGAAGAGAGAGATTGCAAAGTTTATCTCAATGTGTTTAACTTGTCAACGTGTAAAAGCGAAGCATCCGGTACCTAAGGGTCCGTTGCAACCACTTGAGATTCCGAAATGGAAGTGGGAACACATTACCATGGATTTCACACGGGTCTTCCTACGGTTTCTCGGGGCATCAATGCTATTTGGGTTATTGTTGATAGATTAACCAAGTCCGCTTCATTTCTTGCCGACACGGAGACTTATTCACTTGAACGTCTTGCTAGTATGTACGTGAATGAGATTGTGAGGTTGCATGGCATGCCCGTATCCATAGTTTTGGATCGTGACCCAAGATTCACTTCAAGATTTTGGGTTAGCTTGCAAAAAGCTATGGGCACGGATCTACGATTGATTCGCATACCATCCTCAAAGCAGACGGACAATCGAGAAAGGACTATTCAAACTCTTGAAGATTTATTAAGACTCGTGTCCTAGACTTCAAGGCGGTTGGGATAAGAATTTACCATTGGTGGAATTCTCCTACAACAACACATGATTATCGAGCAAGTATAGTGTGGCTCCATTTGAAGCATTATATAGGCAAAAGTGTCGCTTCTCTAGTATGTTGGGGACGAGGTGGATGAAGCAACACCGTTGGGACCCGAGTTGGTACGTATGACTACGGAAAAGATCCAAATGATTCGGACAACGTATACAAACGGCAAGACAAGATCGGCATGTAAGAGTTATGCGGATCTTCATCGAAAGGACGTGGAATTTAGTGTAGGGGATCATTTATTGTTGCGAGTTGCTCCATGGAAGGGAGTTACAAGATTTGGGAAGAGAGGAAAGCTCAATCCACGATTTATTGGTCCATTTCAAATTCTTGACCGAGTAGGAAATGTAGCCTATAGACTCGCGTTACCTCGAGTATGTCTCGTGTTCATAATGTGTTTCATATATCGTATTTCAGTAAATATGTGAAAGACCCAACCACGTTATAGAGTTAGAACCGGACGAGATAGCCAAGACTTAACGTATGAGGAGGTACCTGTCAAGATCTTGGATAGGAAGGAGCATGTCCCACGCCAAGAAAGGTCATACCACAAGTTAAAGTTTTGTGGAGGAATCATGCTATAGAGGAAATGACACGGGAATTGGAAACGGAAATGAAAGCGAGGTATCCTCACCTTTCGAAAACACTGAATACGTGACGTCAATTTCGAGGACGAAATTTCATAAGGAGGGAAGTTGTAAGACCCCAACTTATTATTAATGAAATTTAATTTTCTATTTATTATTTTGAAATAGTAAGGGTTGATTTGATTAATGTGGATAGTTAGGGGTAAAATACATAAATATTTCAAAATAAGCAAGTGGTTATAAAATATTCATTGTTGTCGGAGAATATTCGTGGACATGCGTTTCGGGAATATTCGTATGCGGCCACAATGACAATAATGTGGGCCCCATAACTGGAAAGCGATTGGATAAAGAAAACGACAAATATAAGTTGTTTAAAAAAATAACGGCGTGGTTGTTACAAGTAATATCGTTAAAATACCCGGTGGTTAAAAACAGAAGAGTAGCATACGGTATTGCACCAATTATTGATTCTTACGTAAGAAGGCACTACTCAATAATGGTTACGGTGAATTACCGCTCAAAGATTTTATTGAGTAAATAATTGTCGCGTTGATATTTTATATTCTTTGTTGTTTCAATAATTGTCATTACACAAAGATTTTTCATTATCGAAGCAATAATTCATATTATCTGAATAATATTATTAGATAACATTATTGGCAATGTCTAGAAAGTTCGCCTAAGGAGAGGTTTGGTCACCTAATTGCGCGCCGAAGAAGAAATTCTTATTGGAAAGCCCCTCATCCTAGAACCGCCTGGGTTGTCAATAATGTGATTCTCGTAATATTATTTATGAATAATTAATTATTGATTTATATGATGAGGAAAATATTGATTTTATGAGGATATAGATGGAGAAAATTTTAATGTGACAATTGTTGAAAATTAATATTTTATCTTTTCTCGATAAATGATTCATTTAAATATATTATTTTAATAATATATTAACGATGATATTTTTACAATGAATGTGGGATATATGAGTATATGAGGAGGAAGAGTATTTTGTGGCATTAAATGTTTAACACATGTTTTGTGTGTTGGTGGACACAATTATCGATCGAAATTTGATTATAACTGTGCAAAATCGTCTGTTTGTGGATTTCGGTCAATTTCTATTTGGAATTTGGAAAGACTTTCTTCTGCAAAGTTGTAGAGAATTGAATTTCCTATAAAAACTCGCGAGATTCGAATTTTCTGATGAAAGGGCTATTTATTATGAATTATTGAAGTTCCGAAATAATTAATTTTTGGGAGTTTTAGTTAATTATTTTGAGAAAAACGTTTTTTGCAACTAAGTTGGCCTCACATGTGATTAAAATGGGCTGAGATCAGTTGTCTAAGGTGGGTTAAAGAAAATGTGAAAAATATATTAATATTATATTCAATTTTTCGCTTTTGGTGTTCTAAAGATTTTCCTATAAATAGGGTGCTTAGGTTAGAATTGAAAAACACACCGTAAACTAAAGTTTTCTCTCGATATATTGAGCGTATTCTTGTGAGTATACTTTGAGTATTGTTAGGCGGTGCAAGTTCCCTTCAAAGACTATACCCTAGTTATTCCAATTTAGAAGTACTAATCTTTCGAGGTAAGGGATGTTATTTTCTTCTCAAATGATATTATTTCTTCAATATCATTATCTTTGAAATATTGGTTGGAACTTTTTATCAAATTTGGAACTTTTTCATGTCTGGGTTACTATTCATGAGTTACTATTCACGAGTTACTATTCATAAGTTACTATTCACGAGTTCTTATTCACGAGTACTATTCAAGAAGAAGTGTGAAGATGTTTTTGTGGAATTTCTATCTTTTGGTGTCTGAGTTACTATTCACGATACGGCACTATTCACGATATCTGAGCACTATTCACCGAAAAATAAAATTTCTTCTTTTTGTCCAAAATATCTATTCTGGATACTAGCTTTGATTGTATCCATGTTTTGATCATTCTTGAATTTTACACCACTATGATTATTTTTGAGGTATTTTTGAACATGGATAAAACAAAGTACAAATCCTTAATCCTTAATCCTTGTCATTTTGTTTCACTGGATTCGTTTCTTTAAAAATATTTTTCATCATCCTCAGTCTTAAATGATGATATTATTGAATATCTTTGGCACATGAGTGAGCAAAGATGAATATTTGATTCAGATGTATATTGATTGATGTTCTGGGGATAAAGATGAGCGATGAACTTTTAAATTCATACATAGAAGATAGTAGTTTGCATTCTCTACTTAACTCTTCTAATGAATTATTATTTCACTGCTGAATATTGATTTAAAATTTGTTGTCTATTGTATTCTATTAGATTTTCCTGTTGAAGACTAACGGTAATTTGTTGTATATTATCTTAGTAATAATATTCTTTATTGGGCTAGCTGAGCTCACCATTTTCCTTTTTGTTCCATTTTTCTTCTCGGGGAGGCGAGAATATAAGCGAGATGCAGTGTGGGTATGGAATGAAGGTTTTAGAAAGGATTGTTTAGTAGTCCTCACCATTTTGTAAAATAATGTATCAATAAATATGATGAGGATTTATTTGAGTATAGATATTGTCTAGAAGATAATATTTGTATTCAAACTCACGCTTTTCTTGTTGTAATAATAAAGTTGTAGTTGTTTCTGTACCATGTATTGACAACTCAGAATAGGTGATGTATACCTATTTTGGGGGCGTCACACCGATATTATTTTTTTAATTTAATTATTATCTTTTAAAAACACTACTTTATGATATTATCATTATTGCTGAATGACACTTCTGTCCCTCCAAATTACCACCCATTTTTAAAGTCGACTCTAAAGTTCAATTATTGTTAGTTAGGTCCTTAAAATGACATTTTGTTGGCATTTTCTATTCATTCAGCCCAATTTAACATCAACTCGACCTATTTTGACCAATTTTGACTCAACCCGATCCAGTTTGACCTAACCCAAAATTTTAATATTTTAAAATATAAAATTATTTTTAAAATAAGTTTAAAATAATAATTATCGGGTTGAGGTCAAATTGGGCTGACGAAACGGTAATGCCAACAAAATGTCATGACGAAAATTGAACTTTAGGGATGACTTTAAAAGTGGGTGGCAACTTGAAGGGAGTATGTCATTCAAATTTAAATTGAGCTATTATCATTATTCTCCGTTAATTAACCTAATTTCTCCATATAAATACATACCAACTATTATGCAACAACTCATGCTATGTACAAATAATTTTAAATACTTTTGAAAGTGCAAATGACTTATATACCTGGATACCTTCAGATTGTGGTGACAATGCATTCAATGTGAGGGGCTAATTTAGAGCTGGTCCTGGGTTTTGTAAGGCCCATGGCAAAAAAATTTAAGTGTGCCCCTTTATATAAATTAAACAAAAAAATAAATTAATTATCAACTAATTAATTTTATTAAAATTATAAGAATTTACAAAAGATAAGTAAGAACTGTGACGCCCCCAAAATAGGTATACACAACACCCATTCGAAAGTCGCCAAATACATGGTACAAGAAGCAAACTACAACTTCAATAATACAAATGTCGTGGTGAAATACTTACAAGATATATCGTGAGTTTAAATATAATATTGTCTTCTAGACAATATCCACACGCAAATAAATCCCCATCATATTTATCGATACATCATTTTACAAAATGGTGAGGACTACTAAACAACTCTCTAGAACCTTCATTCCATACCCCGACTAGTACTCGCTACATTCTCGCCTCCCGAGAAGAAGAATGGAACAACAAGGAAAAGGGTGAGCTCAACTAGCCAAAGAAGAATACTATGACTAAGATAATATACAACAAATTATCGTTAGTCTCCAACAGGAAAAATCGATAATACAATACAATAGACAACAAGTTTCGAGATCAATATTCGCAATGAAAATAATAATTCATAGAAGAGTTACGTAGAGAATGAAATCTACTATAATCTATGAATTTAATAAATCCATCATCAATATTTTATCCTCAGAACATCAATCAATTTTCATCTCAAATCAAATATTCATCTTTGCACTTCGTGCCAAAGATATTCATCATCGGTCATGTTCATTTAAACACCGCTCATCTTTGCACTAAAGGCCAAAGATATTCATCGATGGTCATGTTCATTTAAACACCGCCTCATCTTTGCACTCACAAGCCAAAGATATTCTTCGAAATCATTCATCTGCAGACTACAAAAGCCAAAGATATTCAATAATATCATCATTTAAGACCGAGGATGATGAAAATATTTTTAAAGAACGAATCCAAAGTGAAACAAAATGACAAGGATTAAGGATTAAGGATTCGACTTTGTTTTATCCATGTCCAACAATACCTCAAAAATAATCACAAAGTGGTGTAAAATTCAAGAATGATCAAAACATGGATACAATCAAAGCTAGTATCCGAGAATAGATATTTTTAGACGAAAAGAAAAATTTTCATTTTTCTATGAATAGTGCCAGATTCGTGAATAAAGGCCAGTATACGTGAATAAGAATCTCGACACCAAAAGATAGAAATTCCAAAAAAAACATTTTCACGCTTCATGAATGAATAGACTCGTGAATAAGAATCGTGAATAAGAACTCATGAATAAGAACTCGTGAATAGTAACTCATGAATAGTAACTCGTGAATAAGTAACTCATGAATAGTAAACCCGACATGAAAAAGTTCCAAATTTGATAAAAATTCCAACCAATATTTCAAAGATAATGATATCAAGAAATAATATCATTACGAAAAAAATAATATCCCTTACCTCAAAAAATCAAGATTTTAAGGAAAGGCTCAAGTGATGTTGAATGAAACTTCATCTTGAATAAAGAACTCTCAAAGTATCTAAATACTCACAAAATACGCCAATAATATATAGAGAGAAAGAGAGAAAACTTTGTTTCGTGTGATTTTCAATTCTAACTTAGCCTCTATTTATAGGAAAATGTTAGCCCAAGCGCACTTGACAAGCTACCGATGGTTTTACTCGCTACTATTGCCACCCACCACATTTGAAATAAAATTCAGCACATTTTTTCACCAACCACAAGTGGGGCCCACTCAATTCTAGAATTTTCCACCAAAATCAATTATAACCCTAATTTCCGAATCAGACACCTCTTAAAATTCATAACAAATCATTCGTGAATTTTTAACGGTTCAAAATTTGTGGACATATACTCAACTTATGTATGTATAACATACCAAAAATTACCACAATCCAACTATCGGATTAAAAATTATAACCCCGCAATATATCTCAAAAACCCACGATTTAATTTTTAATACCTCCAATCCGATAAAATATCGATAAAACACCTCAACATTAATTCCTTCATTAATAACCACTTAAATAAATCCATCATTTATATTCATAATAATAAATATTTTCTTATCATATGAATCAATAATTAATTATTCACAAATAATATTACGTAATCACAATTATGACAACCAGCCGCTCCTCAGAAAGAGGGGCTTCCAATAAGGATCTCTCTTCTTGGCGCCGCAATTAGGTGACCAAACCTCTCCTTAGATGTAACTTTCTAGACATTGCCAATAATGTTATCTAATAATATTATTCAAATAATATGAATTATTGATCCGATAATGGGAAATATCGTGCGTTGACAATTATTGAACAACAATAATATAAAATATCAACGCAAAGAATTATTGAATCAATAAAATAAAATATCGAGCAAGAATTCATCGTGAAAATTATTGAGTAAAGTGCCATCTTACGTAAGGATCAATAATTCAACAATCTGCGGTAATACCGCAGCTATCGCGGCAACCACGCCAGACATCGTATTTTAACCACCCGGTTTTCTAATGATCTTAATTCAGAATAACTACGCCGTTATTTATAACCACCCAAACTTTTCGTTTTTCTCATCCAATCGCTTTTCGTTATGGGCCCACACATGGTCGCTACTGCATTGCATTTAATATTCCCTGAAGACGAATATTCCACGACCAAACGAATATTCCCGACAACAATGAATATTTTATAACCACTTGCTTATTTTGAAATATTTATGCATTTTACCCATAACTAACCACATTAATCAAATCCACCCTTACTATTTCAAAATAATAAATAAAGGAAATTCCTTTTATTTAAAAAAAATTTTTTGGTCTTACAACCTCCCTCCTTATGAAATTTCGTCCTCGAAATTGACGTCGCGTCACCGGTGTTTCGAAAAGATGAGGATACCTCGCTTTCATTTCCGTTTCCAATTCCCTGTGTCATTTCTATCTAAGCATGATTCCTCCACAAAACTTTAACTTTGGTATGACCTTTCATGCGCAGTAGGACATGCTCCTTCCTATCCAAAATCTTCGACAGTACCTCTCCTCACACGTTAAGTCTTCTGGCTATCTCGTCCCGGTTCTAACTCAATAACGTGGTTGGGTCTTTCACATATTTATTTAAGCATGATATGTGAAACACATTATGAACACGAGACATACTTGGAGGTAACGCAAG
The DNA here is from genome assembly GCA_020205615.1 of Panax quinquefolius. Taxonomy (NCBI): domain Eukaryota; kingdom Viridiplantae; phylum Streptophyta; class Magnoliopsida; order Apiales; family Araliaceae; genus Panax; species Panax quinquefolius. Next base: position 23,289,644 of record CM035154.1, read on the forward strand.
TCTATAGGCTACATTTCCTACTCGGCCAAGAATTTGAAATGGACCGATAAATCGTGGATTGAGTTTTCTCTCTTCCCAAATCTTGTAACTCCTTCCATGGAGCAACTTCGCAACAATATACATGATCCCTACATTAAATTCCACATCCTTTCGATGAAGATCCGCATAACTCTTTTGTCGATCTTGTGCCGCTTTGTATACGTTGTCGAATCATTTGGATCTTTTCGGTAGTCATATCGCATTAACTTCGGGTCCCAACAATGTTGCTTCACCCACCTCATCCCAACATATATCGAGAACGACATTTTCGTCCATATAATGCTTCAATGGAACCATGCCTATATTTGTTTAATAACTATTGTTGTATGAGAATTCCACCAATGGCAAGTACTTATCCCAACTTCCTTTGAAATCTAGGACACGTAGTTTTAATATATCTTCAAGAGTTTGAGTAGTCCTTTTCGATTGCCCATCCGCTTTGAGGATGGTATGCCAAATCAATCAAAATTGCGCTCCATAGCTTTCTAACCCAAAATCATGAAGTGAATCTTGGGTCACGATCTAAAACTATGGATCTTGGCATGCCATGCAATCTCACAATCGCATTTACGTACATACGAGAAAGACGTTCAAGGAATAAGTCTCTCAGATCGGTAAGAAACGAAAGCGGAGACTTGGTTAATCTATCAACAATAACCCAAATAGCATTGATGCCTTGAGAAACCGTAGGAAGACCCAGAATTAAATCCATGGTAATGTGTTCCCACTTCCATTCCTAATCTCAAGTGGTTGCAACGGACCCTTAGGTACTAGATGCTTCGCTTTTACACGCGTTGACACGTTAAACACATCGAGATAAACTTTGCAATCTCTCTCTTCATATTGTTCCACCAAAATGTATGTCAAGATTACGATACATTTTAGTACTTCCGTGATGGATTGCAAATGGCGATTGTGTGCCTCCATCATAATCTCAGACTTCAAATCGTAGTCGTTAGGAACACAAAGTCTCGAGTGGACTCAAGTATTCCTTCTTCATCAATTCTCGCCTCGGAATAACTCCTTCTTGTACTTTCTTCTTCATACGCATCACCCTCAAGATTGCGGTGGCTCGAGCAACCTTAACTTTTCTATTAAAGTTTGCTCTGCTACGCAGATACTTGACATCATCGCACACTTCGCCCCGATATGATCTTCTATCTCAACGCAACACCTACTACTACTCGCTTTTCCAAGATGGTATGGTTAGAATATGTGCGAAATGAGTCGCCTCTTGAGCTCTTGGAAAATCTTCTCGCATTCTCGCTTCCATACGAATTTTGTATCTTTCGAGTCACTTGTTAATCTGAGTAGCGATTCAAGAAAATCCTTCCACTAATCTCCGATAATAACCAACTAAGCCTGTAAAGCTACGATTTCGATTCATCGACTTAGATTGTTCTCAATCGTGACTCATATCCCAATCTTGGATAAAGACGTCACAATGACACCTATCGCTTTACTATCGCATCTAATACGACGTCCCCTATAGAGAGTCTCGCTTAGGTGAATTCCACAAAGGAAGTCACAAGATAAAGGCTCAGTACCAAATTTATAGTTGAATTTTTAACTCTCAAGTTCAATAGAGCCATTCGATATGAGATTTTAGAAATGAGTTTTGTACCGGGTTCAAAGTCGATACAAAATTTAATATCAAAGCTTTGGGAGTAAGCCAAGAAATTCTTCAGAAATACGTCAGAAAAATCAATAACAACAGAATATTATTCAAATCGACGTGTTTTTATTCAAATCCATAACATGGACTAAGAAAACTTGACATCCGTAATAAACGAATGACTTCATGGCTTGATATGAAAATGTTTGATTATAATGGTTTGATTGCTTGAATTGAATAACAAAGTTGCTTAGGAATATGAAAACTAACAACCTTACAAAAGCAATCAATTTGGCATGATGATGAGTAGTTAACCTTAAAATCACATCAAAAGCAAATATCTCTATAGAAATAAGGTTAATGTGTAATGTGATAGTTCCAACCCCGAATCAAACAAGATTTCTAAACAACGAGATGTAATGAAAGTTTCTCCTAACGGATTCTCCATAAATAGGTCAAAGTCTAATTTCTCCGTAGTCAAGTTCAAACGTTGAGCGCAAAGCAAGAGAGATAAAAGAATGGGTAGAACCCAGATTCTAGTAAGGTATAAACTTCGCAAGAATTTATAATTAACTAACCCGCTAACTTCGTTCGTTCCTCGAGATTTTGACCGGCCACGCGACAAACGCTTCTTCCAAGAACCGCTGACTTTTGACTTTTCTCGGGACGATCTTTTGAGTCACGAATCTCCCGCTGAACTAGGTTTTCGCTACTCGCTCAATCTCGAGCGATATGTCCTTCTTTTCCACAATTATAGCATACCTTAAAGCTGTTGTGGCGGTTTCAATGATATGTCCTCTTTCCCCGCATTTGTAACATACGACCGATGGTTTTCTCCTCCTTGGAACCGGTTTTATCGGCTGCCGACGTCTTTCACATGGTCGTTGTTAAATCTCCTCTTTAAAATCTCCTCCCGACTCGCTTCTTCTATTTTCATGGCCACGATTACACACCAGAGTGGTAACCGCTTTGTCCGTATTCTTCTTTCTCCGCTAGTTATCGTTATTTTGTTGACTACTATCTTCTAGATGATCCTCGGTTATGGTCCCTCGGTTGAACGCATTTCGTTATCTCGCTTCTAATAACGAGAGCCTCGCTGACAACATCCGAATAGAGAGAAAATTTATGAGAAATGAGATATCGACGTATGTCGGGTTTCAAACCTCTCGTAAACATCCGCGCCATACGCTCCTCATTCTCCACCAAATGAGGTGCAAACTCGATAACTCCGCGAACTTCGCCTCAGATCGGACACCGCCATGTTATTCTCGCTTCTAGTCTAATAAACTCCACTTCCTTCATACGACGAATACTTTCGTGGAAGTACTTGTCATTGAACTGCTTTCAAACGTCTCCCACGACACGCCGAAGAATGGATGGGTACGCTTACATGACTCCCACCAAAGAGTCTACCTCGCCACGGAATATAAAGGTGGCGAATGGAACCTTCTCGTTCTCCGCATCCCAAGACATCGAATATCTTGGTAATTTGTTTGACCCATGTTTCCGCCGCATGATCGGATCGGCTTTCCTTAAATTCGTGGTCCCAACTTCTTTGAATCGCTGGGTCGTGACCACCCGTGAATTGCTATCATTTCTCCTATATTTTGAACACGAGTCTCCTCGTCTCGATTTTGCATGAACTCGCAAAAAGCTTCTAAACATCCCTCGTTCATCATCTCGCCCGGTGGTATTGTTGCTGGGAGGAACATTCACACTGTTGACGCTTCTCCTCGTTGGTAAAGCATGAGAGACATCTCCACGGCCTCATTTACTCCATGTTAATATTCTCAATCGACATTCTCAAATATCGTCATAAAACAAGGGTTAATTAAGGAAATCAATATATCACATAATATCCCTATATATCGACTCAACTAACAAATAAGCTTTAGTAGGACACACTAAACAAGGATTTACTCGCGTCTCTCCCTCCTAGTTATTCCCCGATCTCCGCCAGAGATCATATCCCTAAGCTCGATATTAACTGTGACGCCCCCAAAATAGGTATACACAACACCCATTCGAGTCGCCAAATACATGGTACAAGAAGCAAACTACAACTTCAATAATACAAATGTCGTGTGAAATACGACAAGATATAATGTGAGTTTAAATATAATATTGTCTTCAGACAATATCCACACGCAAATAAATCCCCATCATATTTATTGATACATCATTTTACAAAAATGGTGAGGACTACTAAACAACTCTCTCTCTAACCTTCATTCCATACCCCGACTAGTACTCGCTACATTCTCGCCTCCCGAGAAGAAGAATGGAACAACAAGGAAAAGGGTGAGCTCAACTAGCCCAAGAAGAAGAATACTATGACTAAGATAATATACAACAAATTATCGTTAGTCTCCAACAGGAAAAAATCGATATAATACAATAGACAACAAGTTTCAGATCAATATTCGCAATGAAATAATAATTCATGTAAGAGTTACGTAGAGAATGAAATCTACTATAATCTATGAATTTAACAGTCCATCATCAATATTTTATCCCTGTAACATCAATCAATTTTCATCTCAAATCAAATATTCATCTTTGCACTTCAGGCCAAAGATATTCATCAGTCGGCCATGTTCATTTAAACACCTGCTCATCTTTGCACTAAAGGCCAAAGATATTCATCAATCATCATGTTCATTTAAACACCGCTCATCTTTTTGCACTACAGCCAAAGATATTCTTCAGAAATCATTCATTTGCACTACTGGTGCCAAAGATATTCAATAATATCATCATTTAAGACCGAGGATGATGAAAAATATTTTTAAAGAACGAATCCAATTGAAACAAAATGACAAGGATTAAGGATTAAGGATTCGTATTTTTGTTTTATCCATGTCCCAACAATACCTCAAAAATAATCACAAGTGGTGTAAAATTCAAGAATGATCAAAACATGGATACAATCAAAGCTAGTATCCGAATAGATATTTTAGACGAAAAGAAAAATTTTCATTTTGATTGAATAGTGCCGATAATAAGTGAATAGTGTGAGTATACGTGAATAAGTAATCAGACACCAAAATATAGAAATTCCACGAAAAAAACATTTTCACGCTTCATGAATAGTACTCGTGAATAAGAACTCATGAATAAGAACTCATGAATAGTAATCGTGAATAGTAACTCATGAATAGTAACTCGTGAATAAGTAACTCATGAATAGTAACCCCGACATGAAAAAGTTCCAAATTTGATAAAAAATTCCAACCAATATTTCAAAGATAATGATATCAAGAAATAATATCATTACGAAAAAAATAATATCCCTTACCTCAAAAAATCAAGATTTCTAAGGAAAGGCTCAAGTGATCTTTGAATGAAACTTGTAGATCGAACAAAGAACTCTCAAAGTATCTAAATACTCACAAAATACGCTCAATAATATAGAGAGAGAGAGAGAAAACTTTGTTTTCGTGTGATTTTCAATTCTAACTTAAATTTCTATTTATAGGAAAATGTTAGCTACCAAGCAGATTTGACACACCGATGGCTTTACCGCTACTATTGCCACCCACCACATTTGAAATAAAATTCAGCACATTTTTTCACCAACCACAAGTGGGGCCCACTCAATTCTAGAATTTTCCACCAAAATCAATTATAACCCTAATTTTAGAATCGAGACACCTCTTAAAATTCATAACAAATCATTCGTGAATTTTTAACGGTTCAAAATTTGTGGACATATACTCAACTTATGTATGTATAACATACCCAAAATTACTACAATCCAAATTCGGATGGAAAAATTATAACCCCGCAATATATCTCAAAAACCCCCGATTTAATTTTTAATACCTCCAATCCGATAAAATATCGATAAAACACCTCAACATTAATTCCTTCATTAATAACCACATAAATAAATCCATCATTTATATTCATAATAAATATTTCCTTATCATATGAATCAATAATTAATTATTCACAAATAATATTATGTAATCACAATTATAACAACCAGTGCTCCTCAGAAAGAGGGGCTTTCCAATAAGGATCTCTCCTCATCGGGCGCCGCAATTAGGTGACCAAACCTCTCCTTAGATGTAACTTTCTAGACATTGCCAATAATGTTATCTAATAATATTATTCAAATAATATGAATTATTGATCCGATAATGGGAAATCTTGTGTAGTGACAATTATTGAACAACAATAATATAAAATATCAACGCAAAGAATTATTGAATCAATAAAATAAAATATTGAATAAAGAATTCACCGTGAAAATTATTGAGTAGTGCCATCTTACGTAAGGATCAATAATTCAACAACATCAATCTGGTAATACCTTCTGCCATCGTGCAGAACCACGCCAGACATCGTATTTTAACCACCGGGTATTCCAACGATCTTAATTCAGAATAACTACGCCAAGTTATTTATAACCACCCAAACTTTGTCGCTTTCCTCATCCAATCGCTTTCAGTTATGGGGCCCCACATGGTCGCTACTGGTCGCATTTAATATTTCCGACGCATTTAATATTCCACGACCAAACGAATATTCCCTAACAACAATGAATATTTTATAACCACTTGCTTATTTTGAAATATTCAAGATTTTACCCATAACTAACCACATTAATCAAATCCACCCTTACTATTTCAAAATAATAAATAAAGGAAATTCCTTTTATTTAAAAAAAAAAATTTCGGGGTCTTACAAGAACACTTTGGGGACTCGTTAAAAAATTTGTTTGGAGAAAATCTAATGGGACAAAACCCCAAACAAAAGAAAAAGAGTACCCCGAATTGTAAACATATCAGTATTAAAAAGCGAAGAACAAGAATTTCAAACCAAGTTTTCTCATTGAATTAAATAATAAATAAGAAAAGTTAACAAAAATATATATTACAATTTACAAAATTTATATACAGTAAAATTCCTATTTAAGAATACTCTATATAAGAATAACCTCTACAATATTATAAAAAAAATTGGTCCTATTTTGGGCCGATTATAAATAAGAATAACCTCTAAATTGTAATATGTTATAGACTTTTTAAGTCCCTTATTGAGAAACTATACCTCTATATAGTAATAATTATATATATATATATATATGAGAGAGACAATATTAAATTTAAAAAGACTATATTTTCTATAAAAGTCTACATTTTCCAATAAAAAAATTATATTTCCTATAAAGGACCACACTTTCCTATAAAGGACCACACTTTCCTATGAAAGACCACATTTTCTTATAAAAAACTACATTTCCTATAAAAAACTACATTTTTCTAGTTTAAAAATCTAAATAATTTATGTTTTCTTTAATTTTTGTTATAAAATCTATATTTTTGTTAAAGTGGATATTTTTGGGAGTTCAAAAAATATTTTGTACCAATACCTCTATTTAGTAAATATATGTTTTACTGTATCTAGATTCTATATGTATCTTAAAAAAATTACCTTCAAAGAAAGGTACTGGTCTAGCTGGTGGATGATTTATTTTCCAACTTTGTTGGAGAAAAGGAGAATCATCGGAAAAAAAATTTACTTGCGTTGCGTTATGAACTGAAAGGGTCGAAGAGTTTTTCCTTCTTTTTGTGGCTAAGAGTCTATTTTGATTCTCCATATTTATTAATTTATTTTATATTATATTTTATAATTATATTTTTATACACATATATACATAATTTTAAAAAAAAAATTGGCCCTCCTCAGTTTTGGGCCCTGGGCAGTCGCCCTGGTTGACCTGGCCCAGGGCTGGCTCTGGGGCTATGACTTCATTTTGTGGACTATATCTCACGGTGTTTATATTTATGGTTTCTTCATCTATTGTATTTTATTATCTGGATTGTAGCTTTGCATGATTTGTTAAGTGTGACGCCCCCAAAATTAGGTATACGCCACCCATCTTGGGTCGCCACTTACATGGTATGTAATTTAAATACAACTTCTTAATATAACGCTGTGTACAATACGACATAAAGCGTGAGTTTGAATACAAATATTGTCTACTAGATATTATACAAACTCAAAAGGAGTCCTCATTACAATTATTATCACACTATTTCACGGAATAGTGAGGACTACTAATGCTATCCTCCGGACCATTACTCCGTTCCTCGACTTCGTCTCAAATTTATGTTCTCATTTCACGAAGAGAACGGTGAAAGAAAGGGTGAGCTCAACTAGCCCAAGAAGAAATATTATGACTAAGATAATGCGAGAATAAATTATCATTAGCCTTCAACAAATGTTAAAGCGATAAAATACAATAGACATCAAGTTTAGCTGCTAGCAATGAACACGCAATCCATTAAAAGAGTCAAGTAGAAAATAAAGTCTACTATCTTTTAGGTTTTAAAAGGTTTTCTTCAATTTTTATCACTAAGACTCGGTTTAATGAATAAACCACAATATCTAATCATCCTCGTACCACGGTCAAGGATTTTCATCAAATTATCAATGGTCATGACTATAAGAATCACTCTCCGGTCATAATCATACCAAAAACTATCCATCACTGCATTACAGGCCACTGAGGACTTTTGTCACATCATTTATATCAAGACATGATTATACCGAATGAACTCTGGTCATAATCATACTAAGTTCATCTATGCATGTAAGCCAAAGATAACTTTCAACATAATATAAACATGAGGATGATGACAATGATATAAGAATTCAATAAAACAAGTTCAAGAATTAATTTATCTAGGAATTATTAACGTCCAAATTGTCAACAAGATACTGTTTTGTAGAGTAAAATTCAAGAATGATCAGAAGAATATTTCCATGAAAAGATACTGGATGAAACGTAAATATCAAGAATATTCTACTAATTTCATGGAGTATAGAAGTCAAAATTTTAACCAACTAGTTATAATAAAGAATGGAATAACAAAGGAAATCACCATGCATGCGGTGATTGCAGATGACAAAGTTATTCAACAGAATAATAATAACGGAACCGGTCGGTGAAATTCACAAGCATGGGATGATCCAAATGAATAATAAATTTGAATAATAAACAATGGAACGAGTTAAGGTGTAAAACACACGAACAGGATATTCCAATGAGAATAATAAATGCGGAATAATAAACAATGGAACCGTGTTAGGTGTAAAACACATAGTATGGATATTCCAGCAGAATAATAAAGAATGGAATAATGGAAGAAGATCACCAAGTATAGGGAATTCGCGTATACAAAGGTTATGTATAGGGTATGCCACTTTTTTACAAAGTTATTCCAATGAATAATATTGAATGGAATAATGTAAGTTCTCTTCATGAATAAGAAAGAATAACACCCCTTACGGGTACAACAAATAATATCCCTTCTAGTAAAAGACATTGGATATCGTAATACTCTTCTTTCTCTCTATAGATTTTTCTCTATACCTTTCTCTCTATAATTTTCTCTGTAGTTTCAAATTGAATTTAAAAGAAAATAATGAAGGAATGAGCTTCTATTTATAGGAAAATAGAATGCATAGTAATTAATCCATGAAGCGGTCCAGATTGATTTACTTTAATCGACGGTCCATATTTAAAGCAAAATCTTTTAAATAAAATATCATATATTCTATTTATATAAAAATATTTTACTACGCAAAAACACTATGCAATACTATGCAAAACACTATGCAAAACTATACATAATAAAATATAATATATTCTATTTATAGAATAACTTTAATAAAGTATTACATTTTATATAAAAGATGTTTCGCATTTTATTACGTTAATAATATGAATAAAACAAAACGTCATTATCGCTATAATAATTCATATTATTAATCGACAATAATGGAATCAAACCGAGTGACTTCTCACATAAGCATCAATAATCAATACCGGTGTGCTATTATGCGACCACACGACATATTCTTGTACTTTTACTACTTAAGTAGTTCAACAAGATCAACAAGAAACTTATAGTTATTTTAATAAAATATTTTTTGTCGTTTTTCTCAATCCGACTAATAATTACATTGTAGGGTCCACCAATGATTGAGTAGTTAGACGAATATTCTCGCTAAGCGAATATTTCTAACCAATCGAATATAATATAACCACTTGCATACTTTGCAAAATTTATAAATACTACCCATAACTATAATATTATCTCAAATTCACACCATAATATTAGAAATTATTTCGACAAAATTTAAATCTTTATTGATAAAATCGATGTAAGACCCCAAATTATTAATAAATAAAATTTATTTTCCTCTATTTATTATTTTGAAATAGTAAGGGTTGATTTGATTAATGTGGATAGTTATGGGTAAAATACGCAAATATTTTGAATAAAAGTGGTTATAAAATATTCATTATTGTCGGGGAATATTCGTTTTGGTCGTGGAATATTAAATCTTTGTCGGGGAATATTCATACGATGACGCCATAAAGATTTTGTGGGCCCCATGGGAAAGCGATTGGATGAAGAAAACGACAAATATGAGTTGTTTAAAAATAAGCAGTAGTTATTACAAGTTATCTTGTTAAAATACTAAATGGTTAAAACACAAGATAGCACACAAGATTGCACCAATTATTGATTCTTAAGTAAGAAGGCACTACTCAATAATTATTACAGTAATTATTATTCAAGATTTTATTTTATTGATTCAATAATCTTTGCGTTGATATTTTATATTCTTTGTTGTTTCAATAATTGTCATTACAACAATATTTTTCATTATCGAAGCAATAATTCATATTATCTGAATAATATTATTAGATAACATTATTGGCAATGTCTAGAAAGTTACATCTAAGGAGAGGTTTGGTCACCTAATTCAATTGCCAAGTAAGGAGAAATTCTTATTGGAAAGCCCCTCTTTCCTGAGGAACGACACGGTCGCCAAAGATTGTGATTCTGTAATATTATTTGTGAATAATTAATTATTAATTTATATGATGAGGAAAATATTGATTTTATGTGGATATAGATGGAGAAAATTTTTAAAATGACAATTGTTGAAAATTAATATTTTATCTTTTTCCGATAAAATAATTCATTTAAATATATTATTTTAATAATATATTAACTTGTGATATTTTTATAATGAATGTGGGATATATGAGTATATGAGGAGGAAGAGTATTTTTGTGGCATTAAATGTTTAACACATATTTTGTGTGTTGGTGGACACAATTATTCGATAGAAATTTGATTATACTTTGTAAAATCGCTTCGCTTATGGATTTGGGCCAATTTCATTTTGGAATTTGGGAAAACTTCCTTCGCAAAGTTGTAGATAATGGAATTTCCTATGGAAAGTCATGAGTTTCGAATTTTTCTGATAAAAGAGCTATTTATTATGAATTATTGAAGTTCAGAAGCTCCGAAATAATTAATTTTTAAAGTTTTAAATATTTTTAATAAGAAAAACATTTTTTTTGAGTTAGGCAAGGTGAGTCACTCTTGATGGCTGATGGTTTTAATCAGATTTTGGGTGCGTAGGAATTTAATAAATATATATATTAATATTTTATTAAATTTTTCGCTTGTGTTTAAAGATTTTCCTATAAATAGGTGCTTAGGTTAGAATTGAAAATCACACCGTAAATCAAGTTTTCTCTCTATATTATCGAGCGTATTCTTGTGAGTATTTTGAGTATTGCTATATCTGGTGCAATTTCAAGTCATAGCCTATATCCTGTTTCAACTAAGTCTTGTCTTCTTCCGAGGTAAGGGATATTTTTTCAGAATGATATTATTTCTTCAATATCATTATGTGAAATATTGATCTGAAGTATTTATCAAATTTGGAACTTTTGGTGTCGGAGTTACTATTCACGATATCTAAGACTATTCACGATATCGACACTTTATTCACGAATACGGCATTATTCATCGAAAAATGAAAATTTTCCCTTTTCGTCTAAAATATCTACTATGGATACTAGCTTTGATTGTATCCATGTTTTGATCATTCTTGAATTTTACTCCACTCTGATTACTTACGAAGTATTTTTGAACTTGGATTGTTTAAAATACGAATCCTTAATATTTGTTCTTTTGTTTCATTTGGATTCGCTTCCTTTAAAATATTTTTCATCATCCTCAGTCCTAAATGATGATATTCTTGAATATCTTTGGCCTGTGAGTGCAAGGATGAATGATTTCTTGATGAATATCTTTGGCCCGTAGTGCAAAGATGAGCAGTGTTGAGATGAACATGACCGATCGATTAATATCTTTGGCCGTGTAGTGCAAAGATGAGCAGTGTTTAGATGAACATGACGGTCGATGAATATCTTTGGCCTGTGAGTGCAAAGATGAATATTTGATTCGAGATATATATTGATTGATGTTACGGGGATAAAATATCGACGATGAACTTTTAAATTCATATATAGAAGATAGTAGTTTGCATTCTCTACTTAACTCTTCTAATGAATTGTTGTTTCACTGCGAAGATTGATTTAAAAGCTGGTTATCTATTGTATTCTATTAGATTTTTCCTGTTGAAGACTAACGATAATTTGTTGTATATTATCTTAGTCATAATATTCTTTTTGGGATAGTTGAGCTCACCCTTTTCCTTTTTGTTTCATTTTTCTTCTTCTCGAGGCGAGAATGTAGCGAAGTCTTAGTCGGGGAATGGAATGAAGGTTCTAGAGAGTTGTTTAGTAGTCCTCACCATTTTGTAAAATAATGTATCAATAATTATGATGGGAATTTATTTGCGTGTGGATATTTGTAAGACCCCAACTTATTATTAATGAAATTTAATTTTTCTATTTATTATTTTGAAATAGTAAGGGTTGATTTGATTAATGTGGATAGTTAGGGTAAAATACATAAATATTTCAAAATAAGCAAGTGGTTATAAAATATTCATTGTTGTTTGAGAATATTCGATGCGTTGGGAATATTACGATTTACAGCAGCCATACCATGTGGGCCCCATAACTAAAGCGATTGGATGAAGAAAACGACAAATATAAGTTGTTTAAAAAAAATAATAGCGTGGTTGTTACTCAATTATCATTGTTAAAATACCGGTGGTTAAAACACAAGAAGATACCAGTATTGCACCAATTATTGATTCTTACGTAAGAAGGCACTACTCAATAATGGTTACGATGAATTATCGCTCAAAGATTTTATCGAGTTAATAATTCTTTGCGTTGATATTTTATATTATTGTTATTTCAATAATTGTCATTACACAAAGATTTTCATTATCGAAGCAATAATTCATATTATCTGAATAATATTATTAGATAACATTATTGGCAATGTCTAGAAATTTTCATTTAAGGAGAGGTTTGGTCACCTAATTGCTTGCCAAGATGAAGAAATTCTTATTGAAAAGCCCCTCTCATCCAGGGAACGCTGGTTGTCAATAATGTGATTGATTCGTAATATTATTTATGAATAATTAATTATTGATTTATATGATGAGGAAAATATTGATTTTATGAGGATATAGATGGAGAAAATTTTTAATGTGACAATTGTTGAAAATTAATATTTTATTTTTTTTCTGATAAAATAATTCATTTAAATATATTATTTTAATAATATATTAACGATGATATTTTTACAATGAATGTGGGATATATGAGTATATGAGGAGGAAGAGTATTTTTGTGGCATTAAATGTTTAACACATGTTTTGTGTGTTGGTGGACACAATTATTGACCGAAATTTGATTATAGCCTGTAAAATCGCCCGTTTATGGATTTCGGTCAATTTCTGTTTGGAATTTGGAAAAACTTTCTTCTGTAAAGTTGTAGAGAATTGAATTTCCTATAAAAACTCGCGAGATTCGAATTTTCTGATAAAAGGGCTATTTATTATGAATTATTGAAGTTCAAGTTCAAATAATTAATTTTTGGGAGTTTTAGTTAATTATTTTGAGAAAAACGTTTTTTTTGCAACTAAGTTGGCCTCACATGTGATTAAAATGGGCTGAGATCAGTTGTCTAAGGTGGGCTAAAGAAAATGTGAAAAATATATTAATATTATATTCAATTTTTCGCTTTGGTGTTCTAAGCATTTTCCTATAAATAGGTGCTTTGGGTTAGAATTGAAAACACACCGTAAACTAAAGTTTCTCTATTTCTCTCGATATATTGAGCGTATTCTTGTGAGTATACTTTGAGTATTGTTAGGCGGTGCAGTAAGTTCCTTCAAAGACTATACCCAGATTCCAAATTAAGTACTAATCTTTCGAGGTAAGGGATGTTATTTTTTCTTCTCAAATGATATTATTTCTTCAATATCATTATTTGAAATATTGGTTGGAACTTTTTATCAAATTTGGAACTTTTTCATGTCAAGGTTACTTATTCATGAGTTCTTATTCACGAGTTACTATTCATGAGTTACTATTCATTCACGAAAGTTACTATTCACGAAGTACTATTCATTAAGCGTGAAGATGTTTTTTGTGGAATTTCTATCTTTTGGTGTCTGAGTTACTATTCACGATACGATGACTGATTATTCACGATACTCAAGACTATTCAACCGAAAAATAAAATTTCTTCTTTTGTCCAAAATATCTATTCGGATACTAGCTTTGATTGTATCCATGTTTTGATCATTCTTGAATTTTACACCACTATGATTATTTTTGAGGTATTTTTGAACATGGATAAAACAAAGTACAAATCCTTAATCCTTAATCCTTGTCATTTTGTTTCACCGGATTCGTTTTTTAAAAATATTTTTCATCATCCTCGCCTTAAATGATGATATTATTGAATATCTTTGGCCCGTAAAAAAGATGAATGATTTCTAAAGAATATCTTTCGTCAGAAAAAAGATGAACAGTGTTTAGATGAACATGACTAATCGATGAATATCTTGGCCCCTGTAATGCAAAGATGAATATTTGATTCCAGATGTATATTGATTGATGTTACAGGATAAAAGATAGACGATGAACTTTTAAATTCATACATGTAAGATAGTAGTTTGCATTCTCTACTTAACTCTTCTAATGAATTATTATTTCATTGCGAATATTGATTTAAAATTTGTTGTCTATTGTATTCTATTAGATTTTTCCCCGTTGAAGACTAACGGTAATTTGTTGTATATTATCTTAGTCATAATATTCTTTATCGGGCTAGTTGAGCTCACCCTTTTCCTTTTTGTTCCATTTTTCTTCTCGTGGAGGCTAGAATATAGCGAAAGTATTTAGCCTGGGGTATGGAATGAAGGTTTTAGAAAGGATTGTTTAGTAGTCCTCACCATTTTTGTAAAATAATGTATCAATAAATGTGATGAGGATTTATTTGAGTATAGATATTGTCTGTAAGATAATATTTGTATTCAAACTCACGCTTTCTTGTTGTAATAATAAAGTTGTAGTTGTTTCTTCGCATCATGTATTGACAACTCGTAATAGGTGATGTATACCTATTTTGGGGGCGCCATGAGTTGGTATCGTAGCTTAGGGATATGATCTCTGGCGGAGATCGGGAATAGAACTAGGAGGGAGAGACGAGTAAATCCTTCGCTAAAGTGTGTCCTACCTAAGCTTATTTTTTTTAGTTGGTCAAGATATAAGGATATTATGTGATATATTGATTTCCTTAATTAACCCTTGTTTTATGACAAAGATTTGAGAATGTCGAATCGAGAATATTAACAATGGAAATGAGACCGTGGAGACGCTCAGACTCACCAACGAGGAGAACGCAACAGACGGGCAATGTTCCTCCCGCGAACAACAACAACACCAAAGAGCAGATGATGAACGAGGGATGTTTAGAAGCTTTTGCTCATTCATGCAAAATCGGACGAGGAGACTCGTGTTCAAAATACAGGAGGAAATGATAGCAATTCACGGGTTGTCACAATGCAAGCGATTCAAAGAGTTGGGACCACCAGAATTTAAGGGAAAGCCAGATCCGATCACGGCGGAAACACGGGTCAAACAAATTACCAAGATATTTGATGTCTTGGGATGCACGGAGGAATGAAGGTTCCATTCGCCACCTTTATATTCCGTGGCGAGGTAGTATCATCGGTGGGAGTCGTGAAGCGTACTCCATCCAAACAAGACTCAAAGATGTCTTGGGAAACGTTTCAGAACTATTTAATGACAAATACTTTCCGAAAGTGTTCAATCATATGAAGGAAGTGGAGTTCATCGATTAGAGCAAAACAACATGACGGTGTCTCAAAGACGAGGCAAAGTTTGCAGAGTTATCCGTGTTTGCACCTCATTTGGTGGAGAATGAGGAACGATGACGCGGATGTTTCTTAGAGGTTTGAAACGGCAGATACGTCAAGATCTCATTTCTCATAAACTTTCTCTCTATTCAGGATGTTGTAAAATGTGAGGCTCAATTATTAGAGCGAGATAACGAGTACTACCAACCGAGGACCACAACCAGGATCGTACTCAGAGATAACGAACAATGTAATAATGATAACCACGGAGAAAGAAACAGACGGACAAAAATGGTAACCACTCGGTGGTAATCATGGCCATGAAAATAGAAGAAGCGAGTCAGAGGAGATTTTAAAAGAGGAGATTTAACAAACGAATATATATGAAGACGACAAAGGTCTTGCCAGAAGAATCGGTTCTAAGGGAGGAGAACGACCACCGGTTATATGCTATAAATGCGGAAAGAGGGACATATCACCAAACCATCCACAACAGTTCAAGGTATGCTATAATTGTGGAAAGGAAGGACATATCGCCGAGATCAGATGCAGTAGAATAAACCTAGTTCAATGGGGACGGTGACTCAAAAGATCGTCCCGTAAAAGTCAAAGTCAACGATTCCGGGAAGAGCGTTTGTTGTCGGATCGGTCAAAATGCGAGGAACCCAAACGAGGTGATCACGGTAAGCTATTTATAAATTCTGCTAAGTTTATACCTTACTTGACACCGGTGGTTACCCATTCATTTATCCTACTTGTGCTCAATGTTTAAACTTGACTCAGGAGAAATTAGACTTTGACCTATCTGTGGAAACTCCGTTAGAGAAACTTTCATCACATCCATCGCTTATAAATCTTGTTTGATTCAAGTTGGCACCATTACCTTTACCGTTGACTTTATCTCTTTAAAGATACTTGCTTTTGATGTGATTTTAGGGATTGATTGGTTAACTACTCATCATGCCAAAATTGATTGTTTTCGTAAGGTTGTTAGTTTTCATATTCCTAACCAACCCGTTTATTTAATTCAAGCAACTAAACCATTAAAATCAATCACATCATATCTAATCATAAAGTTATTCGCTTATTGAAAAACGGATGTCAAGCTTTCTTAGCCCATGTTATGGATTTGAATAAAGACACGCCAAATTTGAATAATATTCGTTGTTATCGATTTTTCCGACGATTTTCAAGAAACTTCCTGGCCTACCCCGTAACGTGAAGTTGAATTCTTTATTGATCTTGAACCCGCACAAAGCCCATTTCTAAAACCCCATATCGAATGGCTCCTATTGAACTTCAGAGTTAAAGGTCCAACTACAGGAATTGTTGGACATCGGTTTCATTCGCCCCTAATACATCTCCTCGGGGTGCTCCTATTTTATTTGTAAAGAAGAAAAGACGGAGTACGCGATTTTTGTATCGACTATCTCGAATGAACCATGTCACCATCAAGAATAGGTATCCTCACCTCGTATTGATGACTTGTTTGACCGACCAAGGGGCACAATTCTTTTCAAAAATCGATCTTCGATTCGGATATCATCACCAAGATTAGAATCGAGGATATTCCAAAGACGCGCCTTCGTAAACTCAGATGGGCATTATGAATTCTTAATCATGTCTTTCGGATTGACTAATGCTCCCCGCGGCTTTCATGGATATGATGAACCGAGTATTCAAGGAATATTTGGATGGCTTCGTTGTTGTCTTTATTGATGACATCCTTATATATTCCAAAAGTCGTGAAGATCATGAGCACCATTTGAAGTCGGTACTCCAAAGGCTTCGTGAAAATAAACTATATGCCAAATTGAAGAAATGCGAGTTCGCTCGAGGAAGTAGCATTCCTTGGGGCACGTGGTGTCAAAACATGGAGTATCTGTTGATCCGGCCAAGATGAAGCAATACAAAGTTGGGAGCAACCAAGTTTGTTGATCAAGCACGTAGCTTTTTGGGCTTAATTGGTTATTATCGGAGATTCGTGGAAGGGTTTTCTAATCGCTACTCCATTAACTCGCCTAACTCTAAGGATACAAAATTCGTTTGGAGTGAAGAACGCGAGAAAGTTTCCAAGAGCTTAAGAGGAGACTTATTTAAGACTGTTTCTAACAATACCATCCGTTCGGATGGATTTGTTATCTACAAATGATGCTTCGTGAAAAGGGTTAGGATGTGTTCTCATGCAACGTGGGAAAGTCATAGCCTATGCCTCATGACAACTTAAAGAGTATGAGAGGAATTATCCTACTCATGATCTAGAGTTAGCAAAGCAGTCAAGCCAAGCCGCGCTAAAGATAAGGAGGCACTATCTATATGGGGAGAAAGTGGAGATATATTCGCACCATAAAAGCCTTAAATATTTCTTCACTCTCAAAAAGAACTCAACACGCGGCAATGACGTTGGCTCGAGCTATTGAAAGACTACGACCACACTATTCAATACCATCCCCGAAAAGCGAAGGTGGTAGTAATGACGACGTTGAGTAGAAGATCATATGCAGGAACGAGTGCGATGATGTCAAGTATACGACAGAGCCAACTTTAATAGAAAAAGTTAAGGTCGCTTTCAAGCCACCAATCTTGAAATGGCGCGTATGAAGAAGAAAGTACAAGAAGGAGCTATTCCTAAGCGAGAATTGATGAAGAAGGAATACTTGAGTCCACTCTATACTTTGTGTTCCTAACGACTCGATTTGAAGTACAAGATTATGATGGAGGCACACAATACACCATTTGCAATCCATCTCGGAAGTACTAAAATGTATCGTGATCTTCGACATACATTTTGGTGGAACAATATGAAAGAGAGATTGCAAAGTTTATCTCAATGTGTTTAACTTGTCAACGTGTAAAGGCGAAGCATCTGGTACCTAAGGGTTCGTTGCAACCACTTGAGATTCCGAAATGGAAGTGGGAACACATTACCATGGATTTCGTTACGGGTCTTCCTACGGTTTCTCAGGCATCAATGCTATTTGGGTTATTGTTGATAGATTAACCAAGTCCGCTTCATTTCTTGCCGACACGGAGACTTATTCACTTGAACGTCTTGCTAGTATGTGACGTGAATGAGATTGTGAGGTTGTATGGCATGCCCAGTATCCATAATTTCGGATCGTGACCCAAGATTCACTTCAAGATTTTGGGTTAGCTTGCAAAAAGCTATGGGCACGGATCTACGATTTATTGATTGCATACCATCCTCAAACCGGACGGACAATCGAAAGGACTATTCAAACTCTTGAAGATTTATTAAGACTCTGTGTCCTAGACTTTCAAGCGGTTAGGATGATAAGTATTTACCATTGGTGGAATTCTCCTACAACAACAAGCTTATCGTGCAAGTATAGGTGTGGCTCCATTTGAAGCATTATATGGGCAAAAGTGTCGCTTCTCAAGTATGTTGGGACGAGGTGGATGAAGCAACACTTTGTTGGGACCCGAGTTGGTACGTATGACTACTTTTAAAAGATCCAAATGATTCGACAACGATATACAAATGGCACAAGATCGACAAAAGAGTTATGCGGATCTTCATCGAAAGGACGTGGAATTTAGTGTGAGGGATCATTTATTGTCATGAGTTGCTCCATGGAAGGGAGTTACAAGATTTGGGAAGAGAGGAAAGCTCAATCCACGATTTATTGGTCCATTTCAAATTCTCGACCGAGTAGGAAATGTAGCCTATAGACTCGCGTTACCTCCGAGTATGTCTCGTGTTCATAATGTGTTTCACATATCGTGCATTTCAAATATATGAAAGACCCAACCACGTTATAGAGTTAGAACCTGGACGAGATAGCCAAGACTTAACGTATGAGGAGGTACTGCCAAGATCTTGGATAGGAAGGAGCATGTCCTACGCCAAGAAAGGTCATACCACAAGTTAAAGTTTTGTGGAGGAATCATGCTTATAGAGGAAATGACCGGGAATTGGAAACGAAATGAAAGCGAGGTATCCTCACCTTTTCGAAACACTGTGTACGACGTCGCCAATTTCGAGGACGAAATTTCATAAGGAGGGAGGTTGTAAGACCCCAACTTATTATTAATGAAATTTAATTTTCTATTTATTATTTTGAAATAGTAAGGGTTGATTTGATTAATGTGGATAGTTAGGGGTAAAATACGTAAATATTTCAAAATAAGCAAGTGGTTATAAAATATTCATTGTTGTTTCGGAGAATATTCGCATCTTTGTCGGGGAATATTAAATGCGGCGCATGACGTATGACAAATGTGGGCCCCATAACTTAAAAGCGATTGGACGAAGAAAACGACAAATATAAGTTGTTTAAAAATAACTTGGCGTGGTTGTTACTGTTAATATCGTTAAAATACCCGGTGGGTTAAAACACAAGAGTATACACCAGATTGCACCAATTATTGATTCTTACGTAAGAAGGCACTACTCAATAATGGTTACGTAATTATCGCTCAAAGATTTTATCGAGTTAATAATTCTTTGCGTTGATATTTTATATTGCTGTTGTTTCAATAATTGTCATTACACAGTATTTTTCATTATCGAAGCAATAATTCATATTATCTGAATAATATTATTAGATAACATTATTGGCAATGTCTAGAAAGTTCTGTCTAAGGAGAGGTTTGGTCACCTAATCAAGGCCAAGAAGAAGAAATTCTTATTGGAAAGCCCCTCTATCTGAGGAACTGCACAGTTGTCACAATAATGTGATTCTCGTAATATTATTTATGAATAATTAATTATTGATTTATATGATGAGGAAAATATTGATTTTATGAGGATATAGATGGAGAAAATTTTTAATGTGACAATTGTTGAAAATTAATATTTTATCTTTTTCTGATAAAATAATTTATTTAAATATATTATTTTAATAATATATTAACGATGATATTTTTACAATGAATGTGGGATATATGAGTATATGAGGAGGAAGAGTATTTTTGTGGCATTAAATGTTTAACACATGTTTTGTGTGTTGGTGGACACAATTATCGATCAAATTTGATTATATTTTGTAAAATCGTCTGCTTGTGGATTTCGGTCAATTTCTATTTGGAATTTGGAAAAACTTTCTTCTGCAAAGTTGTAGACAATTGAATTTCCTATAAAAACTCGCGAGATTCGAATTTTCTGATGAAAGGGCTATTTATTATGAATTATTGAAGTTCTGAAGTTCCGAA
Organism: Panax quinquefolius; assembly: GCA_020205615.1. Classification (NCBI taxonomy): domain Eukaryota; kingdom Viridiplantae; phylum Streptophyta; class Magnoliopsida; order Apiales; family Araliaceae; genus Panax; species Panax quinquefolius. Next base: position 23,310,609 of record CM035154.1, read on the forward strand.
ATAATTAATTTTTGGGAGTTTTAGTTAATTATTTTGAGAAAAACGTTTTTTGCAACTAAGTTGGCCTCACATGTGATTAAAATGGGCTGAGATCAGTTGTCTAAGGTGGGCTAAAGAAAATGTGAAAAATATATTAATATTATATTCAATTTTTCGCTTTTGGTGTTCTAAGCATTTTCCTATAAATAGGGTGCTTAGGTTAGAATTGAAAAACACACCGTAAACTCAAGTTTTCTCTCTATTTCTCTCTCGATATATTGGCGTATTCTTGTGAGTATACTTTGAGTATTGTTAGGCGATGTAAGTTTCCTTCAAAGACTATACCCTAGATTCCAAATTAGAAGTATTAATCTTTCGAGGTAAGGATGTTATTTTCTTCTCAAATGATATTATTTCTTCAATATCATTTATTTGAAATATTGGTTGGAACTTTTTATCAAATTTGGAACTTTTCATGTGTCGGGGAGTTATTATTCATGAGTTCTTATTCACGAGTTACTATTCATGAGTTACTATTCACGAAGTTACTATTCACGAGAGTTACTATTCACGAAAGTACTATTCATGAAGCGTGAAGATGTTTTTTTGTGGAATTTCTATCTTTTGGTGTCTGAGTTCTTATTCACGATATCACAAGACTATTCACGATATCTAAGACTATTCACCAAAAATAAAATTTTTTTTTTTTGTCAAAATATCTATTCGGATACTAGCTTTGATTGTATCCATGTTTTGATCATTCTTGAATTTTACACCACTATGATTATTTTTGAGGTATTTTTGAACATGGATAAAATAAAGTACAAATCCTTAATCCTTAATCCTTGTCATTTTGTTTCACTGGATTCGTTTCTTTAAAAAATATTTTTCATCATCCTCGATCTTAAATGATGATATTATTGAATATCTTTGGCTGTAGTGCAAAAGATGAATGATTTCTAAAGAATATCTTTGGGTCAGTAGTGCAAAGATGAACAGTGTTTAGATGAACATGACTAATCGATGAATATCTTCGCCTGTAGTAAAAGATGAATATTTGATTCCAGATGTATATTGATTGATGTTACTGGGGATAAAAGATAGCGATGAACTTTTAAATTCATTCATAGAAGATAGTAGTTTGCATTCTCTACTTAACTCTTCTAATGAATTATTATTTCCATGCGAATATTGATTTAAAATTTGTTGTCTATTGTATTCTATTAGATTTTTCCTCGTTGAAGACTAACCAGTAATTTGTTGTATATTATCTTAGTCATAATATTCTTTACTTGAGCTAGTTGAGCTCACCCTTTTCCTTTTGTTCCATTTTTCTTCTCGTGGAGGCGAGAATATAGCGAGTGTATTTAGTCTGGGGTATGGAATGAAGGTTTTAGAAAGGATTGTTTAGTAGTCCTCACCATTTTTGTAAAATAATGTATCAATAAATGTGATGAGGATTTATTTGAGTATAGATATTGTCTCAGAAGATAATATTTGTATTCAAACTCACGCTTTTACTTTTGTAATAATAAAGTCAGAAGTTTTTCGTACCATGTATTAACAACTCGAGAATAGGTGATGTACACCTATTTTGGGGGCGTCACAATATTGTCTAGATGGCAATATCTGTATTTAAACTCACAGTTTATATGTTGTAATAATAAAGTTGTAGTTATTTCTATACCATGTATTTGGCGACCCATAATGGGTTGGATGGAATGGACCAATTTTGGGGGCGTCACATAGCATCTGGTAAATCATTTTCATCATCATTAATAGTTTTTTTTGGCATTATGGTAATACTGTGACAATTGCCAAAAATGGATAAAAAACTAATGAGACAATGTATTCATTTTTAACTATAACATTGTGTTATGTATGACATAGTGTTATACTACTATATTTTTAGACACGATGTTTGTTTAACATGTAATTTTCCTTAAGGTTTGAGGATTGAAACTGGGACATTCTTTATCTGTTTCTCCTTTCATTTGGATGTTTGAATTCTGGTGCAAGTAAGCGTATATGAGACATGGACTCTTTAAAATGCATCAAGTACTGTGCGGATATTTGAGGCTTGGTGAGGTTTGTGTAATAATGTAATGAGACTTCAAATATGCCATTAACAATCGTATCAATATAACAATTTGATGACATTGTGCATTACACTTTCTAAATATTTATTAGTGCTTTAGAATGCAAGAGGTACCCATTTTTAACTCTATTGGTTACATTATAAACATTTTTATCAAAAAATTAATATATATATATATGTATATACACACACACACACACACAACTGTTACCCAACTCTATACAACATATGCTATACTTGGATATGTATTTGCTCACAAAACTTTTACCCAACTCTATACAATATATGCAACCAAAATTTGATCATCGCATAACAATCTACCATCTTCTTATTATATTTTAATTTAGTAATTGCACGTATAAATTTATTATTAATAAAATGAATAATTCCGCTGCAACGCGCGGGTTTATATCTAGTTTTCACTAATTGATTAGTAAAAGAATCTAAACTAGGTTTTTTTATAGGATACTGGAAGTATAATTAATTTTGTCATGAAACTTGAAATTAGTTTAATTATTTTATTAAAATGGAATGAATAATTTACGTGAGTTCATATGAGGTTGTGCTGATGTGGTAAGATTTTGAATGGAATCTGTGACGCCCCCAAAATTAGGTATACGTCACCCATCTTGAGTCGCCACTTACATGGTACATAAATTCAAATACAACTTACTTAATATAAGCGTAAATGTACAATCGACATAAACTATGAGTTTGAATACAAATATTGTCTACTAGATATTATACAAACTCAAAAGGAGTCCTCATTACAACTATTATCACACTATTTCACGAATAGTGAGGACTATTAATGCTATCCTCGGACCATTACTTCGTTCCCCGACTCGTCCCGGCTATGTTCTCATTTCTCAGAAGAGAGCGGTGAAAGAAAGGGTGAGCTCAACTAGCCCAAGAAGAAATATTATGACTAAGATAATGCGAGAATAAATTATCATTAGCCTTCAACAGATGTTAAACCGATAAAATACAATAGAACAACCGGTTTAAGCTGCGTAAATGAATAAGCAATCCATTAAAAGAGTCAAGTAGAGAATAAAGTCTACTATCTTTTAGGTTTTAAAAGGTTTTCATCAATTTTTATCATTTGAGACTCGACAATAAATAAATAAACCATCACATCTAATCATCCTCGCATACCACTACAGTCAAGGATTTTCATCAAATTATCAATGGTCATGACTATCTTAGAATCACCCCTGGTCATAAATCATACCAAAATTATCCATCAACGCATTACAGTGCCCTTTGAGGACTTTGTCACATCATTTATATCAAGTCATGATTATACCGAATGATCCCTGGTCATAATCATACTAAGTTCATCTATGCACGTAAGCCAAAGATAACATAATATAACATGAGGATGATGAAAATGACATAATAATTCAATAAAACAAGTTCAAGAATTATTTAATCCATGAATTATTAACGTCCAAATTGTCAACATGATACTGTTTCGTAGAGTAAAATTCAAGAATGATCAGAAGAATATTTCCATGAAAAAGATCTTTGGATGAAACGCAAATATCAAGGATATTCTACTAATTTCATGGAGTATAAGTCAAAGTTTTAACCATTTGGGTATAATAAAGAATGGAATAACAAAAGAAATCACCGTGCATGCGGTACTTATGCATGATGCAAAGTTATTCAACATAATAATAATAACGAACTGGTCGGGTGAAATTCACACCGATAGGATGTTCGATAGAATAATAAAGATGGAACCGGATCCGGTGTAAAAACACTTGAGATAGGATATTCAATGAGAATAATAAAGAGCGGAACCGGTCAGGTGTAAAACACATGCATGGATGTTCCGATAGAATAATAAAGAGCGGAACCAGTCCAGGTGTAAAACACATGCAGCAGGATGTTCAACGAGAATAATAGAAGAATGTCACCAAGTATAGGGTAAGCCGCGCGTATCTGAGTTATTCCAATGAGAATAATAAGCAATGGAATAACATAAGGATTTCACCAAGTATAGGGTATCTGGCGTGATCTGAGGTTATGTATAGGGTATGCCACTTTTACGAGTTATTCAATGAGAATAATAGTGAATGGAATAATGAAGTTCTCTCTGAAAAGAATAACACCACTACAGTAAAGAGGCTGAATATAGAAGTAGTGAAGTAGCGAGAATACTCTTCTTCTTTCTATAATTTTCTCTCTATAGTTTCTCTCTATAATTTCTCTCTCTCAGAGTTTCAATGAATTGTAAGAAAATAATGAAGGAATGAGCTTATTTATAGGAAAATGGAATGCATAAGAATTAATCCATGAAGCGGTCCAGATTGATTTACTTTAATCGACGATCCATATTTAAAGAAAAATCTTTTAAATAAAATATAATATATTCTATTTATATAAAAACATTTTACTATGCAAACACTTTATGCAATACTATGCAAAACACTATATCAAAAACACTACTATGCAACACTATCATAATAAAATATAATATATTCTATTTATAGAATAACTTTAATAAAGTATTCTATTTTATATAAAAGATGTTTACGTTTTATTACGTTAATAATCTGAATAAAACAAAAGCGTCATTATCGCTATAATAATTCATATTATTAATCGACAATAATGGAATCAAACCGAGTGACTTCTCACATAAGCATCGATAATCAATACAGTGTATTGCTACTTATGCAACCACACGTATTCTTACTTTTACTACCGAGTAGTTCAAGCGGTAACTACGGTAAAACTTCCGCCGTTATTTCAATAAAATATTTTTGTCGTTTTCTCAATCCAAACAATAATTACATTATTAGGTCCACCAATGATTGAGTAGTTATCACGAATATTCCTCGCTAAATCGAATATTCCCCACCAATCGAATATAATATAACCACTTGCATACTTTGCAAAATTTATAAATATTACCCACAACTATAATATTATCTCAAATTCACACCATAATATAAAAAATTATTTTGACAAAATTTAAATCTTTATTGATAAAAAATGGGTCTCACAATCTCCCTCCTTATGGAATTTCGCCCTCGAAATTAGTGGTACGATACACGATATGATAAAGAGATGAGGATACCTTGAAAATATTAAATTCATCTTGAAATCGCCAAAGCTATTCATTAACTATTCATCTTTGCACTACAAAGCTAAAGATATACTGTTGTAAAATCAATAATCTTTGAGGCAGCGACTTAATAGTATCACGACCACGAATTATCCATTTTTAATTTTGGCGAGGATATTCGTGTTTTCAATCTGGTTATGATTATCTTAGAACAATCCACAGTCATAATCATACCAAGTCCATCTATGCACGTAAGCCACGAGATGACTTTGAACACATCCATGAATTAATATTTCATTCTTTGAGACTCATTTCAATAATTAATCCACATCATCGAATCATCCCCGCACTACTGAGGCCGAGGATATTCATTAGTATCACGACCACAAATTATCCATGCACTACTGACCAAAGATAATTGTGTTTTCAATTCTGGTTATGATTATAAGAACAATCCACGGTCATAATCATACCAAGTCCATCTATGCACGTAAGCCACGAGATGACTTTGAACACATCCATGAATTAATATTTCATTCTTTGAGACTCATTTCAATAATTAATCCACATCATCGAATCATCCCCGCACTACTGGGCCGAGGATATTCATTAAGTATCGCGACCACAAATTATCCATACTACTACGACCAAAGATAATTGTGTTTTCAATTCTGATTATGATTATGCCGAACAATCCGTGGTCATAATCATACCAAGTTCATCTATGCACTACTGTGCCATGAGATGACTTTCAACATAATATAAACATGAGGATAATGATATAAAGAATCAATCAAATGAGATAAAGGATAAATATTAAACATTTATAATATAATTTATTCAGGATTCAAGAATATCCCCATGTTATCAATCATTTAATAATCTCATAATCTAATAACATTAATATTATAACAATATTTTAATCACTTCTTAAATTTATAAACAATTTATCTTAATTGTTTACACTTTACCATATAATGCATTTAATCATTCAAAAATGTCATACTCATAAGATATCATCACCAATTATCAAATCCTCATCAAAAAATATGCATATACTATATATAGGATTCTCAGCCATAAAATCCTATTTTCAACTTTGTTACTTCACATAACATATTTAACTCATATGTTAGTAACTAAACTATTTTCATGAAAAATACCAAATCAGCCCCCAAAATATTTCTTTTCTGGGATTTAGCATAATATAGTCCCATAATGAAAATATATTTTTCTCGAATTTTAAAATTTATTTACTATTTTTAAAAATCAATTTCCACTTAATTCCTTAAGAAATTAGCTACCTCAAGTTTAACTCCAAAATTCCCAAATCTTGGCAGGACCTTACACATGTTAACGTGAGCTTCAGTTTAAATTTCATGGTCATGGAGTTATAGAACTCCGGTTATAGCGTTTTTTTGTCGGAAAAACCTAAATATTGAAATAGTCATAACTTGCTCATTTTAAGTCGAGAATGAGCTCATTTTTGGACAGGAGGTACTTTATACCATATACTTTCATGTCCCAAAAGGCCAGAATTTTTCTCATAATTTAAGTGGCCAAAACAGCCTCTCTAAAATCATGGCAGAAAGCTTTTTTCGGTTTTTGTAGCTTTGCACTCCTTTGCTAAAATCAGTCCACACAAAAATCTACAACACCTTTTCCAGTAATTCCACTTGGATTAGTTAGGTAACTCATAGATCTAACTCTAGGACTTGACCACATTCAAAAATTCAAAATATAATAGGAGATATGGTCAATTTAATTTCATGTTACGTTTTTCACTAAAATCGATTTTCAACTCTTTGTGATTTCTAAGAAACTTTCATGTTTTTTCGTACTAACCAACATAACTCATCATAAAACTTACTAATACTTCATATACCCATGATTTTCATTATTCAATGCTTTTATTATGACTTTCATCATAAACCACGTAAACCTTTATTTATTTAGTTGAAGAAATATTTGAGGGTTTAAGAAATGGGTTTTTTATCAAGGTCGATACAAAATTCGATTTCACACGCTCTAGGGTAGGCTAGGAAATCTTCAAGAATACGTCAAGAAATTTATTAATGATAGAAATATCATTCAAAAGCACATTCTTATCCAAGACTTGGATAAGACGTCACATTGATACCATTTGTGACTTCATCCTTAACCTAGATAGCCCTCACAATGATACCTATAAACTTGCCATCTTCATTCACGATGTCGCCTACAGAAAGTCCGGCTTCGGTGCATTCCACACAAGGAAGTCAACAACGAAAGGATCGGGGCTCTTTACTTATGGCTTGATATAACAATTGATTAACTTTAGGGTTTGGTTACTTTGAATTCGTATAACAAGTTGGTTAGGAATATGAAAGCTAACAACCTTACAAAAAGAATAATAAGTAGTTAATCAATCGTTTTCAAAAATTACCTCAAAGGCAAGAATTTTTAAAGATATAAGATCGTGAAAGTGTTTATTTGAAACAACAAGATTAATAAGCGATTGGAGGTAATGAAGGTTTCTCCCAACGAAGTTTGATAGATAAATCAAAGTCTAATTTTTTTTGAGTCAAATTTAAACATTGAACACAACTAGGTAGAATAAAAAGTGGGTAGAACTTGTATTGAATAAAGTATAGACTTCGCAATAATTAATTTACGTAATAACCGTTCGGTTTCTCGAAAAACGCTCTCGCTTAAATTCCGAAGTTTGACTTTACTTATAGGTACATTCCACCCTTAAGTGCTTCTTCACATTCCCGATCCATTATTTGAATCATTATTCTCGATCCATATCGAATTCGGTTGACCGCTATGCATACAGGTAATTCGAATTCGATGTTAAATCTCTAAATTCTCATTCCAAAAGCAAAGTCCATTTCATCTATTTTGGCTTTATTGGATCGGACGTCTTTTCTACACTATCAACGTTGTTGCGCTTTTTACCCATGCATCGTCCCATTCTCCTTCGTTCGATTGTTTCTTCTTTCAATTGATCTTTGATTTTTAAATTCTCGATTCCAACTTTAATATCTTACACCACCGCCAAAGCGTGATTTTTGTCGAGCATCACATATCGGGTAACCCAATTTTGAATTTGTTGTATCCCTTTGTTCCAATGATCGTTGCAGTTGTTCTTCCTTTCGTTCTTCTAGCTCACGAACACGATTTTGTAATTCTAAGTTTTGATCATAAATTTCTTCTAACGATTCTCCTCGGGTTCCTCTTCTTCTTCCTCTTCTTCCTCACTTTTCATTTGCTACCTCTGCAAGAACTAGCTAAAGGTGCAACAATTAGTTCTTCATTTACTACGTGGATATCTCTAATTTGTTCCTCGTCGACCTTTGCATTAACACGATTAGTGATTAAAGGTGTCTGGCGGTCACATTCACTCCATTGTGAATATTTTCATTTGCCATTTCCAAACACCGCCACAACACGAGGGTTAATTAATATATCAAATATTATCCCTATACTACGACCAGACCAATTAAATACCAAATAAACTTAGGTAGGTCATACTAGCGAAGGAATTTTCGCCTCCCCTCCTAGTTCTTATCTCACATCTTAGCTGGGGATCATATCCCTAAGCTCGATACCAACCGTGACGCCCCAAAATTAGGTATCGTCACCCATCTTGAGTCGCCACTTACATGGTACATAAATTCAAATACAACTTACTAAATATAGCGTAGGTATACAATACGACATAAACTATGAAGTTTGAATACAAATATTGTCTACTAGATATTATACAAACTCAAAAGGAGTCCTCATTACAACTATTATCACTTTATTTCACGGAATAGTGAGGGACTATTAATCTTATCCTACGGACCATTACTTCGTTCCCAGACTTCGTCTCAAATTTATGTTCTCATTTCACGAAGAGAACGTTGAAAGAAAGGGTGAGCTCAACTAGCCCAAGAAGAAATATTATGACTAAGATAATGCGAATAAATTATCATTAGCCTTCAACGATGTTAAAGCGATAAAATACAATAAAATAAACCGGTTTAAGCTGCGGTTGAATAAGCAATCCATTAAAAAGTCGAGTAGAGAATAAAGTCTACTATCTTTTAGGTTTTAAAAGGTTTTCATCAATTTTATCATTGAGACTCGACTTTAATAAATAAACCACCACATCTAATCATCCCTGTACCCACGGTGAGGATTTTCATCAAATTATCAATGGTCGTGACTATACCGAATCACCCCGGTCATAATCATACCAAAAATTATCCATCATTGCATTCTGAAGGCCATCGAGGACTTTGTCACATCATTTATATCAAGTCATGATTATCGAATGATCCACGGTCATAATCATACTAAGTTCATCTATCTTGCGTAAGCAAAGATAACATAATATAATATGAGGATGATGTGATGACATAATAATTCAATAAAACAAGTTCAAGAATTATTTAATCCATGAATTATTAACGTCAAATTGTCGATGATGATCTTTGTTTACGTGAGTAAAATTCAAGAATGATCGGAAGAATATTTCCATGAAAGATCTTTGGATGAAACGCAAATATCGAGGATATTCTACTAATTTCATGGAGTATAGAAGTCAAAGTTTTAACCAATTGGGTATAATAAAGAATGGAATAACAAAAAGAAATCACCGTGCATGCGGTGCTTCGCATAGGCAGGTTATTCAACATAATAATAATAACGGAACGGTCGGTGAAATTCACTTGCCGATAGGATGTTCCAACGAATAATAAAGATGGAACCCGGATCCGGTGTAAAACATACGAGATAGGATATTCCAACGAGAATAATAAAGAGCGGAACCAGGGTGTAAAACACATGACAGGATGTTCGATAGAATAATAAAGAGCGGAACCCGGAAGGTGTAAAACACATGACGGGATGTTCCAACAGAATAATAGAAGAATGTCACCAAGTATAGGGTAAAAGCAGTATACAAAGTTATTCAATGCAGAATAATAAGCAATGGAATAACATAAGGATTTCACCAAGTATAGGGTATGCTGGCGTATCAAAGTTATGTATAGGGTATGCCACTTTTACTGAGTTATTCCAACAGAGAATAATAGTGAATGGAATAATGAAGTTCTCTTCAAGAAGAAAGAATAACACCCCTTACAGTAAAAAACTGAATATAGAAGTAGTGAAGTAGCGAGAATACTCTTCTTCTTTCTATAATTTTTCTCTATAGTTTCTCTCTATAATTTTCTCTACAGAGTTTGATGAATTAGTAAGAAAATAATGAAGGAATGAGCTTTATTTATAGGAAAATGGAATGCATAGTAACTAATCCATTAAGCGGTCCAGATTGATTTACTTTAATCGACGGTCCATATTTAAAGAAAAATCTTTTAAATAAAATATAATATATTCTATTTATATAAAACATTTTACTATGCAAACACTATGCAATACTATGCAAAACACTATGCAAAAAACACTATGAACACTATGCATAATAAAATATAATATATTCTATTTATAGAATAACTTTAATAAAGTATTCTATTTTATATAAAAGATGTTTCATTTTATTACGTTAATAATCTGAATAAAACAAAGCGTCATTATCATTATAATAATTCATATTATTAATAAATGATAATGGAATCAAATCTGGTGACTTCTCACATAAGCATCGATAATCAATCAATACCGCTTCTTATGCATGACCCACGTATTCTTTCGTACTTTTACTAAAGTAGTTCAACAAATAACCACGGTAAAACTTCCATAGTTATTTCAATAAAATATTTTTGTCGTTTTCTCAATCAAATGATAATTACATTAATAGGGTCCACCAATGATTGAGTAGTTGTCACGAATATTCCACCGCTAAATCGAATATTCCCGAACCAATCGAATATAATATAAACCACTGCATACTTTGCAAAATTTATAAATATTACCCACAACTATAATATTATCTCAAATTCACACCATAATATAAAAAATTATTTTGACAAAATTTAAATCTTTATTGATAAAATCTGGGTCTCACAGAATCTATCTATTATTTATTATCTATTATCATTACCTACATAAGCACCGTTGAATGACGTGTGTTTTTCCCATATCAGTAATACATGTTCTATATAATTAATGTGCATTCCACTAATTTAATTATATTACAACATAATATTATACCATTTATAATTATATTACAACATAATATTATATTGTTTAAAACATTTAAAATAATTATATCCTAAAATTACTACTTTTCTAATATTATACCATTCATAATTATACCATACATTATATCATACATGTATGGTATAATATTATAATACACGTATATAATGAATAACTACTATCTAAGCTGCATGCGGATATTATCATTACTATTTTAATTATATTACAACATAATATTATATAGTTTAAAACATTTAAAACAATATTAAAATAACAAATAATATCAATCATAACTTACTATGTTTATTTTATAATCTCATAAATCACTATTTTCTCAATCTAAAGCGGGTTTTTATATTATTATTACTATTATTTTGATTTTATAATCCCTAAATCACTACAAAATCTAAACTGCATTACGATAATGTTAAGCATTACAATATTATCATTACTAAATTAATTATTAACTTTTAAAATCACTACTTTTTAATTCCAAAATAATATTTTAAATTTATAATCCACTAAATCACTACAAATCTAAATTGTTTTGATAATGTCAACTATTACGATATTATCATTTATAATTTAATTATTATCTCCTAAAAGCACTATTTTTATTCCCAAATTAATATTTTGATTTTATAATCCTCTAAATCACTACAAATCTAAAGTGTTCGATAATGTTAATTGTTCTAATATTAGCATTACTAAATTAATTATTATCTCCTAAAATCGCTACTTTTTTAATCCCAAATTAATATTTTTAATTTATAATCCACTAAATCCCTACAAATCTAAATTGTTTTAGTAATGTCATTTGTTACGATATTATCCCTTTTAATTTAATTATTATATCCTAAAATTACTATTTTTTTTAATCTTAAATTAATATTTTTATTTTATAATCCCTAAAATCCACTACTTTTCTAAATCACATTACTAATTTAATTATGTTAAAACATAATTATTGTATCCTAAAATAATTACTTTTATAATATTATAACATTCATAATTATACCATAAATTATATCATACATATATAGTATAATATTATAATACACGTATATAATAAAATCACTACCTATCTAAATTGTGCGAGATATTATCATTACTAATTTAACTATATTACAACATAATATTATACCATTTATAATTATATTACAAAATAATATTATACAATTAAAACATTTAAAATAAAATTAAAATAACAAATAATATAAATCATAAGTTACTTATTTTGATTTTATAATCCACTAAATCACTACTTTTTCAATCTAAACGATTTTATATTATCATAACGTAATTATTATCTTCTAAAATCATTACTTTTTAATCCTACATTATTATTTTGATTTTATAATCCCTCAATCACTATACATCTAAAACATTTCTAATAATGTTAAGCATTCTAATATCTATTATCTATTATATATACTAAACAAAGATACGTATGATAAATTGACATATGTAGTTCTATAAAATTGACACATGTCCATCCTAATTAATGCTTCTTATTGCCTTTGACAAAAATACTCTTAACAATTACTTTGATATATATACTGATCACCTTATTTTATGGATATTGTCAACAACCACGTTATTTTAGGATCCATTAATTAGATAACTCTCTTAGGCACCAACCAGATTGCATCAATTTAAACACGATAGGGCCAACTTGCTTTTTATGAAAAATTAGTTTTAATTATTTGAAAAGTAAATTTCCTTTAATATTAGACTTTTATTTATTTTACCTACTTTTCATAGTTCCATGCAATTAAAAATTATTTTCATATTCATTTTAAAACTTCAATCTATTAGCTTCCAAAAATTCTTCTAATTATTTGAACCACGCTAATTGATTCTAAAGATATGAAAATTTATTTGCTTAACCAATTTATGAAAAACTCAATCAATTTAAAATTCATGTGAATATTTATTTTTATCTTTAAAATAATAATTTTGTAAATCGATATTTTTTAAAGTAGTTCAAGAAATCAATTATTACATTATCAAATTAATTTACATGAATTGAAATTGTAATTTTCACTAATTGATTAGTAAAAAAGAATCTAAAGCTGGGTTTTTTTTATGGGATCTTTGGAAGTATAATTAATTTTGTCATGAAACTTGAAATTAGTTTAATTATTTTATTAAAATGGAATGAACAATTTATGTGAGTTCAGATGAGGTTGTGCTGATGTGGTAAGATTTTGAATGGAATCTATCTATTATTTATTATCTATTATTTGTTATCTACATAGCACCATTGAATGACATGTGCTTTTTCCACATTGTAACACATGTTCTATATAATTAATGTGCATCCCACACTAATTTAATTATATTACAACATAATATTATACCATTTTTAATTATATTACAACATAATATTATATTGTTTAAAACATTTAAAATAATTATATCCTAAAATTACTACTTTTCTAATATTATACCATTCATAATTATACCATACATTATATCATACATGTATGGTATAATATTATAATCTACGTATATAACAAAATAACTACCTATATCTAAAGCTATGCGGATATTATCATTACTAATTTAATTATATTACTGACATAATATTATACCATTTATAATTATATTACAACATAATATTATATAGTTTAAAAATTTAAAACAATATTAAAATAACAAATAATATCAATCATAACTTAATATATTTATTTTATATTCTCATAAATCACTATTTTCTCAATCTAAAGCGGTTTTATATTATTATTATTATTTTGATTTTATAATCTCCTAAATCACTACAAAATTTAAAAACATTACGATAATGTTAATTGTTCTAATATTATCATTACTAAATTAATTATTAACTTTTAAAATCACTACTTTTTTAATTCCAAAATAATATTTTAAATTTATAATCCACTAAATCACTACAAATCTAAATTGTTTTGGTAATGTCAACATTACGATATTATCATTTCTAATTTAATTATTATCTCCTAAAAGCACTATTTTTAATCCCAAATTAATATTTTGATTTTATAATCCCTAAATCACTACAAATCTAAATTGTTCGATAATGTTAATTGTTCTAATATTAGCATTACTAAATTAATTAATATCTCCTAAAATCACTACTTTTTTAATTCCAAATTAATATTTTGAATTTATAATCCACTAAATCACTACAAATCTAAATTGTTTTAGTAATGTCAATTCATTACGATATTATCCTTTTAATTTAATTATTATATCCTAAAATTACTATTTTTTAATCTTAAATTAATATTTTTATTTTATAATCCCCTAAAATCCACTACTTTTCTAAAAGCTATTTACTAATTTAATTATGTTAAAACATAATTATTGTATCCTAAAATAATTACTTTTTTAATATTATATCATTCATAATTATACAATACATTATATCATACATATATGGTATAATATTATAATATACGTATATAATAAAATCACTACCTATCTAAAGCGTGCGTAGAGATATTATCATTACTAATTTAATTATATTACAACATAATATTATACCATTTATAATTATATTACAAAATAATATTATACAATTAAAACATTTAAAACAAAATTAAAATAACAAATAATATAAATCATAAGTTCTTATATTGATTTTATAATCCACTAAATCACTACTTTTTTCAATCTAAACGATTTTTATATTATCATAACGTAATTATTATCTTCTAAAATCATTACTTTTTAATCCTACATTATTTTTTGATTTTATAATCCCCTCAATCACTATACATCTAAAGCGTTTCTAATAATGTTAATTGTTCTAATATTATCATTACTAAATTAATTATTATCTACTAAAATCACAACTTTTTTAATCCCACATTAATATTTTAAATGTATAACCCTCTAAATCACTACAAATCTAAACTATTTTGGTAATGTAAAACATTACGATATTATACTTTCTAATTTAATTATTATCTCCTAAAATCACTACTTTATGATATTATCATTACTGAGCTATTATCATTACTCTCCGTTATTTATCCAAATTTTCTTATCAAATATCCGATCAATCCCCTTGCAGCAATTGTTGATATCACATATCCTAATTTATTGAAAAAATTTGACAATGACTTTTATTTCCAAAACCAAGCCATCCTTGACCCTAAACTTGATGCTATAAATAAGGTGAACGAATATGTGATGTATTTATGGCCAGGTTATGAAATACCATATCTAAGATATCCTATGTAAGGTTGATGAAAACTCAAACAGCTATGAAGGCATTTACACCCTATAATTTTTTAATAGCATTACATCTTTTGGAATGTCAAACCACAAGATAACGTTGAAGATTGGGATTCCTGTAATGTTGCTCCGAAGTATAGATCAGTGGTTTGGTTTGTGCAATGTCACTAGATTAATAGTAACTCAAATGGGAAAACATCTGATAGAAGCAAAAGTAATTTCAATTAGCAAATTTGGACACAAAGTTTTCATACCTCGTTTGGTCTTGACACCGTCAAACATTAGATTACCTTTTATATTCCAACAAAGACAATTTCCTTTGGTTGTTTGCTTTTTTATGACAATTAATAAGAGTCAGGGCAATCTCTCTCACATGTTGAATTTGATATCACATCGCGTCGCTTTTAGCCATGACCAATTGTATGTAGCAGTATCAAGAGTTACAAGCAAGAGTGGAGTAAAAATACTAATTTATGACAAAGATGGACAAACATACAATACTACAAAGAATGTAGTTTTTCAAAAAAAAATCACAATTTAATGTATAAAGGTTTTGTTTTACGGCTATTATCTTTTGTTGCTCATTATTAGTGTAAACCACGATTATTTTATTATTATATCTCATGAAATTTTTACTATAATCTATTTGAATCTTTTTAGGTAAATCTATGATTTGCATTTACAAAAGCTATCTCGATCGAGCCAAATTCGAACAGAAAGACAAAAATAAGCAAAATAAACTCTCAACTACTACCCCCAACAAAATTGTTTAGTTTTTATGTATATTCATTTTTTTGTACGTGTATATATATTCATGTATAACCATTGAAAAACTTTTAAATAAGAGTATAATAGGTTTGTCTTTTACTTTTTGGATGGCGGTATTTGAAATTCTATGTAAGTCCATTTTTCATATGTGTTTTACTCTAATTCTTTTCATTTTTATTTAATATAGAGCTAAATTCCTTTATGCTCTGTTAGTTTTCAATCGACAAACACATGAATTTTTAGCTAAGTGTGAGACTTTTTTATCTCTTGGCAATACTATTTCCTATAAAAGAGTTGTGGAAAGATAATTATTTATTTGGTTGATAGTTTATGCAATGTTGAAATCAACTATTAAGTATATCTAAATTCTTATATTTCACTATTGTCCATTCACACGTAAATATTTATAAGATTGCGCTTATCGTTAAAAAGATCATTTAAGTGCTAATTTTTGTTTGTGTGAATATATTGCACATTCAATAAATATAAGCTGGATTGAGACCTAAAATGGAAGAAGCTTAAATGTGATAATCCCGGTACCTATGGTTGATGGTAATGTAATGATGAATTTGGTGTATGCGAGTTCTTGGCGAGTTAAATTTTTGTTGGCATGCTTCTTGCATTATTTCGGTGCATCATGGATTTCATTACTGCTTGCTTAGACATAAATTTTCATACTTACAATTCTAAATCTTGTTGAAAGTGCAAAGGAGGTATATGAAGACCTTCAGATTATGGGACGGTGCATTGATGGGAGGGGATATAGCTTCATTTTGTGGACTATATCTCACGGTGTTTATATTTATGGCTTCTTCATTTATTGCATTCTATTATATGGATTGTGGCTTTGCATGATTTGTTAAGTACTAGCATCCGGTAAATCATTTTCATCATCATTAATATTTTTTTTTATATTATGATAATACTGTGAGTGCCTATACAATTGTCAAAAATTGATAAAAAAAAAACTAATGAGGTATGTATTCGTTCTTTAACTATAACATTGTGTTATGTATGACACGCGTCTTTATATCTTGCTATGTTTTTGGACGTGGTGTTTTGTTTGACGTGAAGATCCAACATAATTATTAATTCTCGTGCTTTTCAGTTTTCACATGTAACATGTGCTTTCCCTTCATGTCTGAGGACCGAAACTGAGACATCCTTTCGTTGTTTTCCCTTTCGTTTGGATGTTAGAATTCTGGTGCAAGCAATTAGCGTATACGAGACATAGACTCTTCAAAATTCATCAAGTACATGTGTCAGATATTTGATGTAAGACCCCAACTTTTATAAATAAAGATGAATTTTTCTATAAATATTATTTTTGAATATTATGGAATAAATTTGATATAATGTTATAGTTGTGGGTAATATTTATAAATTTTTCAAAGTATGCAAGTTGTTATAAAATATTCGTTTGGTGGGAGAATATTCTTTTGGGAATATTTCGTACAACTACTCAATCATTAGTGGACCCCACAATGTAATTATTATTCGGATTGAGAAAAGCGATAAAATATTTTATAAAAATAACTTGGCGGAGGTGTTACCAATTAAAGCTGTTGAACTACCCGGTGGTAAAAAAATAATATCTGGCGTGGTTGCGTAGTAGACACGCGGTATTGATTATTGATCTTACGTGAGAAGTCACTTTCGGTATGCTTTCGATTATTACTACTGATAATTCTTTGCATCATATCTCTTATATTATTGATTCAATTATTGTCAAAGATAAATCATATAATATGTTATAGTATTAAATCAATAATTGGGGAATGACAAGTTATAAATGATTAATAATTGTTGAAAGATTAAATATGTGTTATGATTTGTGGTAAGTTTGATTATTTTATGGGGGGGCTCATATGTCATCATCTAAGAGTCTCTTCGTCGATAGTAATTACCTTTGTGAATAGTAATTACAACAAATCGATAGTATTTACCTTCGTCGATAGTAATTACCCTTGTGAATAGTATTTACCTTACGTCGATAGTAATTACCTTCGTCGATAGTAATTACCCTTGTGAATAGTATTTACCTTCGCCGTCGATAGTATTTACCTTCGTCGATAGTAATTACCTTTACCAGACGTCGAACCACTTGTCGTTTTTCACATTCTGAGCGCCGAACCACTTGTCGTTTCACATTACTGAAGGTCAAACCACTTTTCTTTTCACATCATTAGTCGTCGATGCCACATTTGCGGCTTTTCACATCTAAGAGCGGTCTTAAAAGCTAGAAATCTTCTATAAATAGAGGCCAAGCTTCATTTATTTTCACGAATTCATTCATTTATAGAGAGAAAGTATAGAAAGAATAAGAGAAAGAAGAAGAGTATTTTTATTACTACTGTTGGTGCGTAAAGATTCAATCTCCTACCAAAAGTAAGGGGTGTTATTCTTTCTTATTCAAGAAGAATCATTGTTATTCCATTGCTTATTATTATTACATTGGAATTACTGTATCGCGGTTTTACCCTATACTTGGTGACATTCTTTCTATTATTATTCATTGGAACATCACATGCGTGTGTTTTACTGGGACTGGTTAAAATCTTTATTATTATTCTGTTGGAACATCACATGCGTGTGTTTTACTTTGGACTGGTTCCGTCTTTATTATTATTACATTGGAACATCACATGCTCGTGTGTTTTACACCGGACTGGTTAAAATCTTTATCATTCATTGGAATATCCTATTCTGTGTGTTTTACGGGATCTGGTTCCATCTTTATTATTCATTGGAACATCCTGTCGGTGTGAATTTCACGACTTTGGTTAGTTATTATTATTCATTGGAATAACGCATACATACAGTCTGATGCTGCCGTACGTGGTGATTTCTTTTGTTATTCCATTCTTTATTATCTGGGTTGGTTAAAACTTTGACTCTATACTCCATAAAATTAGTAGAATATCCTCGATATTTGCGTTTCATCCAAAGATCTTTTCATGGAAATATTCTTACGATCATTCTTGAATTTTACTAATTTGGACGTTAATAATTCTGGATAAAATAATTTTGAACTTGTTTTATTGAATTCTTATATCATTGTCATCATCCTCGTGTTTATATTATGTTGAAAGTCATACATGGCACTGTGTAATGCGTAGATAGACTTGGTATGATTATAATGAGAGACTGCCAGGTGTAATCGTGGTAGTAATGTTACAAATGATGTGATAAAAATCCTCGATGGTAGAAAGTAGTGCGTTGGACAATGAGTTGTTGGCGTGATCGTAATTATTAATGAATACACAAATATTCTTACCGTAGTGCATGAATAATTGTGGTCGCGATCTTTAAAGAATATCCTTGGTAGTAAATGCGAGGGGTGATTCGATGATGTGGAATATTTATTAAAGTGATGCAAATTTATAATAAATGATGAAAAACCTTTAAAACCTAAAAGATAATAAACTTTATTTTTCTGACTCTTTTAATGGATTCGATATTAGCTGCAGATTAAACCTATTGCCTATTGTATTTTATTAGTTTAACATTGTTGAAGACAATTGATAATTTATTCTGCATTATCTTGGTCATAATATTTCTTCTACTTAATTTAGTTGAAATTTCATAATTTCTTTCCTTCATTCTCTTTCGGAAATGAGAAATATAAATTTGGGACGAGTCGGGGAAGCAGTGATGGTCCGAAGATAGCATTAGTAGTCCTCACTATTACAGTAAAATAGTGTGATAATAAGCTATAATGAGGACTTTTTGTTTGAGTTTGTATAATATCTAAGTAGAGGCGATATTTGTATTTAAACTCACGGTTTATGTCGTATTATGCAGATGATTATGTTAATAAGTTGTATTTAAATTACATACCAGTATAAGTGGCGTAAAGATGGGTGATGTATATATCTAATTTTGGGGCGTCGCATTTGAGGCTTAGTGAGATTTGTGTAATATGTATGAGGCTCAAATATACCACTAAGAATCATATCAATATAACAATTCGATGGCATTGTATATAATACATTTTTCTAAATATTTGTTAGTGCTTTATAATGAAAGAGTTATCCATTTTTAACCATATTAGTTACATTATAAATATTTTTATCAAGACATTAATATATATATATATATATACACATTTTTATTTGTTATGTAATGTTCTGGAGTTTAGTGATCAGATTAATTATATACTTGGATATGTATTTGCACATAAAATTTTTATGCAACACTATATAACATATCTTTATTAAAATTTGATAATCGCACAACAATCTACCATCTTCTTATTATATTTTAATTTATTAATCAGATTTATAAATTTATTATTAAAAATGATTAATCCCATGAAAGTAATAGGTTTGTATCTAGTTATATCTAAAACAAAGATACATTGTATTAATAAATTAACATTTGTCATTTTTACAAAATTAACACATGTTCATCCTAATTAATGCTGCTTATTACTCTTGACAAAAATACCCTTTAACACAAATGCGGAATGCCAATCTAAAATAACAATTGATGTTATAAAAAACCTAAATTCAATCCCCAAATAACAACTGATGTATTCATTCCGTATTCGTTGAAAATCCAAGCGGCCTCTTTGAAGATGCGACTGTACCATTGCCCATATTATGCTGTTGCGGCGGTAATTCTGTGTGTAGGTAAGTACATGAAAATCTGCTACACTTGTCTGCCCTCCAATGAAAACATACCTTTTGATGTTTATTGTTGTTAGAAATGGAATTCGAATACCCAATTCGTGGAGTATTTGAATGCGAAGAATCAGATGGAGTACGTGAATTGAATGTGATCATCAAAAGAGAAAAGCTCTGCTGACCGAGTTGGAGGCTGCAGAGGAACTGGTAAGATTAAGCAATTCCTTTGATTTGTTGAAAGATTAGGCAATTTTCAGGTAGTATGATTTTGGTGTTAGGGTTTTGGATGATCGAATCAGAAACCCTAATTTCTTTATTTGTAGAGTTATTGTTACTGGGTTGGGTTGGGTTGGGTTGGAGTAGCAGTGATGAAAGAAGGTATTTACGACTCTGTACATCTGCATCTGGGTCTGCGTCAGCTGTACGTAGGTAATCCGTAATTGTGTCACCTGATTTATTGGAGTTTTTCCTAAACATAAATTAAATTAAATCTATTATTATCTATTAATTATTAATCTATTATCTATTATCTGTCCTTCTACAAATTCAACACCTGTCCATTCTATTTAATGCTCCTAATTGCCCTTGCACTGTTGGAGTCTCCCTCGAAAATCTTCTTAAATCGGGTTGAGAAGTAAGCTCTAATATCCTTCCAATTTTTTGTTTACGGCGAATTCATTCGTATCATTGTTAGTTAGTTTCAAAATGTTTACTGAAGTAGAGAATATTAGATGAATTCATTGGAAAATTTTAATCTTTAATGCATTGTATTTGTTGGAAATTTATGTTTGGTATTTGTTTTAGAATTTATTTTGAAGCTTCCTAAACATAAATTAAATTAAATCTATTATTATCTATTATCTATTAATTATTAATCTATTATTTATTATCTATTATCTATTATCTGTCTTTCTACAAATTCAACACCTATCCATTCTATTTAATGCTCCTAATTGCCCTTGCACTGTTGGAGTCTCCCTCGAAAATCTTCTTAAATCGGGTTGAGAAGTAAGCTCTAATTTCCTTCCAATTTTTTGTTTTCGGCTAATTCATTCGTATCATTGTTAGTTAGTTTCAAAATGTTTACTGAAGTAGAGCATATTAGATGAATTCATTGGAAAATTTTAATCTTTAATGCATTGTATTTGTTGGAAATTTATGTTTGGTATTTGTTTTATAATTTATTTTGAAGCTTCCGAACATGGGTGTTGTGCCCATTCCAAGGAAAAACAATTACTTGTGCTTTTTTAAAAGTAATGCACATGTACACAAAGGTGGTTTTTATTTATATTTATTTATATGTAAAGAACAAGCTGTAATAAGCCATACATTTATTTTTATTTTTGTGGTAAAACAAATTAGTTACTTATGGCCAAATATCGCATTTTGGGATTTTATGACTAAAATTATGAATTTAATCCGTACCCAGAATGTGTAATGAACATGTATTGTGAAATTGATTGGATGAATTGGTTCCACAAAATTTTAGCTTAGAGTTTAGTTTTAAGGTCTTAGTTGAATGCTTCTATAATGAGCTTTTTTGAGTTTGTGTATTTTTTTTGTTGCTCTAACTTATGCGCATAATTGTCGAAATTATTCAGGTGAATTTATTTTGTCTTTCTTGGATATTGATGATGTAGTTGTTCTTTGATCAGCTAATAGCTTACCAAATTTATAATTTTGTTGAATAAAGTTATCATTTTGTTAGTGAGTATAGTAGTGTATAAATATAAATTCATGGTAATGTAGCATTTACGAGATTTAGATAAGAAATGTTTTAACAAGTCTGAATTAGTTACCTCCCTTGAAACTCTAATACTATGAAATGTTTTGACAGAGTTTTGAGATTGTTTCTTGATAACAATTATTGATTAATAGATTTGAGAGATTTTATGAACAAGGACTTCAACAAGTCGACTTAGTCTGGTTCCCTTTACTCTTTTGAAGAGTTTTGAGAAAACATTTATTGATAATAAATCTTGGTTAATAGACCTATCTTATATTATGCGACTTATCTCCAGTTAGTTGTTGGACATGTCAAAATTTGAGTCTTGTGAATTAAAATCTTTTGTTTTCCATTTGTTTTTTTTTAATATTCTCTCTTTTAAAATCTTCTTTCCAAAGGATTTTTTGGAGGCCTCTTGGTTTTATTATTGGTTATGGTAGTCTGTTTACAAGGCACTTCATCTGCCATTGAATATGCCACTTATTCTCTAGTCTATGCTGTAAATTCTTATAAGTGAAGATGGTTATTCCTTTTACCATATTTTTGTTCCCAGGTAACGCATAAGGAGCCAAACTGTGCAACTTGAATTATTTGTAATGTTTAAGTCTGCCATAATTTTGTTATTGGGCTTCTCATATTTACTCAAATTATAGATTTAAGAAATTCTAAATAAATTAGTGTCTTTTTTATATTGCAGATGTGCCACAAGCATGGGGTTATGAATATGATTTTTGGAGGATATTTATGTTACTTATCAAAAACAAAAACAACTTTGGTTTATGTTTTTTCTGGGTTAATGGCAAGGAAAAAAAACCACAGCTTGGTTTTGACACTCGAGCGATATGACTTCGTAGCAGTATATTTGCCTTCTTTTTACTATTTTCTTTTCTTTTTCCTGAATAATATTTTACCGGATTGGCGGATTGTATAGATTAGGATGTTGAGAGACCTGTCTGATCTTGATTATTAGCCTGAATAGAAGTCTTGGCTTAGTTAAGGTATTTTTTGATCTGATCCGAATCCTATTTGGTTCCATTCAATTTCATGTTTTTCAAGAAGGGGAAATATTAGATTAAAAAAATAGCAATACATGATAATTATAGGACTAATCCCATCCAAAATCAAATCAGGGTCATTTTCATTACATATTTTTTTAATTTTATTTACTGTATATTGACAACATTATATATGAAGTATGAAAGAAGATTCTTTAATAAAGTTGCATTTCTTTCTGTTTTTAGTTAATGGTAGGTGTTGATATTTTGCTAATCAAATAGTAAACCCAGATACAGTTTGAGGAGTATGTGTTTCAGGGTTTTGTGATGACAAAAGGAGGAAAAATCTATTTTCTACCTTGAACTTTCTATCTTCATTGCATATGAGAGAATGAGACAAAGTAAGCTCTTTTTTGAGAGGTTGGAACAAATGTGGGATTATTTTGACTGAAGGTCTAACATTGAGAAGGTGTACATTTCCCAAATTGTTCTTTTGTGTTCTTCTTATATCTCTCCTAAACTAAATAAGTTGAGTTTTTGAACTCAAGCGCTTTGAAGATTCCCATAAATACTTTTGAGTGTTATAGTTAGCTATTAGGATACAGTATTCAAAGTGTGAACAGTTTTTTTATCAGTTGGTCTGATTTGATTTTTCAAACATAACTTTATTTACTGGAATTATGTGACTGCTCTCATTCTTTCTCACCTTCCATCCCTGGGGTTCCTTTCTTACGTCAAAATCTTTTCTGTTGATGTCCAGATACTGAACAAGGAGTTGCACAAGCAATCATTCGGTCAGTTATAGATTTTAAAAGGGATCCTTGGCCTAAGGTTTCTGATAATGCAAAAGACCTTGTGAAGAAGATGCTTAACCCTGACCCAAAGCTACGCCTTACTGCTCAGGAAGTGCTAGGTACTTTACAATTTTGTTAATATGCAATTCTATGATCATGATTGCAGGCTTTACCAAATGTTAATTTGTTTAATTTTTTACTTGTGATTATTAGTTAATAGTGTAGTAATTAGGTTTCACATTCACATACTTTGTACTTTTGATTAGAGGAGTGAAGTTTTTCGTTTTGAATTTGCAGAAGTTATAGTTGATTCTGTTTGTTTGTTGTTTGGGTTAATTGACGATGATGATATCCGCAGCACTGATTCTCTGATTTTAGTCAACAAACAATTCAACATCAATCAAGTTATAGTTGATTCTATTTCTAAATGTTCTTTTCTTCTTCTTTTTTTCCCTTTTTTTTAATAAAAAAACATGTATAAACTAAAAGGATATCAGAATTGGAATTGTATGTTTCTTTTTGTATTGTTTTCCAAAGTTATTACAAACCAACTCAACAGAAGTGTTTAGACGTTGACTAAATGTCATTTTTTTGTTTCTTTGGTTTGCTATAACTTTAATTTAGAATTAGAATGTAATTATTTCTCTTTCATCCATTTATCTCAAACTAGGGAGAGTGCTATGACTGACTGATATTCACATTCTCATTTCATTCCTTATTTATTAACTAAATATAGTTATTGTGATGGGTTTTACAATTTTTGACATAGGTACCAAATTTGGAGTGAGTTTGGTTGCATTCGTCCTGTTGTTGCTTCTGTCTCCGACTGTATTTTCTTCATCCAGTGATGGATTGATCAGAGTTGGATTGAAAAAGAGGAAATTGGATTCTATCTATTAAATCTAATTCAACACATGTCCTGCCTAATTAATGCTCCTTAGTACCCTTGACAAATATGCCCAGCTAATGCCCACTCCTTAATACCCTTACAAAAATGCCTAGTTAATGCCCAGCTAATTCCTTCCCCTAGATCTAGAATCAACAATTCAAATATGACATCTACCCTCTCTCGATGCATCGCTTTCTGCTGCGACAAATTCCCTAGAGACGGCGAAGAAGAAGCAGACCCAAAGGATGACGTCCTCTCCATGATTGGCGAATCAGACACCAAATGAACATCCTGATTCTTACTGTTACCTTCGATCTGTAAGCCTTATTTGTGAAATTGTTTGGGTAAATTGGTTCATTACTGCTATTTAGTTTTGAGTTTCTACAATTAGCTTTTCGTCACCATATGTGAGTTCAATGTAACCTGTCTTCCATCATGGTTCTTTAATGATGCCTAAATACAGTCTAAATTTTGTTCTCTCACAAAATTTGAATAATTTGAATCTTACATAAATTAGATGGCAGATTATACCAAATCAAAAAATTACTTTGGGTGATCTCTTAGATTTACAACTCTTTGCTGATTTTGACAATATATTTCATTATATTTAATTATATTTCATTATATTGTATTGTCAACTAATGATATGGGTATTATTCTTGATTTTATGTTGTTTTGCTTATTTTTCTATTGTTATCAGATCATGTAATATATTCTATGTGACATGTATGTCCTCTGAACATTTCACTTTTTTCCCTATTTGATTATCTGATCTGCAAGAATGAGATATAATTTCAGGCACAGACAACTCAAAGCGGAACAGATCTGTAATTTGAACCTATATGTAGGTAAAAACACTTTCCTGCGCATGTTAGCTGGTTTTTCCAAACCTTCAGCTGGTGAGTTTCCTTGGAACGGGTTCTCTCTATGTCCCTTAAATTTACTCAGAAATATATGCATTTTCTTTTCTAATTCGATTTCTTCTATTTTGCCGTCTGTATATCTAGAAATATTTTCATATTTACTTTTATACATTTTGTTGCTGTTAAATTTTTTCGGTTGTACTTATTTGCCGCTGCTTTTTTTTCACCCAAATAGAAGTAGGGTTTATTATATGGCGTATAAATTTGAAGCC
This sequence comes from Panax quinquefolius, assembly GCA_020205615.1. NCBI lineage: Eukaryota > Viridiplantae > Streptophyta > Magnoliopsida > Apiales > Araliaceae > Panax > Panax quinquefolius. Next base: position 23,337,056 of record CM035154.1, read on the forward strand.
TGTTTTCTAACTTAAAGTATATGCTTTTCTGGTTTTCTGGTTTATATGCTAAGGTGGATAGAATTGCCAAAGAGTTTGATGAATTTCTTGAGGAAATAGTGGAAGAGCATTTGAAAACTCTAGGAGAGAAAGTTGAAGGCACAGAGGACTTTGTCGATGTTTTGCTAGGGATCTACCAGGATAAGAACATCACTGACTTTTCCATTGACAGAGATGGCATCAAAGCTATCATCTTGGTAAGTCCTCTCCACTTTCTCTTTTTTTAAAGTAATGGATGGACTAAACTTACATGATTGCCATTTCTTTGGATGTTATTTTAATTTATGTTTTCTGCATGATATTGTTACTGCTGGAACAAATACTACCTCATAGTTTTAGAATGGGCAATGACAGAACTATTAAAGGACCCCAGAGCCATGAAAGGAAGTGCAAAATGAGATGAGAAGAATTGGGAAAGGAAAATCATACATATTTGAACAAGGTGACTTTGAAAAGATGCACTACTTGAAAACAGTGATCAAGGAAACTCTTCGCTTACATCCACCGATTCCATTATTGGTTTCGAGATCAGCAGGTCAAGATGTCAAATTTATGGCCTATGATATTGCAGCCGGAACAAATGTTATCATTAATGCTTAGGCTAGAAAGGTTCTTGAATTCTACTATAGATTTCAATGGACACAACTTCCAGTTGATTCGATCCATTTGGAGCTGGAAGGAGGGGTTGCCCTGGAATTTCTTTTGCTATTGCCACAATTGAGTTAGTACTGTCAAATCTATTGCACAAGTTTGACTGGGAACTGCCTAATGGAGTGAAGGGACAAGATTTGGTTTTATCATTCATAGGAAAGTCCCTCTTCTTGCTGTTGTAACTCCGTATTCTAGCTAAGTTGATTTTAAACTCTTTGATTATGTTGTAAATTGTAATAGCATAATAGTTAGATATTAGTATTTATTTTTCACAAATGTTGGGGGAAAATATTATTCGAATATAAAATTATGAGTATAATTGGAAAAAAGTGCAAATACTATATAATAAATCTATGATTTACTTCAATTCTAAGCTGCTAAGCATGACATTCTTCTAGAATTAGCCTAAACTAAGCAAAGACCAACTGCATATTTATTCTGATCATTCTGTCTCTTAAGGTAAAATTTCTGTTGTATGAATTTGCTCAACACAATTTTCTCATGTGGGGATGGATTATATTGCCCTGATCTAAAACTCATTTACATATTTTTCAATACATTAATATCTTTTTGTGATGGAAAATTGATTTTCTATATTATGTGGATTTTATAAGCTTTATTAATCTTATCATGAATGTATTGTTACTATTAGATGTTTTACCATTGTAAAGAACATGTAATGTTTAGCCTAACAAATTTGAGGATGTTAATACAGAGAAGCTACACGAAGAAGAGAAAAGGAGCTCTATTGCAACTCACGATTAGATATAAGTTGATAGTTTATAATCTACGATTCAGTGTATTTGGACGAGTTCATGTCTTACTGATGGTATCTCATGGACTTAGTTAAATATTTTCTTTCAGCTTATCCTCTTATCCTCTGCTGAGTAATGGTTAGAATTACTGCCTTTTGTTGTTTAGTATGCAATTTTTTATCTCTTTGCTTTTCATTATTGAGGTTTAGGGTGACTTGGACATGTACTTGCGCATAAAACTTTTATCCAATTCTATGTAATATATCTTTATCAAAATTGATGATCGTATGCGATAATCTACCAATCTTATTATATTTTAATTTATTAATTGCACGTATAAATTTATTATTAATAATATAAATAATCTCGCGCGCGAGTTTGTATCTAGTCTATAATCTATATTATAGAACAATTATGGCCACTGACAGTCTGTTTCTTACGCGCCTAAATGATGTAATATGTTGAGTTATTTTTTTTAATATATAATTAATAATTTATTATTATTATTATTGTGATTTTTTTTTCAACCCCAACCACCCCCAGGCCCCGACCCCCCACCACAAAGCTCTTCATTTTTTTCTTTTTTCATATTTATTTATACTACTTTACTATATATTATTACTGATTTTATATCCTTAATCTAGACTTAAATGATAATTTCGTGTACTATTTTCTTCTTTTAAAGGTCATTTATGATGGACTATATAATCCAAATAATGAAAGTAAAATTAAATAGTACTCTCATTTGAGTAAGAATAAAAATGATGTGATACGATTCCAATTATTAAGAGATTGATACCAAAAAATATCGATGTCAACACACCAATCAGTGTATCAAACCGTCCGACACCACCAAATAATTAAAAAGAATTATTAAAACAAGTCAAGCTTAATGATTTTTTTGAAATGTTATCAAAAATATAAAGCAAATAAAATAGTTGACAAAACAACCATGCTTTGACATAAGAAATGCAATATTATCAACAAAATAAATTAAGTATATATTTTTAAAAAAATTAATATTTAAATCAAACAAAGTTGCAACAACGAAAAATGAAAGAAAAAAATCTTCATCAACTAAAATTTAAAATAAGAGTACTCTTATACATTATAAAATTAAGTTTTTAGTCAAATTATGATCGGATGTATGTACAAACATAAGAATTAAAAAATATTTTATTTTAATTTATTTTATTTTATCGCATTCACTCTCACGTTGGTCACAATTCAATTTTATTAAATATTTATTTACATGTATATTATTTTTTAAAGTAATTCTTTTAAAGAATAAAGTCTTCTTGGTGGCGTTTGCTGCTAAAAAAAATAAATAAAAGAAAAAAACTGAATTATTTGCATAGAGAAACACTGGGACACAAAATTTGGTATCCATATGGAACCCTACTCATTTTTTTTTTTTGAAACAATGAAATAATTCCCTCCAAGGAATTTGTAGTTATTCCATTCCAATGAGGAGTACTAACTACTAAATTATGAGTTTATAGTGATTCTACCTGCAATTGGCATGTTAATTTCTGGGAAAATTTGTTGGACATGTAGGTTGTTTCTTCTGCTAATTAACAAGAAACCTACTTTCTTGCTATAAAACCACTCATCTGGTTTTACATTACTGGTCTAATTTTGAAAAAAAAATAATCTCAAGTTATAATATTGGGGTTATCAAGAATGTTTTCTAAGCCCATTGACATGAAATGCAAAAGGGTGATTTATATTTTTGCAAACTAATGAGAATGACTGCCAAGTGTTTGTAGTTTGTCCTATAAGAACTCTCTCGTGTGATAAATGCTTGCAATATCATCTATGCAGGCAAGCAAATTCTGGTGGGAGTTAGTACAATACATGTAATCACATTTTTTTTAAATCAGACCGCAAGTTGCTTATGAAAATTTACTATAAAGAGGATTTCATGTGCCGCCATAAGCAACATGCTATCAGCTAAGTATTACAAATTTGTACTAGTTTTTTCTTGCTCTTGTATTTACATCTGCTACAATGTATCTGTATATAGTGATTGTTAGTCTTGTCTCTAAATATGATATATGGCAATCTTCTTTGATGGGTTGAAATGGTGTTTGCTTCTCGTCAGCTGTTTTTACCTTTTAAGAAGGTTTTTACTTGGAAAGAACAAGAAAGAAAGAAATGATAGCTGTTGAAACAAGCCCTTTAATAAATCACTAAAAGAAATTAAAGATACGTTTGGAGAACTGTCCTACTTATTCCATTGGTATGCATTATAAGGACTTGATAAAGTTAGGAGCGATTCAATAAGACAGAGAACAAGTAGGTATACTTTGATAATGATTTTATAAACAAAAATGGGTGAAGATACGCATTTTAGATTTGGTTAGTTCAATAGGGTATACAAGCTTCCAATCCTTAACATTAGTCTTATAGGGAGTTCTACAATTAGTAGGAAAAGTTTAGTAAAAAACTAATTTATTCCTTTACCAAATTAGATTCTGACTTGCTTGGATAGAGATCTAGAAATCCATGGATTGTATGCAAGAAATGACGTAATTTGAAATTTTGTAAAGCAATAATCCTACAGTGTTTCTTTAATTAACCAATCTTTAGACTTCTATATTTTTCTGTAAGGCATGAGTCAAACAATAGCTTAATGTGCATAAATCTATGCAACTTGACTGTCGAGTGTCGACTGAGGACACTAAGTAGTGTCTTTTGCCCACTTGTTCATTGTTTATCTTCTTAGTGCATTACATAAAGTCCATGTGAATTATTTAATCTTATAGATCACCATGAGTTGTGTGTGTGTGTATGTATATATATATATATATATATATATATATATATATATATATAGATATGCATATTGGTCCTTTGGACCTGTTATTTGTGAGTTCTTAGTGTGTTACACTAGAATTGCTATGTCAAGCGTGAAGCGGTAGGCAGGGCACCCCTGAAAGATAACCTTTTGTTTTATGCTGCTTGTTATACTTATCACTATATCTGGAATTGTAAATTTAACAAACAAATGAACTCTTGTCTACTTTGTGTGGATGAATGAGCAATGATTGAAGTAATGGGTTTGAAAGGTGGTGTGAAGAAATATAGTTAGGGAAGCAACACTCCTTTATATGATTAACAGAATATTGGGGGTAATATTAATATTCTGGAGGAATTAAAAATGGTATACCTGGTTACCAACTTTTATGAGCTGGTAATGCTACACTAACAAAAGAATCCAAAAGAAAAGATCAAAAGAATGACATGCACCTCTTTAAATGACAACTTCGACCCTCCCTACTCTCTCATTTATTTTCACTCAAACAGGATAGAGAAGACATTTATATGGATTATGTTAGGTTGTATGCTAAATTTTTTTTTATTTCGTTCGTTAAGAGTATCATTTTCCTTAATGACCACAAAACTTAGACAATTAGGCAATAATCTCAAGATGAGTGAATAAAGGTCTTGAGAATCCTTGAAAGAATCTTGAAGGGAATATACCTGAAACTAATGCATAGAATCTTAAAAAAAATGTCAAATCCTCATCATATTCTAAGGAATATTTAAATATTATCAACTTTCCAAAGTTTAGGCCAAAATTAGGAGGATAAACCCCCACGATAAATGTGCTGGCCTGTTAAAAATTTGCATGTCAAAAGTATACTTAATGGTACATAATATCCATCTATTTCCCTTTAGCTTTTCATGCGACTTATTGATAGAATAATTAAAGCAGCAAGTTTAAACCTAAATAAAAAAGGCTAATAAAATATTTTCATAAAAGAGTTGAATGGCTAACCAGTCAGCATAATATAATCTCTGGAAGATAAACAATAACATTTAATGAGGACCACATTCCACAAAGCTTTTCTCATATTGTTGCACAGCTGTCTACAGTACTCTCAGGCACACTAAGATGAGCTTTAAACATTCCTTTCACTGTTAAATTCTCCCACTAATCTATCAACCACTCTTTCTTAACTTTTGAAAAATAGCTATAAATTTCCTTTAAGGAGCCTGATTGGACCCCATGGTCATAGAAAATTCGACCATGATGGCTCCTCTAACCAGGGTTTACTAGAACTTTTACTTGCAGAAACCGACAGTATTTGAAAATGATTCCTTTGGCAATATACAATTCATCCGCTAAAAGAAAGAAAACTGTAGAATATATTTTCTGTGTTTTAAAGAATTTCAATTTGATTATGGATGATCCTTTCAAGGCTAGTTGTGTGCTAGTTATAAACTTTTAACTAGGACAATATCATTACAATTGTCTGAAAGTACTAGTATATAATTGTTCAATTGCTTGTGCTCTTGTAGTTTTAGTAGTAAGCCCTTGGTTTGGGAAAATAAATCGTCTTTGGTGAACTGAACTTCTTGTAGTTCTTACTGTGAAATCAGCTATGAAAGGATAGAAGAGCTAATTATATTAAAATTACTGATACTTTTACTTCTTAAACTTCAGAATAGGCACTTACAGAAATTTTGCGTTGTCAACAGTTCAATATTTGTTCTCTTTCATTTATGCAAGAACTATATGATGAGCAAGTCGATTAGGCATCTATACTCTTTCTCCTTTGGCTCCTTGTTCCCCTTAAGACACCTCTCTTTCTTATGAAGACATAACGAAACACAAATTTAAATTACAGAAACAAGGCTTGATACAAAAAGAGAACTTCAAACACATGTATAATACATATGCATGAGCTAGATGATGACAATAATGACCTAAACATGGAGTCGGATAGAGAAACCCCAGGCTATATACAATCGAGCTTCCTGATCATGACATTATTACAACTATGATGAACTACTGAATAAATCAAAGAACCAATTAGCCAGTTAAAAACGCGCTCTCTTGTCCAAACAAGGAATGAAATGGTTCGCTTGTGGGGAGAAACATCTTACTCTCTTCTTGTTCCGTCATCCAGAGTGAGTAGGGACAATAGTCCCATATTGGGGAACCTATGGTTGGACAAGAGAAGTCGCAGACTTCTTCATTATATCCCCCACAAACTGGCTTTATTTTGTCATCATCGGACAAAACAATATCATTCCATATTTCGTCCATGGAATACCCCTTTTCACTCTCTTGTTGAAGTTCAGCCTTCTTTCCTTTTGCAGCCAACTTATCAAGCCCCCCAGTGTCGTAAAAGTTCCTCTCCTTAGTGTCCATGATTGGCATCGAATCCACTGTTGGACTTGTCGATGATGAGGAAGAACAATTAGAAAGTGATGAAGATGGAGACAGAGTCCTTTTCTTCTCTTGAGCCTTTTTCCTCGTATAAGTCCTCCAATAATTCTTAATCTCATTATCCGTCCTCCCAGGTAACTTCCGAGCAATTCTTGACCATCTGCATTCATAATATTCTCTATATGTTATGTTACGCAATATTATTACTAGCTTTAATTTACAAAAAGAAAAACTTGAATGAAAATCAATGGTAGAATTTTGCAATCTATGTATAAAACAATAATTGAAATCAAAGACGAACAGTAGACTTTTTTTTTTTGCATATGCAATTTCCCGAACCTATTTCCCCATTTCGAGTGAAGCTCAAGCACCATGCGTTCTTCATGGGCTGTCATTTTGCCTCGTTTGAGACCAGGATGAAGGTAATTAACCCAACGTAACCTGCAACTCTTACCTGTTCTTTTCAAACCTACAACAAAACCAGGTGGTTAATTGTTGCTCCTTTGAAAAATTGTCCCATGCCCAAATTAGCCTACCTATTATTTGTCTCCCTCCACCTTCAAACCTGAAACTTTTGCTATGAAATCCCAACGGCGATCTCCAAATAAGTTCACATAGAAAACCAGCTGAACATCTTCATGTTCAGTCCATGGACCTTTTCTGATTTCCTCTTGTACCATTTTTATCAATTCTTTTTCTCTTTTTTCCTCTTTCTCTCTCTTTGGTTCTCCACTTCCTGTTAAAATGATTCCACTTACCACTACATGGAAACTTGTGTGTGTACTACCAATATTTATACTCATCATTTACCATTGTGAGGGAACTTTGTGGTAATGTTTATTTTTTTTAATTCATGATTTTGAATCCTAACCGTACGTGTGTGCGCCCATGCTCACTTGGTGATAAGAACCTTGTGCATATGATGTAAGCCATTATAATAAAATAGTCTAGATAAGTGGTTGATATGATGATCTAACTTTCATATCTTGCTCTCCATGTAAGCATATAAACCACTAACTTTACAAAGGAAAGTGCCATTGATGCTGCTCAGATTTCTTAATTCATTAACTACTGATGTAGTCTTTGTAGTTGAAATTTAAGTGTCAATATGTAACATGCTTATCAATCTCTGTAGTTCTTGAAGAGTACTTAAACTATAGCTCATAAGAAGAGTAGAGTTTATTGTGTAAGGCCATATGGGACTTAATCCAGAAACTTTAACTTTATTTGGGTTTAGGGAAAAGTAGATAGATACTCAAGGAAACAGAAGCTATAAGAAGAAAGATTAGCACAGTGCTTGGTTAGTTTAATGAGAAAAGTTAATGGAAGTTGCTAGATTTTATTTCTGCTTTGGTTCAATTTGAGTAAAATATGTGGCGGTGCTCCTTGACTTTAGCAAGGGCAGTGATAAAATGATATACAAGCTATGAAGAAGGAAAAGGAAAAGGGCAAGTGGACAAAAGCTTAAAAAGCAGGGAATAGAAGGAACTGTTTTCCTTCTTTTTTTTAATTAATATAAGTTCATCTTTTTCTCTGTAAAATTAATAGAAAGATTTAAATTAGATACAATCATAATTATAAGCAACTTCCAAGTTAAATTAAGAACTGTCAGAGTACATTTCCCTAAACTAAAAGAGGCTTGCATGACCTGTTTTGTGCACTTCTAGTGGTCTTAGCTAGGTTTGTCTTTGGTATTAGGGGTTTTAATAGGATATAATAATGATAATTGCAGCCAGCATATTGTAATACTTCTTTGAACAGAATGATAAAAGAGTCTTCAATAGTAGGGAAAAAAGGGTTCCTTATTCTTTTCTCTTTTTAATTCTTCTTCCTTTTTTCAGGGTTCATCCTGCCTTAACAACAGTCCCACTGGCATTACTCTTACAATTCACTCATTCCAAGAGGTAAAGTTCCCCTTCCTCACCCACCCCTCCAAATTTTAATTTTTTTATATTTAAATTGTCTGATTTTTAAAAGGATACAAATATTTACGTTAGTTGAAAATATTATTTGTAGACATAGTCTATAGTTACAAAATAAACAAGCTTAATCCCCTCAAGGCAATGTGCAGTAAATCAGAGTATTTATATGGTGGTTTTGGATACTGTGTCAATGCTAAAACTTGAAATATCATGTAATATGGTTCAATATATTGATGTTGTTATGACAAAATTTGCTATGACCCTGTTTACTACACTCTCTGTTCCAAAATTAGAGAAATAATTTGACTTTTTAGGTTAAACGACGGCATATTAAACTTCAAATTGATGTGAATGTATTTAATTTTAGTTGATACAATTATCATAATTGTATAGTATATAACAAAAACTATAAATCAAAAACTTGATTTCATTCTAAACTTTTATGAGTTATACCAATTTTTTTGAAGTTTAATATGTCATCGTTTGACCTCAAAAATCAAATTATATCTCTAATTTTGGAACGGAGGGAGTAACTACTATTTCAAGCCGTTTGGCTTCTAATAGTTATTCTCAAGGCTATTCTTTATTTTTAAGGAAAACTAAATCCTTGATAAATATAATTTTAAGTATAGAATTGTACCTTTATGTTTGCTAGAATCTTATGTGATGATGATTTATGCCCACAAGATGATACAAACTGCTAGCCAACATGTTTTCCCTCGGTAAATTTGAATTCTCATTATAAAGAAAGATTAAAAGTGGAAAATGGCATCACATCTGACCCACTAAAGACTAAGAAAATTAGATTAGATCATTTACATATGTGGTGGTGATGTTAGTACTGTGTCCAGCATTTTTAGAGCTATTAGAAAAAACAACCAAAAGCCAATTAAGCCGCCCCCCAAGGTAAACGATTTGGAATTGGCTGGTGGCTCCTGACTTTAGGGGGGTGGCATTTTCCGGGTTGAAAGCTTAAACCAAAAAAATGGGCCAAAGTGATGTGGATGCCACCATTTTATGGCCACTCCACTTAGCTTCCATCTCCTTCCTTCCATTTATCATCAACATAATATATATATATATATATATATATATATATATATATATATATATATAGGGTATGAAATATCCATTTTTTTTACTTCCTTGCTTGATCAAACCTTATAAAGGGATAATATGACCATTCCATTCCAGAAAACTAAGTCATCTATATATTTGTCTTTGGTAAACTCTACTAATCTGAATTTATGAACTTTGTCTATTACATTATTCTTGTATTTTTTGAAGGGGGAACAACTAATTTGGAATATTAGGAAGAAAAAATTAATGGTGCAAATCAGTTGAGCCCACAGCAAATGGCCGAATATGGTATATTGTACACAACTTGCACATCCTCCAAGTCTAAAAACAAAGCAATGTAATGTGTGAAAAAGATTTGATAAGTTGTGCCGTGTGTGACACAAGTTGATAAGATATAATACACTACATTCCTGATTTCTTACTTTCTTTTGTTTACTTCTCAGTGGGGGGCTGTGGCTGTTAGCTAGCAAGGATTAATTGACATACAAAGGACTCGGTTGATAGACCAAATTATATGCACTCAACAAGTGGTGGTAATTAAGGATGGCCATAAGTTTGTCTTACCTCAATTTGGGATGCCCATTTTAGGCTTTATACAAGTTGAATCAACATGTTTGTTTGTTTTATAAATAAATATTTTAGTATAAATGTAATGTTTAAGTATCTAATACTAAGTTATAATATTAATATTTGTGCAATTATAAATAAACAATAAAATAAAATTTTAATATATTAAATTTAGAGTATTAGTACAAGAGTACCAATATACAGTTCGTTATGTCTATGAGGAAGTATCTGATAACTCTTGTCATTAGCATTATGATTAAATTAGAACATCAAATACCGGTTGTAGCATTTAAAAGGAACATGGCCGATGAGATATTAGCATAGATCTTTAGGTTCAGGTTCGATTCGTACTTATGTTGAGTTTATTTTTTTTGTGTATTTTTTCTTACTCTTCTACTGAGGTTTTATTGATTCTTGATATTATAATAGTGAATGATGTAGTTGATTATTAGATTATTGTGTACTTCCTAAAAAGTGAGACTTCAAAAAAAAAAATTAACAGGAAAATATCAATGTTAAGCCCTTATTAATTATGAGAAAATTAAAGAATAGGGTTGATGGTAGTGATGGAATTTTATTTTATTTTATTAACAAATAAATTAATTTTTTAATATGCATAAAAATAAAATATAAAAACCTACTGTGTACAATCTAAATTTATTTTGTTTTACAAACTTTTTACTATATATTAATGCCCTCACATTATATTATCGTTACACAAATGATAAAAATAGAGTTAAATTTTGAAAATACGAATATTTCCAATCAAGATGAGAATGATTAAAAACATATAGAATTAATGTCGGCCACTTTTCTTGACATGATTACACGTTGCTAGCTCATAATGAATCAAAGAAACTAGGGTTTTGAGGACCCTATCTTCTTTTTAATTAGCTTTTGGTGTCACACACTGTAATATTAATATTATGCAGGGTAAAATTAAAATTTTATAAAATGTAGAAGATTAAATTAAAAAAAAATAAAAATAAAAATATATTTAAAATTGTAGAAACTAAAGAAAAAAAGAAAAGAAGAAAAACGAGCTTAACACAAGAAAGAAAAAAAAGATGAACTCATAAACAATTCTCACATAAAAGGAAAACAAGTTTGACAAAATAAATTCACCAAAATTATAATCGAACCTGATCTCAGTGTCTCAGTCTTAACCACTAGATTAATACATCATCAGCAAATAATCGAGATTTTGAATTAAAGTATAAAGGTTTTTTTACCCTTGATTTCATGATATTATGATGCAAGAGTTACTGTTGGGTCAAAACCATACCACAAAATATAAAATTTTAGATTCCAAACAATTTATATTTAGACCCTTGTTTATTAAATAAAGTGACACATAGAATATAAGCTCAAATCATTTATTTGATAAACAAATATGAGTTGAGCCTACTACGAGTCTAGCACAAAAACCTATACCAAAAAACATTTGTATTAATTGTAAAAGGATTGATATAATTTTATTTTAAAAAATATCTTTTAACAATAAACTCATTGAACATATGTGAAAATTGTGATTTTTAAAATAAATTACACCCCTTCCATCCTGAAGTGGGTCTTTTTAACTTGTCAACCTTTTTTTGAATGCAAATTAAATTTTGCCTAGAATTATGTTATATATAGTCTCAAAATTTAATATTGAGAATGAAAAATAGATATATTTCTTACAAATAATGTCACAATTTGTGAGTCAAATGACACTTTATATTAAGTAAGCTTTATAACTCGTGTTTTGGTAAATTTTGAAATGATTTATCGTGTATTTTTTTTGTATAAAACGTTACGTACATACCATTTCCTGCATAAATTGCTTTTTTTGATTGGACTTTAGAGTAAAAAACATTTGTGAATCTCGTGTGATTGGAATGAAATAAAATATTTTTAATACATAGAGTTATGCTGGCATTTGAAAAAAATATATTTACAGGTTGAGAAATTGATTAATAGATTGAAAAAAAAATAAATTGACAATTTTGTTTGCTTTTGTATTTACTCTATTTCAAATTCAAGTGACTCAGTTTGATAGTGAAACTATTTAGTTGATTCAAAAGAATTTGTTGATCTATAGCGAATTTTGTGGGATTTTTGTGCTATTTATGGAAAATTAAAGTGAGTTGAATGAGATATCTTCATTCATAGTTACTATAATTATATCAATTATTAATTGAATACATTGTATCTTTAGTAGAAAATATGCGTAAAATATATATACTTTTTAAATAACATCTTTTGGGCTATCGAATCATTAAAATTGGACTTGAGACCAATAAAAATGACTCGATATTATATTTTGATATTGATTAAACCAAAGCAATCAATAGTTGAATTTTTTTTGTACGAAAAAGACTTGGATTAAATAATGCCTATAAATATGGCTTAGCATTTGTGTTGAGTTTGCACTAAAGGGACTCTATATTAATTCATAAGGGAAACTCTATAGGCACAAAATATCATTTAAATTATTAATAAGATTTATTAATTTTTTTAAAATTTTCAATACGTGAGTAATAGAATTATTTATGAGTAATAGTGTTTTTATTGATAATTCATGCACATATGATATAATTACTCTAACTTAAAACATATCTAAGTTAATAATTACTCTAAACTCAAAACATATCTAAGTTTTTATCTAAGGCCAAAATGGTTTCATGCTTGAGGAAGAGGAAGAGGAAGAAATGGTGGAAAGTACATCATCAAATTAATTAATGTTATCAATATGCCACCAATGAAAGCATGCACTATCTTTGTGTGGATTAGGATAACCCACCTAATCATATTTATATGGAGTAATATACTACTACTATTATTCATTTTCTCTTCTTGATTTTTCAGTATATGAATATACTACTACTACTATGAAGATAGAAATAGAATGACTCATTCTTATGAAATGAAAAAAATTACATTTAGTTGTGATTGGAATTGATTGAAACCATTCTAATTTCTTCCAAATTTTTGAATTTTATTGTAAGACCCCAGCTTTTATAAATAAAGATGAATTTTCTATAAATATTATTTTTGAATATTATGGAATAATTTGATATAATGTTATAGTTATGGGTAATATTTATAAATTTTTGCAAAATACGCAAGTGGTTATATTATATTAGATTGATTGGAGGGAATATTCGGTTTAGTAGGAATATTAAATATAACTATTTCAATCATTGGTGGACCCCACAATGTAATTATTATCGGATTGAAAAGCGACAAAAATATTTTATTGAAATAACGGCGGAAGTTTTACTGGTTGATCATTGTTGAACTACTTCGGTAAGAAAAAAAATGCGATGTCGCATAAAGTTGCGTAGTATACCGGTATTGATTATTGATGTTTATGTGAGAAGTCAACCGGTTTAATTCCATTATTGTCGATTAATAATATGAATTATTATAATGATAATGACGTTTTGTTTTATTCATATTATTAACGTAATAAAAGTAAACATCTTTTATATAAAGCGAATACTTTATTAAAGTTATTCTATAAATAAAATATATTATATTTTATTACGTAGTGTTTTTTTGCGTAGTGTTGCATAGTGTTTTCAGTAGTAAAATGTTTTTATATAAATAGAATATATTATATTTTATTTAAAAGATTTTGCTTTAAATATGGACCGTCAGATTAAAGTAAATCAATCCTGAGATAGATTCATGGATTAATTACTATGCATTCTATTTTCCTATAAATAGAAGCTCATTCCTTCATTATTTTTTTACTTAATTCCTTTGAAACTAGAGAGAAACTATAGAGAGAAAGAAGAAAAGTATTCGCTACTTCACTTTGCCAATATTCGGTTCTTCTAAGGTAGGGAATATTATTTGTTGTCATCGTAAAGGGTGTTATTCTTTTGTATTCATGAAGAGAACTTCTTTTGTTATTCCATTCTTATTTATTACTGTTGGAATAACTCAGATATCATGAATCCCCTATACTTGGTGATCTTCTTCTTTATTCCATTCTTCTATTATTACATTGGAACATCCTGCATACGTGTGTTTTACAGGACTGGTTTCCGCTTTTATTATTCTCGTTGGAACATCACATGCTCGTGTGTTTTACACCGGACTTGGTTCCGCTTTTTATCATTCCTGTTGGAATATCCTATCATTGTGTTTTTTACACCGGATGCAGTTCCATCTTTATTATTCTGTTGGAACATCCTGTCGATGTGAATTGAATTTCACGACTGGTTCCGTTATTTATTATTCTGTTGGAATAACTGCGTATGTGGCCTATCGCATGCGTGGTGATTTCTTTTGTTATTCCATTCTTTATTATACCCGGTTGGTTAAAACTTTGATTTTTATACTCCATGAAATTAGTAGAATATCCTTGATATTTGCGTTTCATCCAAAGATCTTTTCATGGAAATATTCTTCCGATCATTCTTGAATTTTACTCTACAAAGCGATGATCGTGTCGACAGTTTGGATGTTATTAGTTCTGAATAACTTAATTCTTGAACTTGTTTTATTGAATTCTTATATCATTGTCATCATCCTCATGTTTTTTTTAAAGTCATCCGTGGCACCTGTAGAGCATGGATGGACTTGGTATGATTATGACCGAGGATTATTGATTGTAATCATGGTAAGTAATGTTACAAATGATGTGGTAAAAGTTCTCGGTAGTAGTAGTGCATTGATGGACGATTGTTGGCATGATCATGACCATTAATGAATACACAACTATTCTTCGCCGTGTAGTGCGGGAATAATTGTGGTCGTGATACTAAAGAATATCCTTGGCCAGTAGTGGGGGTGATTCGATGATGTGGATTATTTATTAAAATTTGAGTCTCAAATATATAATGATGATGAAAAACCTTTTAAATCATAAAAGATAGTATATTTTATTTTCTACTTGACTCTTTTAATGGATTGGATCTTGTTTCATTGCAGTTAAACTTGATGTTTATTATATTTTATCGGTTTAACAATGTTGAAGGCTATTGATAATTTATTCGCATTATCTTAGTCATAATATTTCTTCTTGGCTAGTTGAGCTCACCCTTTCTTTCATTTTATTCTCTTGAAATGAAACATTTGGATTTAGTCGGGGAGCAGAGTAATGGTCGAGGAGGATAGCATTAGTAGTCCTCACTATACGTGAAATAGTGTGATAATAATTGTAATGAGGACTCCTTTTGAGTTTGTATAATATCTAGTAGACATTATTTGTATTCAAACTCACGGTTTATGTCGTATTATATTTACACAGTTATATTAGTAAGTTGTATTTAAATTACATACCATGTATCGACTACCCAAGATGGGTGATGTATACCTAATTTTGGGGGCGTCACGGTTAGTATCGAGCTTAGGATATGATCCCCGGCTAAGATGTGAGAATAGTACTAGGAGGGAGGCAGGGAATACCTTCGCTAGTATGACCTACCTAAGTTTATGTGCGTTATTTTATTGGTCGGTCAGAATATAAAGATAATTGTTACATGTCAATTAATCTTTTATTTTGTGGCAGTATCTGAAAATGACATCTGAGAATGTTGAGAATAGCAATGGAGCACAGGCGATCGTTGATTCACCACATATCAATAATCAGGATAATGTGCATCGAAGGCGACAATCCTCATGAAACAATACACCGACCAAATGATGAATGATCAAATGTTCAGAGGCTTTATGCAATTTATGCAACAACAATGAGTAGAGCGACTACATCCAAAACGTAGGTGGAAACACAGAAAACTCTCAGGCGGTCACCGCTAAACAATTCAAGGAGCTGGGACCACCGGAGTTTAAGGGAGAGCCAAAACCACTTCTAGCGGAAGCATGGATAAAGCAGATTACCAAGATATTTGATGTCTTGGGATGCTCCTGAGGAGCAAAAGGTTCCCTTTGCCGCCTTTATGTTGTGCGAGAGGCAGATTCTTGGTGGGAATCGGTAAAACGATACTCAACTCTTGTCAGATGAAGATATCTTGGGAGAAGTTCCAGAGGCGTTCAACGACAAATACTTTCACGAAAGTATTCGCCACGTGAAGGAGGTGGAGTTTATCAAGTTGGAACAAAACAATATGGATAGTGTAGCAACACGAGGCAAAATTTGCGGAGTTATCATCGTTTTGCGTCCCACTTGGTGGATAATGAAGAGAGAATGGCACGAATATTTTAAGAGGTTTGAAGTCGGAGATACGTCAACATCTTATTTCTAAACTGCATTTTTGTATTCGGATGTTGTAAATAGGGCTCAATTAGTGGAAGTAGCGATAACGAGTCAACGAGAACTAAAAGAGAAAGTACGGCAAAATTATAATACCAATGAGAGTAGTAATCGAAGCGGTGACAACAAGCGTGGAGGGAATCAACGGGCCGAGATCAGTAACCACCGGTGGTAATCGGGCCAAAACAATAAGAATGGACATTTCAAGAAAGCGGAGATTCAACAATGATGGAAAGACGCGTCGACCAAAGACCCGTTGTTAAGGAAAGAGAAAGACCACCTATCATGTGCTTCAAATGCGAGAAGAGGGACACATCATCCAGAACTATGCCATGTCGTCAAAGCATGTTATAATTGTGGAAGAGAAGGCCACTTAGCTCGATTTTATCGTTTATCGAAGACAAATTCAACTAGGATGGAGGCACCAAAGGTCCGTCGAGAAAAAAGTCAAACCCAGAGTAGTGCTGAGGAGGCGTTTGTTGTGACCTCCCAGAGAGAGCAAAGAACCCGAATGAGGTCATCACGGGTAAGCTTATCATAAACTCTAATGAAGTCTATACTTTATTTGATACGGTTCTACCCATTCTTTTATTTCTCCTACTTGCGCTCATCGATTAAATTTGACTCAGGAGAAATTAGACTTTGACTTATCTGTGGAAACTCCGTTGGGAGAAACCTTCATTACATCCATCTGTTTATAAGTCTTGTTTGGTTCAAATCGGTACCTCACATTTACTGTCAATCTTATTTCATTAAAATACTTGCATTTGGCGTGATTAAAGGATTGATTGGTTAACTACTTATCATGCAAAAATTGATTATTTTCGTAAGGTTGTTAGCTTTCATATTTCTAATCAACCTATTATGCTAATTCAAACGACCAAACCATTAAAATCAATCACGGTCATCTCAAGCCATAAAGCTATTCGTTTATTGAAAAACGGATGTCAAGCTTTCTTAGCTCGTATCATGATTTAAACAAAAATACGTCGATTTTGAGCGATATTTCTATTGTTAATAAATTTCCGACGTATTCCCGAAGAACTTCACGGCCTACCCCAGGCGTGAAATTGAATTTTGTATCGACCTTGAACCCCAGACAAAACCTATTTCCAAAGCCCCATATCGAATGGCTCTATTGAACTTCGTGAGTTAAATACCCAATTGCAGGAATTGTTAGACATTGGCTTTATTCGTCCCTAGTACTTCTCCTTGAAGGGTGCTCTGTTCTATTCGTGAAGAAGAAAGATGGGAGTATGCGACTTTGTATTGATTATCGGGAGTTGAATCATGTCACCATCAAAAATAGGTATCCATTGCCACGTATTGATGACTGTTTGACCGATTGCAAGGAGCCAAATTCTTTTCAAAGATTGATCTTCGTTAGGATATCACCAATTGAAGATTAGAACACGACATTCCAAAGACGGCTTTCGGAACTCCAGACGGGCATTATGAATTCCTAGTCATGTCCTTTGGATTGACTAATGCTCCCGCCGCCTTCATGGATATGATGAACCGAGTATTCAAGGAATATTTAGATCACTTTGTGGTCGTCTTTATTGATGACATCCTTATTTATTCCAAAAGCCGTGAAGATCATGAAAGCAACACTTGAGGTCGACACTCCAAAAGCTTCGTGAATATAAGCTTTATGCCAAGTTGAAGAAATGCGAATTACGGCTTGAAGAAGTAGCATTCCTTGGGCACGCGGTATCAAGTCATGGAATATCTATTGACCCAAAGAAAGATGAAGCTATTCAAAGTCGGGAACAACCTAAATCGATGGATCAAGCACGTAGCTTTCTCGGTTTAAATTTGGTTATTATCGGAGATTCGTGGAAGGATTTTCTCGAATCGCTACTCCATCGACTCGGTGACTCGAAAAGATACAAAGTTCGGTTGGAGCGAAGAATGTGAGAAGAGTTTTCAAGAACTCAAGAGGAGACTTATTTCAACACCTATTCGACAATACCATCCGGCTCGGAGGATTTGTCATCTACAAAGATGATGCTTGAGCAAAAGGGTTGGGATGTGTTCTTATGCAACATGGAAAAGTTATAGTTTATGCCTCATGACAACTCAAAGAATATGAGAGGAATTATCCTACTCATGATCCGGAGTTAAGCATTTATTATCTTTGCACTTAAAATTTGGAGGCATTACTTGTATGGGAGAAAGTGGAGATCTTTACGGATCGTAAAAGCCTCAAATATTTCTTCACTCAAAAGGAACTCAACATGCGACAACGACGCGTTGGCTTGAACTATTGAAAGATTATGATCATACCATCCAATACCATCCGGAAAAGCGAACGTGGTGCCGACGCATTGAGTAGAAGATCATATCAAGTACGAAGTGCGTTATTGTCAATGCAAAGGCCCTCCCATTTTGTGTGACTTGCAAAGGATGGAGATAGAGTTAAAGACTCTGGGACGCATGTGATGATAGCGAATATCTGAGTAGAACCGACTTTAATCGATAAAGTTAAAGGCCGCTCAAGCTACTGGACACTGGAGCCGATGCGTATGAGGAAGAAAGTACAAGAGGTGCTATCTTAGGAAGCAAGAATCGATGAAGAAGGAATACTTGAGTCAACTCCAGACTTTTGTGTTCTAATCTATACGATTTAAAGTATAATATCATGATGGAGGCGCATACAACACACCATTTGCAATCCATCTCGGGAGTACCAAAATGTATCATGATATATTCGTCATACATTTTGGTGGAGCAATATGAAGAGAGAGAGATAATTTGTTTATCTCAAGGTGTCTAACTTGTCAACGAAGTTAAAGCGGAGCATCAAGTACCAAAAGGTCCATTGCAATCACTTGAAATTTCGAGAATGGAAGTGGGAGCACATTACCATGGATTTCAATTCACGGTCTTCTAAGGTTTCTCAAGGCATTGATGCGATTTGGGTCATTGTTGATAGATTGACCAAGTCCGCTCATTTCTTACCGATCACGAGAAACTTATACACTTGAACGTCTTGCTCGTATGTACATAAACGAGATTGTAAGATCGCATGGTATGCCTAAGTATCCATAGTTTCGATCGAGACCCAAGATTCACTTCACAATTTTGGGTTAGTTTGCAAAAAGCTATGGGCACAAACTTACGATTTAGCTTTCAAGATATCATCCTCGAGATTTGGACGGACAATGGAGAGGACTATTCAAACTCTTCAAGATCTATTAAGATTACGTGTCCTTGATTTCAAGGGAGTTGGGACAAGTTCTTACCATTGGTGTAGTTTTCCTACAACAACAGATTATCAACAAGTATTGGCATGGCTCCATTCAAGCGTTGTATGGAAGAAAGTGTCGCGTTCTCCAAAGATCTTTGGGATGAGGTGGGTGAAGCAACGTTGTTGGGGCCCGGAGTTGGTACGTATGATGACTACGGAAAAGATTCAAACGATCCGACAACGATAAAAACCTCACAAAATCGACAAAAGAGTTATCTTGATCTTCATCGAAAGGACGTGGAATTTGATATAGGAGATCATGTGTTGTTAAGAGTTGCTCCATGGAAAGGAGTTACAAGATTTGGAAAGAGAGAAAACTTAATCCTCGATTCATCGGTCCATTTTAATCCTCGATCGAGTAGGAAGCGTGGCCTATAGACTCGCTTTCTACCGCCAAATATGTCTCGTGTTCATAACGTTTTTCACATATCCATATTACGTAAATATGTGAAAGACCGAACCATATTATTGAGTTAGAACCGGACGAAATAAGCGGAAGATTTGACGTATGAAGAGGTTCTGTTCAAATTTTGGATAAGAAGGAACATATTCTACGCCCAAGTTATACCTCAAGTCAAAGTTTTGTGGAGGAACCACGATGTTGAGGAAATGACTTGGGAGTTAGAATTTGAAATGAAATCAAGGTATCCTTACCTCTTCGACATACCAGTATCGTACCACTAATTTCGAGGGCGAAATTTCATAAGAAGGGAGGTTGTAAGACCCAAACTTTTATAAATAAAGATGAATTTTTATAAATATTATTTTGAATATTATGGAATAATTTGATATAATGTTATAGTTGTGGGTAATATTTATAAATTTTGCAAAATATGCAAGTGGTTATATTATATTCGATTGGTGGGAATATTAGGTTTAGCGAGGGAATATTCGCACAACTACTCAATCATTGGTGGACCCCACAATGTAATTATTATCGGTTTGAGAAAACGACAAAAATATTTTATTGAAATAACGGCGGAAGTTTTACCGTTGATCATTGTTGAACTACTCGGTAGTAAAAATACGATGAATGTGTGTGGTTGCAGTAGAAAGACACGGTATTGATTATCGATGCTTATGTGAGAAGTCACACCGGTTTGATTCCATTATCATCGATTAATAATATGAATTATTATAGCGATAATGACGCTTTTGTTTTATTCGTATTATTAACGTAATAAAAGCGAAACATCTTTATATATAAAATGTAATACTTTATTAAAGTTATACTATAAATAAAATATATTATATTTTATTATGCATAAGTGTTTTGCATAGTGTTGCATAGTGTTTGCGTAGTAAAATGTTTTTATATAAATAGAATATATTATATTTTATTTAAAAGATTTTGCTTTAAATATGGGACCGTCAGATTAAAGTAAATCAATCGGACTGATTCATGGATTAATTACTATGCATTCTATTTTCCTATAAATAAGCTCATTCCTTCATTATTTTCTTACTTAATTCTTTGAAACTCAGAGAGAAACTATAGAGAAAGAAGAAAAGTATTCTCGCTATTTCACTTTGCCAATATTCGGTTCTACAAGGTAGGGAATATTATTTGTTGCACTGTAAAGGGTGTTATTCTTTTGTATTCATGAAGAGAACTTCTTTTGTTATTCCATTCTTATTTATTACATTGGAATAACTTTTGTATACGCTGTGAATCCCCTATACTTGGTGATCTTCTTCTTTTATTCCATTCTTTTATTATTCTCATTGGAACATCCATGCATGTGTGTTTTTACACCGGACCGATTAAAATCTTTATTATTCATTGGAACATCCATGCGTGTGTGTTACACCGGACTGGTTCCGCTTTTTATCATTACATTGGAATATCCTATTCGTGTGTTTTTTACCGGATCCGGTTCCATCTTTATTATTCATTGGAACATCCCGCCGGTGTGAATTTCACCGACTGGTTCCGTTATTTATTATTCTCATTGGAATAACTCGCCTGTCTTGATCTATCGCGTACGTGGTGATTTCTTTTGTTATTCCATTCTTTATTATACCCAGTTGGTTAAAACTTTGACTTTTATACTCCATGAAATTAGTAGAATATCATTGATATTTGCGTTTCATCCAAAGATCTTTTCATGGAAATATTCTTCCCGATCATTCTTGAATTTTACTCTACAAAGCAAAGATCATGTTGACAGTTTGGATGTTATTAGTTCTGAATAACTTAATTCTTGAACTTGTTTTATTGAATTCTTATATCATTGTCATCATCCTCATGTTTTTTTTAAAGTCATCGTATTCTGTAGAGCGTGGATGGACTTGGTATGATTATGACTGGGGATTATTCGGATTGTAATCATGGCCAAGTAATGTTACAAATGATGTGGTAAAAGTCCTCGATGGTAGCGTAGTGCATTGATTGTGATTGTTGGCATGATCATGACTATTAATGAATACACAACTATTCTTGGCCCGTAGAATGCGGTGAATAATTGTGATCGTGATACTAAAGAATATCTTGGCGTAGTAGTGCGGGGGTGATTCGATGATGTGGATTATTTATTAATTTGAGTCTCAAATTTATATAATGATGAAAAACCTTTTAAATCATAAAAGATAGTATATTTTATTTTCTACTTGACTCTTTTAATGGATTGCTTGTTCACTGCAGATTAAACTTGATATTTATTATATTTTATCGGTTTAACAATGTTGAAGGCTATTGATAATTTATTACGCATTATCTTAGTCATAATATTTCTTCTTTGGGCTAGTTGAGCTCACCCTTTCTTTTTCTTTTTCTCTTCGGAAATGAGAACATAAATTGGGACTAGTCGGGAAGCGGAGTAATGGTCCGAGAGGATAGCATTAGTAGTCCTCACTATTACGTGAAATAGTGTGATAATAATTGTAATGAGGACTCCTTTTGAGTTTGTATAATATCTAGTAGACATTATTTGTATTCAAACTCACAGCTTTATGTCGTATTGCATACCTACGATTATATTAGTAAGTTGTATTTAAATTACGTACTATGTATCCGACTACCCAAGATGGGTGATGTATACCTAATTTTTTGGGGCGTCATGGCTTATTCCTCGGGGAGGGGAGAGTATGGAATAACTCATTTTAACTATAATGGAAAAAATCATTTTATTCTCTATTTCATTCATTCAATCCAAACGTAGATAAGTGATGTAACAAGAATCGAACATCAATACAAGTATATAATAGCCTAAGGAGAGATTTTATTCAAATTAATTTAATTGATCATTTTAAGGGTAATTTAAACATCAACTTATAATTCTCAAATACAAATTACATAATTATAATAATACATGTTCAAATTCAATGAATATATATAATTATAATTTGACATATATACATGGATGCATGAATCTTACAATAAAGTAAATCAAAAGTCATAAAAATATTAATGTATATATATATATATATATATATATATATATATAATAATTTAGATATCAACTTATAATTCTCAAATCTGATTACATAATTATAATAATATTGTTCAAATTTAATGAATATAATTAAAATTTGATATATATACATGCATTAATGAGGTTGGATCCGTAAATCTTTTCCAGCAGTGACATTTTAACTAACTTTTTTGTTTTAAGTTAAATAATTTTTTTGAACTAATCATAATAATATTTACAAATTATAATAAATATTCATAATTCAAACTAAAAAATAAATTTCAAATTAAAAACATTTAGATACAATTTAGAAATTTACTTCGGTCACTTGTTATAGTTCAATTTGAATGATTTCTCAAATGCTCAAAGCATCAAATCAAATTTATTTTTATATTCAAACAAAATCATGAATTAATTTCAAAGCATAAACTAGTTTTGATATTTTTTTATAAGTTTCAAATAAGATTTATTTGAAAAAAGATAAACAAATCATCCAAAATTTTACCAAACCTTAAAACTAATAAGAGTTCTATACTCGTATTTAAAATTGGTTTATGAATTTTTTTTTGCCCCCTCCAAATTTAACACTTCCTTTTATTTGTCTCTTGAGTATATTAACTTACATATCTATCCCTGTTCCTATACTTAAAAAAAAAATCTAGCAGGGGCAGCTGCCTATGCTGAAGTTATATTATCTAAAAGAGTAACTTACGATTGAATTATTTTAATATAAAATAATTCATATAATAAAAAAATGATATTTCCACATAAAAAATAATAATTTTATATGTCTCTCATCTACATGTGAGATCCACTTATTTTTCATATGAGAAAAATCATATAGTAAATTTATTTTAGGAAATATGAGTTCCCTATATAAATAATATTGTTGCCGTATTTAAAACTGAATGAAAAAATATAAAAATCTGAAGCGATAGTAACAATATGATCTATCGTAGAACTTGAAAATTAGGCTAGAGGCCCAAAAACTATAGCTTTTTTGTCAAAATGAATACGGAATTGGCTAATGGCCCAAAGAACAACCTTGAAACACCAATGGGCTTAACATCTTATTTTAAAATGGGCTTAACATAATCTTCAAGAAATAGAATAAGCCCGTGATTTATTGCGTTCCAAAGTAAAAATTAGAAGCTAAAAGTGAATCTTTTATAATAGTTGAATCATAAATATTTTTCGATTAAAAAGTATATACAAACTTTATAATTAGGAAATTCATATATTTACAACTAAAATATGATATTTTTATAATATCTTTGTCACATGAGTGTGACGTTTATTTACTATTTTTAAATTAGAATATATATATATATATGGTGCTCATTTTTACTTGTGAAAATATTAATTTTCTATAATTAATGTAACTTTTTGATCTTTCAAGATTATTAATTATGAAAGCGTGGACTAAATTACTAAATTAGCTAATAGTATTTAATACTAATATAGATTAAAGTTTTGTTGTCACTATCTTTTATGGTGGATAACTTAATTTTAATGAAGGCATGGCTTTGAGACAGCAATTTCCTGCTACACATGAGCGAGCTCTTCTTTTAAATCCATCATCCCATTTATGAAGAACCACTAAGCCCATAAGCCTATACCACTAACATATAAGAAGACAACGCATTAGGTCTCATATTACTTGACCTACAATTTAATGGCTAAAGATTTAAAGAGAAACATACCACATAGTCCTAGTGCATTCAAGAGAGCAAAACCTCCTTGACCACTAAAGCAATCCTTTGAGATCACTGCTCTGATGTCAGGTGTAGGACTTGTATGTTTTTAAATTATAATTGGCCAAGTAAAAATACATATAAATCTTAAGTGGAAGATGCATTTTCCTCCCAAAAAAAAGTTGGAATTATTAGATGAGAGAGAAATCTGCCAAGGCAAAACTACTAGTATTGCAACATTTAAATGTGGAGAAATGGTCTACTCTTTTTGCCATTTTTCTCATGTAAATGAACCCCACCTCATTCCTCACGCACGAGTTCTAATGCAACATTTAAGTCAGATGTGGGCACATCATATGAAACTTCTTTCTTTCTTTCTTTCTT